>OZ059793.1:14461970-15061970 GCA_964057025.1 Standfussiana lucernea | reverse complement strand
TAAACTGTGCCTTTCCATGACATTACTGGAGAGTTTGTATGTTCATATATTTGTTATGTTCACCTAATAAGAACATTATAACCGTTCTAACTGGACCATTAATCGAATAAGATGCAACATCTGCTTATAATTTTGCTTAGTTTCGCAGAAGTATGTTCAATCGTTATATAATTCCTCTATTTGAACTTATTCTTCTTCAAAATATTCTTGTCATTTACAACGTTTCAGGTAATTTCAGAAGACCTGTGCATGCTTATAATTTTAGTTTTACATACCAGAGTCTCTTCTAAGAGTATATGTGCTATCGAGCGATGCTACCTACGCTGCTCCATCGTTCTTAACTCAGCCTACCGCATCTGCCGCTGGACAGAGGCCTTTCCCATTGCACCTCAACGCTGAGTTAGCTGCTCGCAGCTGTATCCAGGAACAGCTGAAATAGTCGGCATATAGACATATTAGACTTTATTCCAAATAGTCGCCCCCCTCCGATTCGAAGAGGAGAGAGCAGTTCTGAAATCCAACTATAGTTGGAAAGCTGTATTAGAAAATGAATGTTATGTAATTTGAGATAACGCTCACTTGTACATTTATATATAGAATAAGAGCTTATCCAACATCAAAATCACAAAGTATCTTGTGAACCTTCATTGAGCAAATATAATCTTGACCTCGGTCTTTATTTTGAAATGTAGACACCCTAGATTATCCAAACAATTATTAGCTTATTAGGACAAGGGTTTATAACTTTCTCACTTGGAAATTAAAGTATTGGTAAGAATTTTAACCTTACGTTCCAATATTGGAACTGATTAGGTAGATCTATATAGCTCAAAACAATATATAATTATTGTTGAGTCTACAAAATCGTTCCACGTGACTACGGGAAACAATAAATAGCGTTCAATAAAAGTGGAACTTAGCTTCGTTACTGTAACTACGTTACGGCTGCCGCAGAAGTCAGCCCATATCAGCTGAATTTGATGGAACTTTGACCCAAGCGCCACGCACAACCCAAAGGTTTAGACAGCCAAGCGAAGTTTGGAATATCCTGGAATTCGAAATAAGGCCACACGAGTATCTATGCAATTATTTGACACACGCTACTACAGCGTCGGGAAGTTTCAGGTTAACTTTCAATGATAATAGTTTAATGAATCTCTTAGTTAACTTAATCGACTAAGATCTAAGTACTAATAATATAAAGTTTACCCATAGTTGAGGGCGTGTCTTATTTCTATGTTCACTCTCTCACGCACTCATACTCGTACAAATACAAACCGTGCAATTGCAAACATATGTCAAAATCTTGCTCTGTACTATCAAACACGAAACTTTCATCTATAGGGAATCGAACCCATCATTTAAGGTGCACCGAAACACAAGCAAGCATCTTACAAACTGTTATTCACTAAAGAGTACCTATACGTATAACGTGCGGGAATCGAACCCACTTTAACTAGTATCGGAACCAAAGCCTTTTAAACCAATAGAACGTGTAGTAATCGAACCCAAAAACCGTGACACAGGAATCTAATTACTTATCAACTATTGCGTCAGACGGGAATCGAACCCAAAATGCATGATAATGGAATAATAATAATAATTAACAATTTTTATTTCAAAAAGCCAAGTACAATCTGTCCATCTCAATTAAAACATATTAAAACGCCATTACATGAAGTACAACATATGCATTATTAAATGGAAATATATCAACTGATAAATCATGCGGGATTTGAACCCGCTACCAGTGGTTGAAGAATTCATTCACGATAACCAAACCGTTATCTAATTCAAAATATGTTATTTTAGCCGTTGTAACTAGCCATCTCTCACAATTCCTAGAGCCATATAATTACGTTGTGTTGTTATTGTAGTAACCCATAAATTGTCCTTTCTCGTTGCACTGAAGTGAATCAGTACATTTAATGACGAGAATCCTGGTCACGGCACCACATGTGACTGTTCCTAAATTACCCTAGGCTGATAAAATTTTCGTTTTTCCTAATTCATGGTAATATTAGTATGAAAGTCGGTTTCCCCGATGGGAAAGGGACACGCCCCGCCATCCGCGCGCCCCTGTGAGGTTCGTCCCAAACTGGATATCTCTCCACCGACAAAAGAAATGAATCCCTTAACATGAAGAAGTCCAATGCCTCGTATCATCATAAGAACGAGGAAAGGATTGAAAGATATAGTAAATCAGACTAGGGAATTCATAGTTATTGAAATATAATGAAAGTGGTTTCAAAAGTGTAAAACATAACTGGGGAAGCCAAGTATATTTATATTGCAACCAATATAGTTCTCGTAAGTAACCCTTACGCTAACGTAATAGGTAATAGGTCAATCGTGACTCACACGATACCTTGCATCTACACCTGGAGTACTCAAAGCTACACTTCCATAAGTGACGTAAGCGGCTTTTCAGCGGCAATGCGTCGACATCATGCTCCTAGTGAACACTGTCCCTAGCAGCTCTTTCGAACTGGTGTACGTGACAAGGCGGCTTTTCAGCGGCAGAAAGTCAATCATCATGCTAATCAATAGACATGGTCCCTAACAGTCCTTAGACTGGTTATGAAATAGATGTGGTATCAAACCATTCCAATCCCTCCCCATGGAAAGTGCACTTTTCGTACAACTATCGTATATGCAAGACATGTGTTCATGTCAGCCTGACCGAATCATTTGTATAAGATACAGCATAGATTATTCTAGAATCGCTATATGGTTGGTCATAATAAGGTTGAGAATCAAAACTCAAAAGCAATGGCTGGATTGTTAGTTAGAGCTAATGAATACATAATTCAAGAATTATCAGATATTAGAGTTGATAATCAGAACTCAAGAATCATTTTTCAATAGAGTTGGAGATCAACTCTATTGAAACCGTATAGACAGCCCCAAAAGCGCCCACCCTTCACCACTTCCTAGTGTTGGAGCTGGGGAGAAGAAGTGGCGCAACAAACTCCCCAGCAACACGTTTCTGTCTGATTAGTTTTAAGAACTTTGATAAAACCATCAGCCTAGGATAATTATTGTAATAAAGGACTCACCCAGCCGCTCACCAACAAACACACACACACATACTAGATTTGTCTAAAGAAGGCTTTTAATCCAGCTATATTTAACTTATTCAATCACTATCGCACTATTGCGATAACCCACTTGGACATAGGCATCGCTATCTGCCGATTCACCTAACTTAACTTCATTATCTTATTTCGTCCGGACCCTATAGCGGTGTAAGACCGACTGCCTCTAGCTCCCTTTCTTCATCTCCAAACCTCTAAAAATACCACGCTTGCCTAACGCCCTTTTTTTGCCATTGTTTTAAAGGTTCACTTCGGTCCAGCCCATAACGTGGTACCCAGATGTGCACTAATATTGAAGAATGCACTTACAAACCGAATATTTTTTATCGTTTCTTAGGAATTTGTGGAAATATTAGTTTTGACCTGTCAGCCCGGCATTCATCCCTAACTCGCTTCCCATTAAATAAAGAATTTATGCGCTTACGAGTGGCTAATATTATTTTACAATTCTAAGAAGGGACGGAACGTTTTGTTATTAATTACAGTAACTTGTCAGGCTGTCAAGCCATAAAATAAAGGTTTAATATGCTTGTAAGTGTCCCGATACCGTGTGATGATGTTGAAATAAATATGGACTAAGATATTCGCTTAATAATTAGGAATACGTGACAGGCAGTCACAAGTACACCCACATTTCGCCAATTATGCTTTACGTCCCATGTAATAAGGGACGAGCCTATTGCCATCAAGCGGGCACAAATCCAGAGTCTTTGGCTGCTACGGAAAAATTCCTAATGGAAATACCCAACAACACTTTGCCCGACCCCTGGTCCGGTGGCCTGGTTACGTCCACTGCCTAGTGAACATAACATAAAACATTCCAGAAAAGCAGTGGGCATCACAAAAAATATCGGAAAACATCACGAGGAAGCCGGTCTATATCCTGGAACGAAGATTCGGGGCCATATAATATATTATACGTCTATCAACCCGCACCAGGGGGCCGTGGACTGGTTATGTCCTCTGCCCAGTGGACATAACCAGTCTATATTAATCACGGCAACAGATTTGCAATATTCACAAAACGATCCCGACTGTATCATGCTTTGCGTTAGTCTATGCTTAATAGGGATGTGACACGTGAATGTCCGTGGTAAGATATTATCGACATAATTATCAGATCAGAGATAGTTTGAAAACAATGAACACAAACAATTAAACGTACAAATTGTACGATGATTACTGTCACGTGGTGAATAAATTGTCAGTTGACGCTATCACACTTCACGCAGGAAATATTAGAACTACAAAAAGCTACGTGACTAAAAAAAAATATTATTATAATCTGTGTCGAAAAACGAAACGCTTTGAAAACGTTGCCACTTATCTAAATTCTAAAGTTTAAACTCTTATAACATCCAAAGACATAACGTGACGGTGTGAATGCGTTCGTTTTATAAATTAAATAAATGTCTCTACATCTCCTAGCCTTTTCACAACAATGCTGTGATCGGATTCCAAACTGTCAGGATGCAGCTAAATACCAATTTTTTTCACGGAAGCGATTGTCTATCTGACATCTACTGCCCACTTAATGGGTAACACGTCACTCCTTGGCAAGACTAGCAGAATTTCCGGCTAAATAAATATGTAATATAATATGAATTTCTATACCACAATATTTCCCATCCCTACTGCATCAAGATTCAGATATATCTCCAACTAGGCGCATGAATCAATACAATGACAATCTCGGCACGAATCTCCACCTGAATGTCCGTTGACATTAATATGCAGTCAGGGCATTGAATAATTGAAAGCTTATCTCGACGCCCGGTACAAGGTATGGCCACATTGTAGCGGTTTAGAAGTACTAAGAAATGAGCATGGAATCGCAAGACTGTAACTCTGAGACAGGTAGACGGGGTCGGACGGAGAAGACGATGGTGGGACGCCTCGGATGGCTTCCTCGCGAATTGGCGAGAAGAAGCCCAATACTGAAATGAGTGGAAGGAATGGGAGGAGGTCTTTGCCCAGGAGTAGTTCCAGCTCTGGAACTGTCCTACTCCTGGGCAAGGGCCTCATAAGAGAAAACAAAGAGCACGGAATTGGAATTGAGGATAGTGTTTTATTTTGCCTGTATGGTGGTTAAATTACCCTGTTGTAGAGAGAATTTGGTACCAAGAAAGGAAAGGCTGTTCCTCGTACATAATATACAACCACTTTTCCACTGTAAAAAATCAGTTCCGCCTTTTCATATGAGTGCGACCATATCATACAGTACTCGCTAGAAGTATAAAATTAAGATATTGTGGGAACTAGAGAAATGAATAAACCTTATTGTGTAGTCAAGCCGGTTGATGTGTGCATAGGCTCTCACTGACATAAAAAATACTGGCGAAATGTGGATGTACTCCAATATCTCTGCCTATCCCTTCACGGATAACAGGTGTGATGTTACATTCAAAATTTCCAGAAACTTTCAATATTCCTATGACATTCGCCTATGACAAAAGCATTTCTATTTAAGCCGACGACTATCAATTTTGTAACTGGCCCAATGAAGCCGGAGTGCACTTTTCCAGTCAGGTATCAGAAATAGCCAAGTTATTACCTACAACTTTTGCGGTGTAGGTTCGCTCACTGCAGTCTTTTAATTATCTTTATGGAGGTGCAGTTTTAACTTAGCACAGGAAAAATGTATTTCATAGATCTAAAAATTTGAAGACACTGGTCTGGGCAGATTGAAAATATTTCAATTTAAATGTGTTGGAAAAAAACCTTCAAGCAAAATCTTATTAATTAGTGTATCAAAGAATTTAAGTATTAATTAATTCTTTGTCTTGACTCCTACGATAGCTTTTATAGTGACAAATTTTCCAGTCCTGGGAAATATGGCCATGCCTTAAGATACCGTATTATCTTGAGGCGGCATATACAATCAGACGCATTGTTTCATTAAGCACGTTACAGTAACACTGATAACACTTGCATCAATCATGATGGATCTCTCCATTTTTAATTACCCGTTGATATTATGACAAAGACTTGACAAGTGATTCGTTTCATGTTAGTGTACAGACGCCAGCACATCAAGCTACCCGAAACTGTCAAAGCTCATCACACAAACACTTGCTCCTACCGGGATTCGAACCCGGAACCCTATGAACGTAAGGCAGCCTCACTACCGCTGCGCCATTCGGGTCGTCGTTTTGAAGGTTAATGATAGACGTAACAAGTTTAACGCACATAATATGACGGTTTTTGTTAGAACTGCCTTTTCTGAATGCTTTCGTAGCGAACCCGTAGCCACATAGTACAGACGCCAGCACATCAAGCTACAACAATCTGTCAAATTTATTTAATATATTTTCAATTTTATTGGTGGCAGCCCAAGTCTATCTTTATGCCGTGTTCGGCTATTTGGGCTGACAGTGCAAGTTTCAAATTAAATATAAGTTACTCTTAACAAAAACACATAATATTTCAAAAATACATATATAAACATGGCAAAGGTAGAATTTTTAAGTTTTTGAAACAGTGGCTTACAGCTGTCTAAAAAGTGAGCTCCACAAATTGCTCGGATACATTTTTTTTGAACTTTAAAAACTCTGACAAAATCTACTGAGTTACCCCATATTACAATACCGTATCTAAGTACGGATGATACATAAATGACACACAAAAAGATATACTAGGTATGCTATAAAATGACATACTTTTATTGTATTTTCCAAGGATCCCTACATATAAACTTTCCACTCGTACTAATACAAAAAGAAACAAAAAACCTGATCATTATCTGACGTACCAATATAATCAATCATTTTGACGAATGGCGACGCAGCACAGTGGATCCATATTGAAAATTAGTGGACATGGGCAACAAAGTTCCAATATCGATTCGATATTTTTTTATGTGATTCTTCATGATATTCCAGACAACTTTTACTCTTGTAAAATTTCTTCTAAAGTTGATCGTTTGTCTGAAAAAAAAAAATTAGATTTTTTTGTATGGAGCGAATCACGTTTATTTTTTTTTCTTCAATTGTACGAATATGTTAGGTGTATGGCGTGAGTATATGATAGCTAGGGTCATTCTCTATCCACGAAAAAATATATCAGCGTTGGCCATCCGCGGCCGCGCGAGTAATCATTCGGTAAAAAAATAATATTTTCTATGAAATTTTTTGCCTTTTAAAATCAATTCAAAGTCATATTTTCTGTCTCACTTGGCTGTTTTCACCTTTTTAGTTAAATATATAGTTTTAATAGCACATAGGTACTCACAACTAGTAATTCTGGAAGAGGTTAAGTTATTATTGCATGTTATCGGTGGCACCTGCATTGTGATTGATATTTGTTTGTGCGCTCGGTTAAGTGCATAACAAACGAGTCACCGAAAAATAATTGTCTCTGATTGGCTGTTATTTTTTTAACTACCTGCACATTATCTATTGTTATCGGTGGCACCTGCATTGTGATTGATGACTCATTTGTTTGTGCGCTCGTCTAAGCGCATAACTAATGAGTCATCGAAAAATGCTCGTCTCTGATTGGCTGAATAATTTTCAGTCATGCTAATATGTTCACTACTTGAGTAATTAACACTGACTATAAATACAAAGACATTCACTAAGTCCCTCTAGTTTCGCTCTTGTCGCTTATTTGTGAACACAGTGAAATACTTTTATTTTTATATTTACTTTAGAACTATGGCTGGATTTTGTACCAACCTAGATCTTTTTGTGAAATTAAGAAGTGGTGGTGATCTGAAAAATTATATGTTTCTATATGAAAGTATAATTTCTGTTTTGAATACCACAGTTTCTGAAGAAGACAAAAACCTAATCAAGGAGTTCTGTCGGCTTTTTTGTGTAAGCCTAAATAAAAAGTGGATAGAGTCAAGTAGAAATCAAAAAACTTTTATGAACCGTGTAAATAATCGCAAGTGGTTGGAAAAAAACATCAACTGGCCTGTTTGTGACAGTGTTGACCTGAGAAGTGAGTTGGGCTTTTCGGACACAGCCTTATCTGAGCCAGTGGATATGAATTCCCATGTTCCTAATCTTGCAGTATGTACTACGGAAGCGGGAACATCTACAGAAAAGGAGCACAGAAAACCGTTCGAAGACTTAAGTAATAAGCAAAAAAAAAGACGTTCTACTTCCATAGTAGAAGAAAATTCCGAGGAAGAGTTGCAGCACTGGTACTTAACAAAATTGAAAGACAACGGCAAAACGAATCTGGCAAAAGTGGTCGAATACCTTTCCAGTAATCCAGAAACGCTATCCGAAGTACACGAGCGACTATTCAAAAAGCAGAGCCTAAGTACTGTCTCTGAAGATAAGTGTTTAGCTCTTTACACATCACTTGCGCTCTCGAGATGGAAGTACTTAGCTCTTCGACAATTTCTGAAAGAAGAAAACTGTGCTGCCTTTCCATCTTATCCAAAGCTCGTTAATGCCAAGAAAAGATGTTATCCACCACAAGAGAGTATGGAGATTACCGAAAAAGGAGCTCAAATTAAATTGCAAGCGCTATTGGACCACACTGTGGAGAGGATTTTACTAGATGTGAATTCTGTTGATAGGTCTCAAAATGAAGAACTCAAGTTGACCTGGAAATGGGGGCTTGATGGTTCTTCGTCGCAGAGTAACTATAAACAGAAAACGTCAAACACAGCTACAGAGTTCGGTGATTCATCAGTAGTCATGATAAGCATCGTCCCTCTTCGGCTAGTGTCTGGCGCATTATCTGGGAATGAAAATATAGTTTGGGAGAACCCCACACCTTGCTCAACTCTGTACTGTCGACCAGTGAAGTTCACATTCACTTCGGAGACAGCTGATTTTATAAAGTCTGAAGAGTCGGAGATGAAAAAACAAATTGATGAACGAATATCTACTCAGTGTGGAAATATTATTGTATCACATGAATTGCATATGACCATGATTGATGGAAAAGTGGCCAATATTATTGCTGAAGTACCATCATTTGCAACGTGCCCCATTTGCTTGGCAAAACCAAGTGAGATGAATAATTTAGACTCTTTGACTTCCAGACCACTTCGTGAAGATATTTACAAACAAGGAATTTCTTCACTGCATATGAAGATTCGGTGTATGGAATGTCTTCTCCATATATCTTATAATCTGGATTTTCAACGATGGACAGCTCGAGGCGAACATAAGGCTTTGAAACAAGCTAAAAAAAATACCACGCAACAAGAGTTTCGTGAGCAAACTGGAATGCTGATTGATATAGTCAAACAGGTATGTATTTAGTTCGTTTTATGTTTTTTGTGTATTATATCTCTATGTGTCGTATATTACAGTCTTTTTCCCCATTTCAGGGTTTTGGAACTACAAATGACGGGAATACTGCGAGGCGCTTTTTCCAAGATTACAAAACATCATCCAGAATAACAGGAATTGACGAAAATCTAATTTTCAGATTTTCCGTTATTCTACAAGCCATATCATCAGGCAAAAACATTGACTGTGAAAAATTTAGAAGATACTGTAGAGAAACAGCTGATGTATACGTGCAATACTATTCGTGGTACTACATGCCAGTTAGTGTACATAAACTTCTAATGCACGGTGCAGACATCTGTAACCACTTTGGTGTTTTGCCAATCGGTAAGTAAAAAATAAATAGAGTTTGATGTATAATTTGACTCGATTGCTTTTTGAAATTAAAATGCATGTACTTATTTCTTTTAGGTACCTTATCAGAAGAAGCTTCGGAAGCCCGTAATAAGGACTTCAGAAACGTCAGAGAGAGACACACTCGGAAAACGGACAGAATAGCAACAAACGAAGACATCCTCCATGGACTTCTAATAAGCTCTGATCCTCACATATCCTACATAAGGCCTAAAATAACGAAACAGGTTCATAGTGAGTTGTTGCCTGAAGCAATTCAGTTGTTACAGACTACCGAGCCTCCCTGTGACAGTGAGATTATGGAGGAAGAAGAATGCCTCATAGCAGAGTCCGAAAATTTGCCGGACCCACTTCTGGAATAAGAAATAAAGTGATCCGGCTATGGACTATTCCCACAAAAGCCCATCAGGGCTGGGAATATGACAAACAGCCCTTTTCAGGGCTACAATTATTTCACAATTTCCTTTCGATCATACGTACGATAACTTATACTATACTTTACATACGCTTGATTATGTAGATAATGATTATCAACGTCTTGCCCGTAAAAATTCAAACTATTTCACGTATATTTGATAAAATTAGTATACCCAGAAACTTATTACATGTTTATTTTACAATAGATAACGTGCAGGTAGTGAAAAAATAACAGCCAATCAGAGACGACCATTTTTCGATGACTCATTAGTTATGCGCTTCTAGCCGAGCGCACAAACAAATGAGTCATCAATCACAATGCAGATGCCACCGATAACATGCAATAATAACTTAACCTCTGCCAGAATTACTAGTTGTGAGTACCTATGTGCTATTAAAACTATATATTTAACTAAAAAGGTGAAAACAGCCAAGTGAGACAGAAAATATACTTTGAATTGATTTTAAAAGGCAAAAAAAATCATAGAAAATATTATTTTTTTACCGAATGATTACTCGCGCGGCCGCGGATGGCCGGCGCTGATATATTTTTTCCTGGATAGAGAATGACCCTAGCTATCATATACTCACGCCATACACCTAACATATTCGTACAATTGAAGAAAAAAAAATAAACGTGATTCGCTCCATACAAAAAAATCTATTTTTTTTTTTTTCAGACAAACGATCAACTTTAGAAGAAATTTCACAAGAGTAAAAGTTGTCTGGAATATCATGAAGAATCATATAAAAAAATATCGAATCGATATTGGAACTTTGTTGCCCATGTCCACTAATTTTCAATATGGATCCACTGTGCGCAGGGAGCGACGAAAGTTTACTTTATATTGATAAGGAAATAATATAATTACAAAATTATTTAACTTTTGGGTAACCATTAACAAATTAGCAACTTTGTTTTTCATGTGTTGTAAAGTGTACAAGGAGTTACAGAGCAGGTACTGTTCCAAATGTGTTTGATGTCATTGTACAGTGGTAGTTAAATTTAGGTGAATTTGTCCTGAACAGAGTTTGTTTACACTTTCATCGAATTATTTTCAAACAAACAAAAAAATAATGGTAATCCGCTATGAACACCTTGTCGGGCCTAAGTAAAAGTTTTGTATGGTTTTGTACTCAAAAGTACCTATATTGTTCAATAAGATGCCAGGCTGTCTAGACCACAGGCGATCGGCGGTGGCGATCTCTCGCATCGGGCGCTGGTCCAGGCCATGGTACGGAGCGAGAGGGCATGGGAAGCCATCACCTCCTTCTACGAAGCAGTAATGCTCGCGAAGAAGGAGGCAGAATGCGTGAGGGAGAGGCAAACTCTGCGCCCTCACGCCCCTAACCGCCGCAGCAGACGCCCCGGGAGTCGGGAATCCCAAGCGTATTTTCAGTCACCGTAGGCGCGGGCTTGCGGACGGCGAGCAATGGGTAGCTCGCCGTCCGGTAAGGACCAGGCCCGGGTCGATGGTGCGTTGTGTTCCACGCGCGCCTCAAAGAGATGTCAGCACAAACTGACGGGGTCCACTAGGACTGATACCTACCAGGGTTGCGGGTTTGTTCGAAAGAGTTACCGTGGCCCAGGCAACTGAAGGAACATGGGTGGGTTTTAGTCAGTAAGAGTCTGACATGCCCTTGCGCTCCGTACCATGGCCTGGACCAGGGCCGGACGCGAGAAAGAGAGAGCGGGAGAGGTCATTTGATGATTTCCCATCCCAAAAAAAAATAGGCTGTCTAGACCACATGGAAGTTTCGTTGTAATAAACTCTTTGTTCAACAGTATTTATACTTTACAAAAATAAACAGACTAGAAAAAATTGTTGGTTCTAAAATATAATTTAGCTGTAATAAAATTTAATTTACATACCTTTTTTACCCACTGATTTATTTCATGTAAGTACATAATGTCCCTAGGATGTATGTTGCATAGTGTACATAAAATTGCTGTGTTGTCCTGTTTTAATTCTACCTTTGTTTAGAACTAAAGTAAAAATGGTAAAATAATATCAAATTCCTTCACATTTTTATCGAGAATGTTACTTTATTCAGTTATGTTTTCACAATATTATCGTGTCGAGATGTTCTTATTTAAAAAAAACTAGTAGTTTTCAAGGACTCCCAGTATTACGCGTGTTACAGTACCCTTTTTCTTGAACCACAAAACCGCCTGAAGTGTTTATACAGGCCACTTGAAGGCCTCTATGCTGGGGATGAAAGAAAAACGTAGAAATTGTTAGTTTTAGTCTTATATTTTTACCGAAATTACTTTCATACAGTACAAGTAATATTCGGCATTTGTAGGCCTTGATTAGTGGCTCTAGTCAGAATTAGGGATGATCGCTACTCATCGATGGTAGATAAACATCGATGTTTAGCTGGAAAATATCGATGTTTTTCTAATATCGATCATCCCTAGTCCATTCACGTTATGTGGAAATCACTTTCTTAAGACAAGTATTAATTTTGAAGAGAAGTATTAAATTGGTCTAAGATACTGCACAGCTATCAAATGCAAAACACAGACAAAGCTTGTACACAAAATGCACCATTCGAGCTGACTCAAGACAGTACGTCTTAATACCGCAAGAATTTCGACTAAACCTATAAATTCGGTAACAGATACCTTAGATAGCGTGCAGGCGTGTCATTCGTGGATCGGCAGTTTAACACGAGCTTTAGAATTGATAGATATTGGTACACTAAACACTACATACAGGCTGTTGCTGTGCATCCTCGTCAAAATTCAGGAGGTTGTCATAAAGTACGTAAATAATCAATTTAAATCACCTGGTCAATAATAATAAACGCTGCTTTTTTATTTATTTAAATTTGACACTATTTCAGAATGAAGCCCTTCTCAAAAGCGTGTGTGTGAAAGCGCGGTAGCTAGTATTAGACGGGCCGCATTTTAATACACTGTGTACACTTACCGATTTCCGATATTAAGAAAAAAAAAAACTACCCATTTTATTATTGGTTCATTAGCACAGTTACCTCCTTGAATTTGACGAGGATGCACAGCAACAGCCTGTATGTAGTGTATCTACGCTAATACGCTCTTAATATCGGAAATCGGTAAGTGTACACAGTGTATTAAAATGCGGCCCGTCTAATACTAGCCCTATAACCGCGCTTTCACACACACGCTTTTGAGAAGGGCTTCATTCTGAGTTAGTGTTTGTGTGTGTGTGTGTGTGTGTGTGTGTGTGTGTGTGTGTGTGTGTGTTTGTGTGTGTTTGTGTGTGTGTTTGTGAATAAATAAAAAAGCAGCGTTTATTATTATTGACCAGGTGATTTAAATTTTGACGAGGATGCAAAACATCTTGTATAGTACATGGCTGCTATGCTCTCCTGGTATGCTGCAATCATCTATAGTTCAGAAATGATGTAGGTAACTTGCTATTTTTCGCGGCTTTTTCCGGCTTTATACCTTTGTACCTATTTTTCTGACCTTTTCTTCTTTTCTGTATTTAGTTCGTCGTACATACATTGATAAGTAAATAAATAATCCCACGGCAGCCACGGCAGCCATAGCTATATGACCATTGTCTACCTTCAGTGTAAATAGACCCTTAACCCCCCCAAAAAAAATGTCTTTCCCAGAAATAATTTTTGCGTAGAGTTACTTAATTTGCATGCATGTATGCATGTATGTGCCATGCCAAATATATTTAATGTCCAAACCCAAGCCATGGTCATTATTAGCTTGCCATACTAATTATTATTCATTCCTGCATGTGCATATTTCTGCAGTCGGCAGGGTGGTGTTGCATCCTGCATCCAGGCCTGGATCTTTTTCGCTGAGTTAAAACTAAACATTCTATATAACATTTTAATGTCATGGATTTCCGCAAAGTAACACCTGATTCTATAACTTTTTTGAAGACTGATTATGTTAAGTGACAGCTCATCATTCTCCATCAAATAAACCCACGAAGGCTTGTATAAAAATCCATAATCAAACATGGCTACCCACTCACATTCCATGCAATCAAAAGTTAAACAACGCTCTCAATAGGACCAATGTTTCTACGTGCGTCCTCCATCGTTTGTCAGCCAACCGATCCATCTTCTCGTTCCATTCGTCAATGACTGACTCGGAGTCACGTACGTTTTTGTTTCATGTAGGTTTACGTCGCAGGATTATTGGAAAATTGATTTTTTTTTTGCGAAAAGTCTAGGACTCTTTTTGGAAACTGAGAAAGATTTTCGTTATAATACGAGCTACAAGGATTTTTTTCAAAAAGTCAGTCTGCTTAAGATGACTGGGAATTGGATTTTTAACTGATTAATTTTAGACTTAATTCATAACATCATTTGTTTTGTTTGATCAGGACATAGTATAGATGTAGCTGTTAACCAATCAGCGCATCCGTTGGAGCATAACGTTCATATCAGCCAATCAGAGTTCACATTCATAATCGTTGTTCAGAATTTACCTCAGTTAGCGTTCCTTTGCAAAAATCCTAGAAGTTTCATCAAACAACGATTTTCCAAGGTATCCTACGACATATATATTCCATCGCTATTTTTAGAAGGTCCCTTTTTTCTTACGGGAAATGTTTCGACCTGTATCAGTCACGCTAGAATTATTTTTTTGGTTGAAGACCGAAGTATTCACGCCCACAGTCAGTTTTGCAAATTCGTCGCTTTATTGAATGTTTGGGAGACATTCTGGGACGTATGGTAGCCTTTGTTCTTACAGAGTGACTAGTTCTTTTACTAAAATTAGAAATGGTTAATCTGTGACTTTTTGTTTATGAACGGGATGAAATGTACACCGTAATGAAAATATCTACTATGAAAAAGTTCGTTACTAAAACAATCTGCTGTTATATGGCTGTTATCTACAACAGTGCCACATTATCAAGATCAAAATGTATGGATTACTAGATATTTATATCGATAAAATTCAACGATTTTGACTTTAGAATCATATTAAACTAAATCTATAATAGTTTTCGTTACGATGTCTCTATCCCCATTTCTAAAGTGGAATGTCGTGGGGTATAAGACTAAAGATGTTAAGCATGTCATGAATGTGCAAAGTAACTAATTATGTACGAGACGCAGAATGGCAAGGCACCGCACAAGAAAACACGACACCCTTTTTGAAATGCAGATGTTGTTGCTTGGCAAATTATTGGATTATTTTGATGTCTTCGTGTTGCTTTTTCACTTTGCGTTTCAGTTTAGCTTTAAAACCATCTTTCGTCACACAATTTTAGAGTCGGCGTCTGTTCTATGTAACTAGATTCAGCTGAATACAAATAACTTATAAGAAATGTCTGCCTATCAGTCCGCCACAACCTAGTTACTTTGTAGTACGACACTTTAAGACATTTATTCATAAACTCTCCTTCTTCTTATTAGCTTGTTGATGGAAAAATTTCTACTACTCCAACTCCGCTTACTGATGCAGCTATAAGGTCATCAAGTGAGCAGTTGTCGTGGTGTGCATGCGGCGCAAGATGGACGGTGGGCCATTGTCTATGGAGAGACTACTCATCCGCACTTGAGATCTGAGTCGTCCGTGAAAACCCAATCTGTGGAGATTGTCCGGCCGACTTAACACTCCTCAAAGTTGAGTAATGATCAACCCCTTCTTTATAATACATTTTTGTTGCTACCCTTATGAATAAACTCCTGATAAGTCAAGGTAATATCCTCCTATCTTGCCCATCTTCGTGATAACAACATCAAACATTGACACCAAGTTGTCACACATAATCACACTGTGGTCTAACATCCAATCTGCATCTAATTTCCCGACATAATGCCTGTCCTCAGATTACTCTATCATTGTATTGTCAGCACAATTGGAATTGCAATTTTGTCAATGCAAATCGTAGTAGTGGATGGTCTACCATGAGTTAGGGACCGGCTTAGGCTCTTTCCTCGGCTTTTGCGTCTCATGAAAGGGTGTCCTAAAATAATATTATATGAGTTGTGAAGTCCATTACCACTTGTCTTTATTCTTGGCAATTTACTGAGAGAGCAATAATATTATGAGTATTTTTGAGCAGAGGGCATTATAGACAAAGTGACTACTTCTTTATCGTTTGGTTAGTGCCTAAGCTGGTGGCAGTGTTTGTATGTCGCTCATGGGCCTCTAAATTGGCTTTTACATGCAGTCGAGAAATATCTCTCAGGCATGCTGGTTTCCTCACGATGTTTTTCTTCACCGAAGCAAGTGATAAGTATACAATACGCACATGTTTGTTAGTATGGATGTAGTGGGTAATCTTCGGAACTACTTACTGCTCTGATTCTAAAACTTCTTTCACTTACACCCGTATCTATCTATAGTCAAGTTAAAGTAATTGCATTTGTTTTTATGCAATTGACAAGAATTTAAAAGAAGTAAGAACCGTCAAAGAAAGCCTATGTTCTAACTTCAACCAATTACTAAACTACATAATAAAAATCGTATCTTAAAAAAATGACATGTATTCAAGTAAACACTTTGACTTGTTTATAGATACGGGGGTAAATGTCACACGCTATATAAAGAGTTCTCGTAGGATAATTTACAACCATAACGCGAGCGAAACCACGGTCAAAACTTAGTAAAGTTTTGACCGTGGTTTCGCTCGCGTTATGCTCACGTTCTTGAAGGAAACTAGCCACTACCAGTAAAACCGTGCATTCTCACAAGCAAACAAAGAAAACGATAAAAAAGTGACTTGTCCCACAACGGTAGGGAAAAGTCGTATGAGACGTAATGGAATTTGCAATCACGCGCGTATAAACCGACACATTACCGGGCCTGTGTTATAATATTATACGTATGTTCCTCACAATTCCCGAGGATTCCAAGTTTAGGACGGTTTACCTTGAAGAACCCCATTGATGCAATGCAGTATTATGCGGATGTTTTGATTTCGAACAAAAGATTTGATTTTGAACAAAGGATTTGGTGTTATTTTTTTTTCAACAAACAATGGACTTTTTCTTTTTGTTTAACTAATAATTTATTCTAATAAATGATTCGTTAATGGCTTGATTATCAAATAACGATTAACGCTTTTCATTTATCACGTCTGTTTTTCCGTTGTAAAGCCTAACCGACCTAAGGCTTATTTTAGATTCCCATGGAACGGGATGGCAGCAAAATTATATTTGTAACCAAATTGAACAAAGAATTACTAGGTTTGGAAATTGCCCATTACCCATCCCGCGGGAATTATTCGGAATACAACTTACTTCTAAAGTCAACAACATCATCGGGATAGGACGGGATAGGACGGGATGAAACGGGATGAAACGGGATAAAACGGGATAAAACGGGATAAAACGGGATAAAACGGGATAAAACGGGATAAAACGGGATAAAACGGGATAAAACGGGATAAAACGGGATAGGACGAGATAGGTCGGTATAGGACGGGATAGGTCGCGATAGAACGGGATAGATTTTTGTGAATTTGCAGCTGTTAAGTAGTAGATTACAAATAATGATTGAAAAAGTCGTCCTATGGGGATAATTTATGGACTTTACACTAGTTTTTAAAAATAAATACACAATTTTTTACCGAAAAAATTACGTCGATTCCGTTTTTTTTTCGTAGTCGTTAATTTTTAGTAAAAATGTTAATCAACCTGTTTAAATAACTCATAAACTTTTGGAAATAATAAACAGAATCCAAATCAACTCATAAACTTCGGAGATGTGTCAAAAAATAGAAAGCAAATCTACAAACTCTACTTAAAAAATTAAAAATATAATAACATGAAAAATTTTATAGATAGACCCCCCTTTTGAAGTTATGGGCGGTCACATGCGCATGGGCTACATTGTATAGTATAGTAGTTTTTTGGTCAAATATCTTTACCTATATATTTTTGCCAATTAACTGTAATTATTATTAACACGGGAATTATTGGGAACACGGGTGGCGTATTTTTTTTGTATCTGTCGTGTCTGTGTCCTGTATATCGTGTTTTATTTGTGGTTTTTTTTTGTACTATATGTATGTATGTATATATAGTATAGTAGTTTTTTGGCCAAATATTTATATATATATATATTATGTATTTGGCTAATTGACTTTAATTATTATTATTATGTGCCTGATGTGTCCCACTGCAGGGCAAAAGCCTCTCCTCTCTCTTCTGCTATTTGGCTTTGTCTTTCTTTTGCTATTTGGCTCTCTAAATATTTTTAATACCTCTCTCTACCTGCAAACGTCAAACACGTCATATGTCTTAGAATACCAGATATCTATCAAAACAACAACTGACCCGCCATCTTATGTCGTGAAAGGGGAACAAAGAAACATCTCCACTCCTTGATTGAGTGACTGAGCAGTTGTTGTTGGTCGCTGATGTTTGCCTCTGTGTGCTTGACTTTAAATTGCCTTGGTTGGACAGACGAGGCAGTGGGACCAACTTTTGTACTGCAAAGTTTGTGAGGCAATTTCTCATATTGTTTGAATCCATGTATGTTATACAAATCATGTACATATGTATGCATCATGTATGTTGTTCTACTAAACTAGTACTCTGTGAAGGCATGAACTTACCGAGAAACTTTTGCTGTCTGTTATTAATTATGTCGTGTTTTTATCTTTGATTGGATATCCTATATAAGTAAATGACGCTTGTAGAGGCCCTTGTAGAGCTATAGAAGCTACTATACCTTCTATCTATACCTCTATAAGGGTCTTTTGGCGCTTGGCCAAAATAAGAACTAAAAGTGCCATCTGGTTTTTTTTTCAATTAAGTAATTATTGCTAGTCTTGTTCGCCCATTGCTGAGTATAACAGGCCTCTTCCCCTACATTTTATGTCAAACAAAAACAATTTCTCGATAATTTCACAAAAGTTCACCATCAGTGCCCCCTCTGACGACGTCATTCGAGGGCTAAAAGTTCCTTGTATGTGTCGCTGTCTGTATATTTAAATTGTATTCTTAGAAATAATCCTTATAATAATTACAGTTTTTTCGTCACAAGGAGACTAATTTACTTGGAACTTCTGCGTATAAAATAAGTGATACGCATTAATATAAAAAAACTCAAGACACATTGTTAACCTTTTCAGCTAACTTTACCTACATAACATAAATAATCGTGCATAAAGTTGTCTTTTAAGTTGCTATTAAGGTCAGGTAAGGTTTAATGTTGTCTGGGAACCTAGTTTATTTAAGTGGTTCTATTTCGGCATTAATTTTTATTTTATTTAGGTATTTATTTTCCGATATGTGAAGTAATAGACATTTTAGGAAAAGATCTGTGGAAATAATAATAGACGACTACGATTACAAACCGCAGAGGCAAATTTTACTATGAAGAAGTTTCATGATGTTAACACTTTAATTAACTAAATAGAATTAAAATATAGATCAAATAAAAATTGGAGGGAAAACATGATATTTATTACTAAATTCGAACTAAATAAATAAAATAAAACATTGAGATAGACACACTATCGGACGTTTTTTTTAAACCTGTCTTATGTTAATGCTGAAATAAAAGGAGTTTCTTTCCAAGTAACTACCTACTTATCCACTTTCTCTTGGGTCTCAATTTTCAGCCCACAAAAAGTTGCCCGTCCACCTCAACCAACCAAACAGTGTAGCGCACTCTAAGATAAATAGCGCACAAGATCGATGTTTATTTGGGACACTCGAGAACCCGGTCCATTGTTACTACACGTAGTGCCCTATTGACATACCCTTACGAAGTTAAGCTGGGCAAATATTAAATTGGCTCCGTTTTGTTTGTAAACAGTGTATTCACGCACCCAACACGGGTCGGCCACTTTCATCCGCAAATATTCGTAATAAGGTGGCAATGTTTTTGAGCTTCTTAGGCTAGCTGTACATCGTGGAAGGAGCGGTGAAGTGTGGACATAGGAAAATATTCAATAATACAATCCTTCTTAATTCAAATCCCCGCTTCGCTTCTGTCTGACTTCAGCAGCCGATCAGGGCAGTTCTGCTTATACAAAGATCCGTCTGAGGTAAGCAAATTCCATTCGATGTATGACTTCTTTCTTTCTTTATCGTGTGGTTAGTGCCTAACCTGGTGTCAGAGTTTTTATGCCGCCCATGGGCCTCTGACTTGACTTTACATGCCGTCGAGAAATATCTCTCAGGCATGGTTTCCTCATGATTATTTCGTGATTGTGCACGCAAACGTTCGAACCGAATTTGGTTATTGACATTGATTTCTCCTTATTTTTGTATCGCTGGTTGCTTTGCCTTCTTACATCGCTTTAGATGCATTATGTTCTTTCACCGCTTTTTTGCATCGCTTCACTTTAGTAGCCAAAAACCCTTCGCCCCAATAGACACCCACACCATTATTGAAGCTCCCAAGTGTAAAATCGCCTTACTCCTTCTTAAGATAATGCGAGAATTTTGTTTATATTTATTGTAGGTGTTTAATTAAGAGCTGTTTCCTTCGCTTGTCGACGTTAAGCTTGCCTAGTTATAGAGCAAGAAAGGCTCTGAATCGTGATGGTAATTTTGTAAAGGGAATTTGGGAGATTGTATCAGACTGTCGTACCAAGTAATACGGAATGGAATAATGGTTTTTTGGAAGGCTTTTATTTTACATTTGTTTATGTTTACCTTTACGCTGGGCTAAGAGTAGAAGAAAGATCATTACGTCTAATAGATTATTCTTCTTCGTTCGTGTCGATTCTTGGGCCTATTATGTAACCACGTTATTCGCGGCTTCTCCGGCGTTTTTTATATACTCTAAAGTGCAGGTGTTGGGACACTTCGGACACCCCAGTATATGGAAAATCGTCTGGTTTGGGAGCACCGCATTCGCACTGTGTGTCGAAAAGATAATACCAAATTTTGAGAAATACATTATTATTAAAACTATTTTTTTTTGCTGTTGGTGCATTATCCGTTGGAAATGTTGTTGAGGATGTGATGCCGTGATTTGTGCTATATCTGAGTTTCTAGGGTTTGTGTCAATGTTTTGTATGTGCTGTGATTGTTCCGATTTCCTGAAGGTCTAAACAAAGCGGTATCGATGATGGGTAAGTCAAAAATGTATGAGCCTGACACAAGCTAACGAAAAGCTTCAGTCAATCATGGAGCTGATGAATTTGACTGCCCCATCTTATCCAAATAAATAAAACAATACTAAAACTTCCGCTCTTTATTAACATACCTCTGCATACTTCGTCAAAATTAAATAGGCCTATTTCAACACAAAATCTAATAAATCCCTACTCAATTTTAAGTACAGAAATAGGTAAATATTTACTTGATCTAATAACGGAATTTAATATAACTGAGGTTGCCTTGCCAACTGCCAGTCCAAGTATATATTTCCCTCTAGTCTAGCTTATACTTGTTTAAACAGAGTTCTAGCTTCGATATTAATAGCTGTGCGTGGTTGTGATTTGAATAGTTCCGTATTGAAGACGTCCTCTAGTGCTAGGCTAGGTAGTAGTGGATAAGACTGACAATAGTTTTATCGACACTGATTTTTTTTTGCGTTGTCTACTTTATTCTCTTAGAACCGTTTAGTTCTAAGGAAATTGTAAAAATGTTGAGTTACCTTGATGTTGAAGACAGGATTGAGGGTAAAGACAATTACACAAAACTGATACCTAAATAGTTATATATAGTTCATTTAAAACGGTTTTTTTTCCAGTAACACAATTTATGGAATACGATATTTTTATCGAGAGATGACAAGAAAGTGAAAAAAATAATTTACCTACTGTCATTAACTACTGTCAACAGACTACATTCATTAAACCGTGTCGAATCCAAAGAGACGTGACATCACCTCACTTTGGATTTTTGACGCTTTTCGCGACTTTTTTCTTCACCAATTTATTGTTACCAGGAATATAACCAGATAAAACTGACGTGGAGGTACTACAGTGCAATTGTAGTTTCACGCATATAACGCTGCAGTACTCAAATATGCGCACCGTCAGTTGTCAGTCACTCTGTGTTCACTGCAGAAACAGAAGGAATCACAATACCGGGAGTGAATTTTGACAGCAGTTCTATGTAAATAACTTTTGAACAATAGTGGATTCAATGTTTGCTATTTGAGTGCTTGCGAGTGTATATTTTGCCACAGTCCTACACACATTTCTTATTTTTCTTTCTGGGCCTAGCTCTAGAGAGAGATCTTGTCAGTCTTATGTTTCGGAGAAGCAATTAAATATTCAAAATCCTATACTAATTTGATTAGTTTATAAGCGTAGAAATTCTATATTCAGAGCGAATATGGTGATCCATAGGTTCACATGATGCTCAGCAGAAGTTAAAATTACTCTCTTTAGATCCTAGTGCACTACACTATACACCTGCAGCCTATGGACTAACTACACGCAAAGGACGTACAGCGACCTTCGAGTCCAGTTCAAGAATGCGTTTAGGATGTTGTTGGGTCTCCCCCGTTACTGCAGCGCTTCGTTAATGTTTGCGGAGGCGCGCGTAGATTGTTTTTATTCAAGGACCGGGGAAGCTCCAACAGCATGTGGGCCGCGCTCGCGGAAAGGTTCGATTGCCCCTACATTAATCACTGTTGTATGTTACATGTTGAACGCAGGTAATGTGGCAACACTGCAACAAGTCTATTAAGTACCTATTTGTTGTACAACACAACAAATAGGTACTTAATAGACTTGTTGCAGTGTTGCCACATTACCTGCGTGATTGAATAATTTCATAATTTCTATAAGTATTAAACTCTGTATTTGATGATGATCAGATTATCTAATGTGACTGTGGGTATAAATATTTAATTTAATGAGTCTGTGAAACTTGAAATAAAATGATTTCTTATTTATTTATATTTTCAAATAACAGATAATTATTGTCATGGATGGCACATTTTTATAGTTGACCCTTGTTGACCTTTTCAGACTTATCTATACCTGTTTTTAACATGTTTAGAGGTTGAGTTTGAGTCATCGTCATGAAACGATAGATCTGTCCACGTCGCTTCGTACTGGTGTGATGTCATCGATCACATTATTTTTAATATGAGTGTCATCTTCTGCCTCGCCTTTTCCCAGCTTAGTTGTGGTCGGCTTCCAGTCTGACCGGATGCAGCAAAATACTAAGGCCACTGATCAACTACCTATCGTACCTCCACTATTCAATTACTGGGTAACCAGATACGCAATAAGTATGGTGAGAATGGTTATCAGAACTTCACCGCTCGTAACAACTGTCAAAGATTTACGAATGACAGCTGGTATCACAAGGTTATTGTGCTTTCCAGGGCACGAAGGGACACTTGGTATGTTAAGAATAGCACCTACGGACAGATCTTGAAAGTTGAGTTATTATTTAGCTACGAGAAAATTTACAAAATGAACAGCAGATCCACAAGTTTCCTTACCAAACGGTGTCTTCTAATATATTGGCTGAGTCCGTTGTCTGTTATCTCTGTTTATGTTCAATGCACGCGCGGCGAGTCGGAATATTTTGAGATATTGCTGCCCGTAACATACATTTTGTTACTAATGTTACCACGTTACTATTGAGTACGAGAAATTGTTTTTGTATGTAAATTTGTGAAGGTAGATCTTGGATTTCTTTAGTGAAGATGGAATTGACCATTGAGGGAATTTTGGGACAAATAATTAGATATCTTGTGAGTAAAAACGTGAAAAATATAAATGTGATATAAAAGAGAAAGAGCAGGTACCTTTATTATAGCGTAACGGTTGACATGCAAGAAAAAAAAAGAAAATATGTAGGCAAGAAAATGATGAACAACATATCATAATCATGATTATTTATTTTAATTTGACTTGATTGTGTTTGTTTCTATTTCGATTTAATTTAATTTCGTTTTGTTTTCATTTTAATTTAATTGGTATTTATTTAATTTTATTCTAAATTACTTGATTTGATTTGCTCGTATTGGACTTTTATGTAATTTTATTTGATTTATTTATTATGTTTTATATTAATTTTATATGGCAATGGGTGTTATTTACCTGAGAATAAATGAATTATGATTTCCTTTATTTATTTTTCTTACTTACTTATTTACATTTTTAAATATTCCTATAAAAAAAAAAAAAACATTTAAAAATATAAAAAATAGTAGCCCACCGGTATCGGGAACAGGGTCCAAGCTACCGACGGTCAGGGCTCCAGAGAGAGGAACCTCCTAACAATACGAGCCGTGTCCAGGAGTACCGCTTTCTGAATCAAGCCCTTGATCCAGCCGCCTAACGAGAGCCTCCTCAGGTATTTGTCGAGGCTCTTGGCAATTAAGCCATGCGCTGAAACGACTATCGGCACAATGATCGCCGTGTCCACTTCCCACATGTCGACAACCTCGCGAGCCAAGTCAAGATACTTGATTTGTTTATCTTTCTCGGCTTTCACGAGGTTCCCGTCATGCGGGACCGTTATGTCAACAATCATTGCGCGCCGCTCTGATCGATCCACCACCACTATGTCAGGCTTGTTGGCCACAATAGTCCTGTCAGTGATGATGGATTGATCCCAGTACAGTGTGATATTGCCATTTTCGAGAACTGGGTCGGGCACATACCTATAGTACGGCACTTCCGATTCCACAAGGTTGTATTTTAGAGCAAGTTGCTGATGGATAATCCTGGCTACAAGGTTGTGTCTATGCAAGTACTCACCGTTAGCTAGACGAGAACACCCGGAGATAATGTGACGAGTTGATTCGCCCGGACGGTGGCATGCCCGACATATGTCAACCGTGCCGTCCTTCACAATAAATCTGCGGTAGTTATTCGTCATCATAACTTCATCCATAATTGCACAGACAAAACCGTCGGTTTCTCCGAAGAGGTCGCCGGAACGTAGCCAGGCTACGGACGCTGATAGGTCTACATCGGGCCCATGAAGGGCCCGGAAAAAGCGTCCGTGGAGCTCCTTACTCTGCCATACCTCCCTGCGGTCGTTAGTGTCAAGTACTACAGGTTTGCGCCAGTTCTCTTTAGCCAAGGAGAGCGGGGTGAGGCCCTTGTCCACCGCGACCACATCCCGATGCATCCCCACGTCGGTTTCTAGGAAAAAAATGAATTATTATTATTATTATATATCGCTTAGCAGGATAGGAACTCTTTTAGTTTTAAGAGTATACCAGTTGGCAAATTAACACAAGGGCAGCTACTAGATAGGTAGGATAGATAGGTTATGTTTAATCAAGCCTTTGATTTGTATAAATTGAAGTCTTAGCAAAATAGCCTACCGTAGTCTCATAAATTCGGATAGTGGCATGATATGTAGTGTTGTGTTGGAATAGTGCAGATAAATTAAGGAAGCTTGTAAAAAACCATAAACAGTGACCTGTCATTGAAGTGCAGTCATTTGGTTCGATAAAAGGAGTTCACCTGGAAAGTTTTCCGGGAGTTTTGAAAATTGATGTTTTATAGATTTTGATGTGCTTTTTCCGAATTTTGAAACTTTTGCAACCTCGTATCTTTGCCGCTCGCGCCGCCATATTGCAGAAATGGCACCTAACAGCTGTTTTTCAACAATATCTCTTTTCCCACTAATAATGTTACGATAAAAACATTTAGGTATAAAATAAAGTAAGGAACAATCGGGTAAAGTTACCTTACCTAATCTTACATAATTTTCAAAGAAATGGTACAATACAACATAATCGTTTCCAAGATCTTTTGTCGTACGTAAGGGTCAATTTAATGACTATAGAATTCCTTTAATAATGGGAAAAGGAAGTTATATCGTTAAACAAACTCTTTCATCTCTTAATTCGTTTTATGTGTAAAGTAATATAAGCGTTTAATGTACTTGTGTCGTAGAGTTACTGTTGCTAATCCAACTAGAAGTGACAAAAGAATATTTGACCTGACTCTTTTATAGGTGTTTTATTTTAGAAATCTATTAAAGATACTTTTCTGCTTAGAAAAAAGATCATCACATTATTGAAGATGTTTTTATTTTATTTTTGTTACTTATTTATGTAAATTTGCTAACCAACATCGTGGCAGACAAGCGAAGATGGCGGAATGAGAATGCTACGATAAGTGCTGGCCGGTTCTAGCAAAATATAGAATCGTTTGAAAATGGAGATATGCTTATTTACATTCATATATATTTATATTATTAACTTTACAAAAATCTTTCCAGTTCCTTCAAAGAACGAGAAGATTAATTTCGTTCTTGACACATCTAGTGCCCAAATAAACCTATGCTGCTTATTGAGCACTCAAGAAAAGGTTGAAGCCGAAGTGAAAACACGGCACGCAACTTTGAACACGCCATCACGCGACCGCCGACCACCAACCGACCACCTTGATCGCTTGATCACGCTGCTGACACCCTGTGAAGGAAATAAGGAGAGGAAAATGTTGAAAAATGGATTTCATTGTTTATGGAGTGATTTTAGTTTCGTGCATGTAGGCCGTCAAGTTGTGTAGCGGACGGGTGTATAAATCTATAATTTTACAAGTTGTGCTTCCAGCGGTCGGCCTGGGTACACAAACGATTGAATTGGTACCTACTTTAATGAATATTATGTAGGTAAATCTGTCATAAAGCTATGTACAGCCACGAACTGTGAAAATTTTTAATCAATGTTCCTTAAGTTTTAGGTCCAACCGTAGTCGTGTCTATATTTTATTTATTATTTTTTGGTCGGTAGACCGTGCCAGAATAATCTCGCCTGATGAAAAGCTATGGATGGACTCTATGATATGTTCACGCTTGCTTTAATGTCGTGGGTTATTATTCTTTCACATACCCTTCTAATTATTGTCTTATATTGCTCCAAATAATATATGTAGAATAAAATCACCATTGCACATTTCATAATAATATAAAATTGTAAATGCCATCCATTTTGTGCGCCTTGCACTTGGCAGTACTCATTAAAAGAGCAAAGCACCTGCATTAAAAACAATTTAACACACACTACACCCACTAAATCAGCTTGCATACCCATACCATAATCTTTCTTCTTTGCGCGTCGACAAAGCAAAGTACTGCTTATTTATAGGGCAATAACTGTTCAGTAATGTTGCTTAAAACTTTAAAGCTATTCTGTTTTATATAAGCGCTTGATGTAAATTACCTTGTGAACGTGAGTTTTTAACGTTGGCAACATTGGGAGATATGGAAATTTGGTGTCAGGATGAAGATATAAGGAGTGAAGGTTGTTCGGTCGTATTTCACGGCAATGCGACAATTGTTTTGTCAGGTTGAAGAAGAGAAACTGGGCTGCATGTTAAGTGCTAAACAGTTTTTTGGTGGTGTCTGATATATTTATTTAGGTCTACAAAAAACAGGCTATAATTTGACCGTCTATTTAGACGAAGACTTACAACTTAAAGCCCTTAAAAATACAGCGTGGAATCATTCGACTCGCATCCATAAATTTTGACCGTGTATGTATTGCAATTTTCATGAAACAGCTGATTATTTGTTTTTAATTACTAACTACTCTAATCCCAACGATATTGCCGAAGCATTTAACAATTATTTTATCGACAAAGTACAAGGGAAACTTGATGTGACTAGCAAACCTAAATGTAACAGAATTGACACTAGTAATAAAACAATGTTTATGGCCCCTAGTATACCACAAGATATTGAGAGAATCATCAAATCATTAAACAATACAAATAGTGTAGGGTATGACGATATTGCTACAAAAATATTGAAACATGTGTCTATAGAAATAAGTGGTCATTTAAGTCACATAATTAACTTAAGTATTAGCGCAGGCGTTTTTCCTGATGCATTAAAAATATCGATTATAAAGCCATTATTTAAAAAGGAAAATAGAGAACGGATGGAATATTACCGACCAATTTCATTAATTCCCGTTATTTCAAAAATTTTTGAAAAATATATATATAGGGAACTTTATAAATTCGTAGAAAAAAATGACATTCTGTGCGAGGAACAGAAAGGATTTCGTGTACATAGGACTATCAATATGGCTATATATGATTTTTTATACAATGTCATAAAAAACGTTGATCTCCGGAATCCTGTATGTAGTGTATTTTGCGACATGACCCAGGCATTCGACTATGTACACTATACTACTCTTTTAAATAAACTCGAAGCCTACGGGATAAGAGGCAATGTCCTTAATTTGCTTAATTCTTACCTACAAAATAGAAAACAAATTACTGAAATTAATAAAGTTAATATAGTTAATAAACGTGAAGAGATATTTCGGTCTTCAGAGCGTGAATTATTATTTGGGGTACCGCAAGGCAGCGTTTTAGGACCCTTTACATTTATACTATACATAAATGACCTACCGAAATCTATTGATCGACCAGTAACACTATTTGCGGATGATAGTACGATTACAATACCTTGTAAAAGTATAGATAATTATGAGAATGACATAAATAATAGTTTACAACAGATGGTAACCTGGCTAGACGTGAATAATTTAAAAATAAATTTAAGTAAAACTAAAGTTATCCATTTTAGACAACAGACCTCTACTATTAATTTAAATATACACTACAATAATGATACCATAGAAGAAGTTGAAAGTACAAAATTCTTGGGTCTCAAAATAGATAGCAAATTAAATTGGAAATCACACATTGATACCTTATGTAAGAAGATGAGTAAGTCTGCATACGCTCTACATACATTATCACCTATAATTAACACAGATGCTCTTCTTACTGCTTATTATGGCATAGTAGAATCACATTTACGGTATGGGATCATCTTTTGGGGAAACTCTACTGAAAAAGAAACCGCCTTCAAGGCGCAAAAAAGATGCATTCGATCGATGTTTAAAATTAAACCCACTGATAGTTGTGAACCATATTTTAAAAGTTATAAGATATTAACATTACCTTGTCTGTACATACTAGAAGTAGCTGTGTTTGTGAAGGCAAACCCGAGTCGTTTCAGACGTCTAGCTGACGTGTTTCCCCGCAATAGACGCGACAATAGCTTGCTTTGTCAGGAGCCAGCTAAGACAGCACTCATGCGCAAAAGTGTCTACTGCATGGCTCCAGTTATTTATAATCACTTGCCTAAGAGTTGGAAAGAGCTTCCAGTCAAATTATTTAAAAAAAGACTTCGTAGCTTTTTAGTGGTGAAAGCTTATTATAATTTAAGTGAATACCTTACTGAGAAAGATTTTTTAAGTTAGAATAATGTTTATTTTTTTTTTGTGTACCTACTTTTCGTGTAAATTTTTTTTTTTTTAATTGTACTCTTTAGTTATAAGTTGATGTTTTATTATATCTTTTGCATGCCTACGTGGTAAAATATGGCTGAACTTTTCAATGTTTTTTTGTCACCATTTAATGTTACCCATATTTGCAAAATAAAATTATCTTTATCTTTATCTTTATCTAATTTTAAGAATGATGTGCTAAATATGTGGCAATCGTTCGTCAATAATGTCCCTTCCGCCTTGTAGAGGCAAATCTTTAATTCTTACTTAATAATCCCTTAATCAGTTTTAACACATACTTATTTTTTTGTCCAGAGTAACGATAATAATGTCCTGTAATATTACTTTGATGATTACCTGAAATCAGTCTAGCGAAATTTTCGAAAGCATTTAACAAACTTATGGATTGATGCGTCTATGTTCTTGGCCACTATGTAATCTATTGCTAAATAAACTCATAGTTGAAACATGTCACAACCATTAAATTAATTTCTATGTTTCATTAAATTGCACGATGATAATTGCTATGACATTTTAATGACAGAAATCAAGTATTGCAATGTAATAACTATAGTACAGAAAATGATTTCATAAATTAACACTTGTTGTCATAGCAACTAATAAACAGATTGGACACAAGGTTAGCTGTCTAGTACTCTCAAAGTTATTTGACAGTAATATTCATGCATTTTGTTTAATCAACTGTAGCTAGTTCTATTGTGACACCTCTGACAGTTCAATTTATCGTTAGATTTGTGGCAGCCTCTATCATTAATTAAAATTTAAAGCTAAGCTTATTTCAGGACGATTAAAATGACACAATGCAAAGGAGATTGGGCCGACTTCTATATACCTACTCTGGTCCAAGAAGCTTTTTTTGATTTTAGAATACTCAAATCACTTGTTGTGTTTCATGCTTTTTAATTACAAAAGCTCATGGAAATCACTTAAAAAAAGGGTATAAAAAATGCTTTTTGTAAATCGGATTCTTCATTTTATTTAAAAGCAATATAAGGTAGATTATTATGTACAAGCGGTATATATCAGTATGGGCAGTATGAAGCCATCACTGATAAACATTAACGTAACCTTCACGACCATATTCTATATCGAATGAATCTTCATATGCCGAAGTTCACAGTTGGTCGCATTAGTAATTATGAGTTGAAAACGATCTGTTTGCCAGAAGATTATGTTGTCGGTAATTGTGCATTATGGCGTTTAACTTTTTTCTCCCGGCGCCGATTTGCTTTATTCCTTAACAAGGAAAGTCCCTCTTCTAACAAGATTTAAAATGATGCGTGTCTCTATCACCGACGCCTCCTATTTGTCTTGAATTACAAGATTTTGATGTCGGTAATTGTACATTATGGCGTTTAACTTTTTTCTCCCGGCGCCGATTTGTTTAAGTCTTAAACAAAAAAACCCTCTTCTACTAACCTTTAAAATGATGTCTATTTTAATCACCGCCACTATTCGTAATTAGTGCTATCGCTAAATACATATTTCATTTTAAATGATCAATGACATTCTTTTCCATAGAGTAGGTAATCATTTTGGCGCCATAGTAAAAAAATATGCTCTTTTTATCAGCTTTAAGAAAATATAGGCCTCGTTCACCGACGCCACTTGGACCGCTTCCGCCCGATCTCCTTTTAACATTAAGTTCTTTGATTGATAATTAGTGTAACTTTTGGATGTCATTAAAACGTATAAGGTTTTAATGTATGCGTCATGCAAATCGACTTAAATCTCACCTATATCCAGTGTGAATGATGTGAAGTTGACCAAACCTTTTTTTCCTTCTGTCATCTTCCTAGCCTTTTCCCAACTATTTTGGGGTCGACTTCCAGTTTAATCAAATGCAGCATGAATACCAGTATTTTGCATAGAGCGACTGCTTATCTGACTGCCACAACCAAGTCAGTACTAAACCATGTCCTATATTTTGGAGTGTCCAAATTGTTCAAACTCCTACACTGCGTGGCTACTTACTAATACATCGACTTGCAAAAAAGGTAAAGAAAGAGACCATAAAACTTCAGACACGTGGAGAAACATTCATATGAATAACCGCAAGTAGTTAAACGAAAAACTTGACCCGTCTCAAAGCCTCTATCAACAAAACTTCATAGACGAAAAGTCGATCAGTCACGAACTTATTTGCTTCACAAATATGGCGGCTCAATACTAACCCCACACTTGCCAACATAGTGCCCCGGCTATCCTCTAAACACAGTTAATCCCGCTTTATGAATTCAGAATCCACGATATTGCGACTGACCATCAACAGTGAACTGGTCAAAGCAAACAGTTTACGAATAGCAATATCATTTTAGGGTTAACATCAATAACCACCAGTTCTATTTGTGCTGCTGATAAATGCGTTGGTTTGAGAGGTTCAAACCGTACCTGTCTGTTCGTTTATAATTTCAGCGTGCATTTGATCCGAAATTGTAATCTCCATTACTGTTGCATTGCGTCGTAAAATTGTTACCTAACATGTTTGTGTGTTATACAGGTTCAGCCAAATTGTTGAAGCGACTCCCAACAACGGTCACTACAGACTACTGCATATCATTTCGCACTGTCCGGTATATGCAGAAGGTCCACAGTTTGTACCGGTACCGTTCCGGTTTGACTGATTCTTAAATGTTCCGTTAACCTGGTACGGATAAATTGGAACGGACAGCACGATTGGCTGCTGCGCTGCATGTCGCGGGCTCGATTCCCGCACAGAACAAATTTTTGTATGTCCTACTGGTTTTTGGTCCGAGTCTAGCTGTTTGTGTATGTGAGTTTAAATGTTTGTAAACGCACCCATGATACAAATTCCTAGTATGGGGCAACATTTAAAAAAAAAGCAGATCGGCTGCGGCTGCACATACATTTCATTATCTATGAGAATCCGGTGACATTATAGTCGGTTAACATAACACAACATAGCGATTTATTCCCGACTGCCACCCGTGGTGGTAATTGCAACTATTTTTCTCGTCTACCACCATTGGTGGAAGACCGGTGGTGGCAGTCGGGAATAAACTAACATAGCTGGTAACTGATCCTAAAGTTAGGTAGAAAACTACTGCTACTCGAAATCATCTAAGTATCACGAGCTCATTGAGAGTAGGTAAGATAATTTTGGTATGTGCCATACGATTCTAGGAAGGACGCAAATCGAATGGTCACATTCGAACCGTGCCCGAACAAGTGCAGTCACGGTTCGAATTGCGTCAAGATGTTTACTGGTTGAGAAAGAGCACAAGTGCGTTCCTCTGGAGATTTTGACCTTCAATCCTTGTCCCTTGTCGGTACAGAACGGCAAATTCTTCATTTTCTATTAAATAATTTCTATGGCAATTCGTACAAATGTTCAGGGACACTTACCTTACGGAGGAGGCAGTAACCGCCTACAATATCGAGTACATTTGCATCTAAAACTAAGCCATATATTGGCTACAAGAATATATCGACAACTTTCTAGAACAGTCACGAGAACAAATGTTATTCACGTGGTACCTAAATTCAAAAGAAATTTTCTTCTTAGAGTTACCATTCTAAGTTCGACATAAGACATAGTAAAAAGGTTCAGAATGCGTTTGCGGGCCCAGGTTGGCCGCTGTAGAAATAATCTGGCCAAATGTCACTGACCCGTCCCAAATACAAAGCCAGTGTGGAGCCACCACTGCAGGATATGCCCCACTTATCACCGGCATTTAAACACTGATTTAAAACTTAAAATCGAAATTGTAAACACTTCACAATACAAGTACTTGTTATTCACCCGTTACACAGACCAGTCAAATATGAACAAATGTCAAATTACCATAGACATCAAACACAAAACACGATCATTGTCTTTGGATAAAAACTAACATTTATTAACAGTCTACACATTTATTTAATTGTTATATTTATATCACATAAAATACATATTTACAAATTTAACAATACTAATAAATATTTACACTGTACAAAATATAATCAAACATTGTAATATGTTGGTACTCATCTTTCCGAACGCAACTTCGGGTGCGTTCGGCTAGACTCGGCCTCCGTCGGAGCATATGACTTGCTTTAAAGTAATTAGCATTGTCATTCGCGCCCAGTTCTGTGCCCAGTACTCGTTTGTGACTTTTTATCAGTACACACTCGAACTTGCTACGAAAATCCAGACTTACTTCATAGACTTAGATCCCGCTAATGGACTCGGTATCGTCTCCTTAGCCTTTTTTTAATATTAAGTAAATTGTCCTCCGTCGTTTTAAGTTATTTGTAACATTAAACAACTAGAAGTGTTGAGAAATTTATAATATAAAATATATCCCGAACGCTGTTTCATTCACCGTTTACTCCATACACTTCACCCATACTGCACAGCCACCAGCACCTTCCAGGATTTAGACGAAGCCAACAAAAGAGCTGTGCTGATGGCCAAATGCTGGTAGGGTTTTATTTCAGCCCATTGGCACGCAAAGAAGAAGAAGAAGTTCGACATAAGACCTATTTCATTATATCATGAGTTCCAAAATACTATATTCATAACAACATGAAGTTGCAATAAACACAGTTGGAGAAAAAATGTCAGACATAATCAGTGGCCCGAATGTCTGACACTGAACTGGGTTGTGGAGTTAAGATAGACAGTTGCTCCATATGAAAATCATATGCAGCTGCATTTGGTTAGGTTAGGAAGCCGACCCCAACATAGTTGTAAAAAGGATAGGTCGATGATGACAGGAGGATAAAAAATCTTTTAAAAGTTGCTTTAATTTATGCTTTAACTTTTAAAAGGGTTATTTGGGGTCGGCGCAGCATGTCATCTTCTTCCATACTTCTCTATTACTTGCCATATCATCAGACACCTCCTTGCCATATCATCTTTCACACAGTCCATCCATAGTTTCTTTTGTCTTCCTGTACTTACCGCCAACAGTCAAGTAATTTTTACTAAAAACTTTAGTCACATATGTGCCAAGTACACAGACACCATCAACGTAGTAGTACGTCGCCAACTCAGCTCCGTTCCACCCGTCAAAGCGCGCCCCCCGGATATTGCCTGGTTCACGGCTGTGACGACTTCCGATCGCTGTCGATGTTCATGCTACACGTTTCTGCGGCGCTGTGTGATTTTATGTTGTGTGGGGAATATTTTATGGGGTGTTTTTCTTGTTTAGTGTAGTAAGTTCCTGGCTTCACATTTGCAAGGGACATGGAAGACGTATCATAAACTATTTATTTAGACTCATCTTTTTATCCTTATCTCGTCTCTTTAAATAAATATATTCTCTATATCTATCTTAGGGCTCCCGGAACAGAAAGAAGTCACACAAAAATGCCACCACTTATTTACTGCTGATTGTACGAGAAGATGAGAAATGTTGCAACATAGAAATTTTAAAAACAATAAGAGTTGAGATTCTTTGTAAGAACCAGCGGCAGACTTTCACTGTAATTATTTTTGTTCTTTAAAGTGCTCTCAGTCTATTGCAAACTGTCTTAATAATTTTTCACATTGAAGAACATTTATTATAGAGGTTTCATCATCAATGTTTTACATAGGTTTCTTCCAAAAGTCATCACATCGATCAATCCTGAGTTTCCCACGTCTAGCCGATTCTCTTAAGTCGCTAGGTTATAGGTTTATCAAATATTTTTGGGTCGGCTTCAAATCTAACCAGATGCAGCTGAATACCAGTATTTTACATGGAGCGACTGCCTATCTGACCTCCACAACCCCGTTAGTACTGGTAATACGATATTCCTTGGTAAGACTGATTGTCGGAATTTCGGGCCACCGACCAAACTGAAAATAAACTACAAGGTTTTTAACCGGAAAATCAAACACAAAACTCGACTTCCTTCTAACACTCGCAGATTTTCAATACTGACGTCAATCATAAGTATTAAAAAAAATACAAGCGCGGTGTAATCGGGCGTGCCAACTTATTATAGAGTAGTGAATCGCTAAGAGTTATTAGCTCTACCGTTTTTAATATTGGCGATTGACTGCACTATGGGATATGCAGATGATTTGATGTGCCAACATGTTGGACAACTGGTTGGATTGTTGGTCATCTTTCCAATTTTACTTGCTATTCTTGGTCGTACTTTAAAGAGACATTACTACTGACTATGTTGACGCGCACAGGCTGTTCAATCCACAAGATCAGTGATGCTGTGCCAATGTGACATTTAGACCTAAATATCCAGGTCGTGCCAGACCAAGCTGTTGCTACCCGGATGCAACTTGCACGTAGTCCAACACTCTTTAAAATATTAATGTTATGTTCAGAGATAGGAGTGCGGAAAGTTCTTCATCCTTCTTTTGAACCAGACGGGCGGTGTTGGAATGCAGACCCATCTCAAGGTTGTTGTCGGGCCGTTGTTTATTATATCCTAATCTTACGGACATCTCTGCTTACAGGAGCCATGATTTTGCGTGGTGCTATGTATGATACGTAGTTCGTTTGCGTTGTTGTGTATGCCGATGCCGCCTCAAATTCATGCTGTCCAAACTGCGTACCCGTATGTATTTTAATATGTAAATGCGTCAATTGATTGCTGGGACTTGTGTATGCTTTATGAATGGGATATCAGGGGGTTTCAATTGAAATCGTTGGCCGGTGTAAGTAATTACAAAGTATTTAGTCGGAAATGTATCCTGGGAATATGATAATTTACGCTCTGTTTTAATTAGCTGTGATTTTAATAATGTGATATTTATAGATAGGAGTAGATACATGCACATTGAATACATTAACGTGTGTTCATTTTTTATGTATAATATTTTGTTCAAATAGAGTATTAGGTCGTATGTTCGGTAGACTGAATTATATTTATTATCTGAATCTGAACTATTTTTATTGTGATTGACTGATTACATCCTCCTGCGGCGAATTAGGTCCGCGAAGGAGTCTTCTCATATCCACGCTCCTGTGCCAGCCTCGCCCACGTTTTATCACATTGTAAGTACACCCATCATTGTACATTATAAAATATAAAATGTATTGTACAAAAATCTCGTACTTAATATAATATGAATATTGTGATAATTGAAATGATTTTAATTTGATTTTTAAATTTGATTTATCTAATTTGATTGTTTTTGTTGTATTTAAATTTTATTAATACCTTTGTATTTATTTGTGTGATTTTGTATTTATTATTGAATAATTTAAGATGTTTTCTAATATGGGTTATGTGGTACCTGAAATAAATGAATTTGAATTTGAATATACTTAATCATATATTTTCTGCTTAGTAGAGTATTTTAAAATAAATAAACAAATATAATCTTTCTTACATTTTCAGGATTAGTCTAAATGCGAGTAAAATGAACTATATTTTTAGCGGTGCCCAAGAAATAATATACATTTTTACATCGAGCAAGAAAGATATCGTCTAAAATCATAATCCTTTACAACATCCCCGGGTGGATACATAAAAAGCTTCAGCTTTCACAATAATTTGATTCCGTATAAAGGAAATTGGGTCAAACACGAACAGGATTTGGAAAAGGATGTTCCGTACCTAAACTTTTTAATGCTTACTATATAATAAGCATTTAAAATTGCCATTCGAAGTATAATGTTATACCCTTTTTTTTGACGGTGAAAAATAACTAACACATACCGCACCGTCCGGGGAGACGGTTTGGTTATGTGTTGCTTGCACCCACAAAAAAATACGGTCCGGAGCCTACTCTCGCCTTGGCAGATGAGCCGCGAGAACTGCTACGCATGACGTCCGTGACCCGTAATGTTACACCCTAGCTCAACCGCTGCCTTTGCTCTTTGTGTTCTAAGGTCTCTATTTTACGGGAAAAGCCTGTAGCCCGAAAATCGTGGTACAAAGCATGGCGGGTGTAGTAGAAGAGGGCCTATTGTAACCAATAGTGTTCTACACGAGTTTTACCTCTTGATACTTTCATGGCGATGTGAACAATGTGAACATTCTCAAATGCTTCAATTATATTTCAAGTTGGGCAGCCCTGCTTGTGATGTTGCTGGCTGCAGCGTCTGCAGCGTCATTCTACATAATCATCATAATCTCTTCGGCTTCTAGAATCTTTAGTCCAGTATCTGGACGAAATTATGACCCACTTTTTTATTTGGCTATTTAACCATAATTTACATAATAATTTATCTTCAAATCCAGTTGCCCATCACCAAAAATAATAAATAACTCATAAAACCCACTGATGGTCAACTTTTCTTACATTTTATGAGTCGACTCGCAAAGTACGAGTTTTACGTTTACGCATGGCAATACTCGCAATAAACATTACGATTTGAGTGTCAATTTCGTGAATTGTAAAATGGCGTCACTTTGCAAATTGCGGCCAGTAGTGCTTAATGACTGTAAGTACTATTTTTAAGCTAATAAAACTGTTTTAATAGGCCCGCTGATGTTCTGGCTTTAGAGATTGAAGCATTAATTGTTCTGATGAAATTGCTATTGAATTAAATGTGTTTAGTCATTTATCAATCTAGAAAACTGGTGTATGAGGGGGAATTAGTGTTGTAAGACATATTAATGATCTGTTTGGTGTTGTATTTATAACAGTAATCCTATGATTGATAGCTTTAACTCCTTTAAGTCAATCATTATCAGCTTTCTTTAGTCAATCTATTATTTTATTTATTTTAACTTCATGTACAAGAGTGGCACATAGGCAGACTTAAAGCCACAATGCATTTAGCACCAGTCAACCTTTGGGTCAAATAGAACAACATTGTAATAGAGTACAAAAAAAAATTAAAAATACCATTTACCATTTTATTAACACAACGGGTCCTGATAAATAAGAGGAGTGCGAGTACGTTAAGTTCGTCGCAGACGGCGTTCTATTGTTTCTGGCTACTCCCTGATTAAAAGGCGTGAGTTAATGTACGGTAATATTTATTCGAATGCAGAAACCCACGTTCTGGCATAATATATTGTTAGAGTTTTCACATACCTACTCACGCAGAAATTATGTCACACCCTGCCAGCCATAACTTCAAAACGTCTGATCCCCCGATCCGCCTTCATGTCGAAACCACAAACTAATAGACCCAAAACGATATTCATCATCGCACAAAGCTTCACAAAATGCTTTCGAAATACCAACAAGCCAACAAGTCGTTTTAAAGGAACGCAGACGGGAAGACAACAAATTGTAATTTGTATGATAATGAAGGAGAAACATGGCGTGACGTGGAACGCTTTGCGATCGCTTTATCGTATCTTGTCATGATTCAATGACTTTATTTTTTTTGGAAATACAAAGTGAGTAAGTCATACAAGATAGCTAAGGAAACGAACGATAAGGATCGTACTTGGATTAAAGCCTGAAGATATGTTTTTTGATGTATATTTTTTTTTGTTGTACAAAAATAACGCAGTGGCGACAAGAACATCAAACTGTAGATCTTCCAATAGATTTTCAAGCAATGAAGTACGTTACGTAAGTTATAGAGCCTAAGGACTAGCTCCACTACAAGACAATGAATATTAACTTGTTACGGAGTTTAACATTATTTGCTACCCACTTTTTAACGACTATTTTTCTCAGAGCTCTTCTAATTTGATTGTAATTAAGCTTGTTAGTTAGTGGTCCCCTGACAGTTAGGTTAACTTGAGGCTTGGAAGCCCCAGTGTAACTTGACAGTCTACTTTAAATAGTTATAAGTGATGTTATCTTTTTTATCGAGTTAAAGTTTACGGTATAGTTCATTAATAGTTGTTGGGGTCGGCTGTCTTTGTAAGCAGATGTGGTTAATATTAGTTCTTTTTTATAAAAAAAAGTACTTAATTGTCTTGAACAAGGTGATTCGACCTAGAACTGGAGTTGTTGACATAGCTCACAAAATAAGTAAGCTGAAATGGCAATGGGTCAGCCATATTAGCCGTAGAACCAATAACCGTTGAGGTACACGAGTTCTTGAGTGAAGACCGCGAATCGGCAGGCGTGGGATGCTCTCAAGGTCGGTGAACCAACGGTGGTTGGTAACAACTGCGACAATCGAGTTCAGTGTGGTGAGATTTAAGAGGCCTATGTCCAGCAGTGGGCTTTGGGCTGATGATGATGATTACCTTATTGTCTTGGTAATAACGGGCCTGAAGGCACAAGTGGTATCACTTTCAAGGTGTTTTTTACTTACCCAGCGGCTTTCAGTAAGAATCTTTTTGACTTTTGCACCATCGTTCATGCTGATAGAATGCCACTTTATCTAGGCCTTCATCCTTACGTTGCTGATTACCCGGAACGGCATTCATGACGAGGAGGTTTGTTTACCGAAGAACTGTTCGGAATAAGATGCCAGTTGAAATAAAATACCAATTGACGAATTCCAACGAGAAAACATTACATTTACCAATTATTCTGTTCCATCTTTCATTTCCAATACCAACAGAAAGAACATCAAATGTTCTTGATAAACATGAGTTCATAAAGTAAAAAAAAGGCACGCCGAAGCATCCTTTTCCATTACCTCATTCGCAATAAATTCAATAAAACCTTACAAAAATAAAGGGAAAATGTCACAATGGGTTCTGCACGTGTGAATTCTATAATCGGGTTCTCATGTCACTTTGTAATGAGTTTATTTTCAAGCCAGGAAAAGATAAAAGGCTTTGAGTTTCGATATTGAAAGGTCTAAATTAAGGTTCGTGGGAAACTCACTCACGTTTTTGCGATGTAAAAATGCCTAATATATTCCAGCCTAAAACGATTTTGATCGTTATCTTTGGTGCGCGAAAAGGGACCAAACTAAGCCCAAGTTTGGTGCTATAGTTGGATAATAAGCATATTTTCTTTCATATTTTTTTTCTAAGTGCTTTCTTTTGTGTTTTTTTATGTGAGTAAACAAATAGACCCTTTTTATTTGTAGTATTTAGTACCTAACGTTTAATTAAAGCAATAAATTGTGATCAATTTTAATTTAAGTAATTTAAGCAATAAAAATGTCTTAATCCATGCAAATCGCAAATTACTTTCATGACCTCGCAGTATTTAATATTATACTAGACGTACCATTTAACAACTTTATAGCTCCTCCATTTACAAATGTTTTATTATTGAAAAAATGTTTTCTAGGAAAAAATAATAAAGAAAAAGTCACTTAAAGCTGTTTTATTGTTGGGCACTAAACTTTAGTAATCAGTTGATGTATTCTAATCCGTCACAAAATTAACTCCACCTCTTTTAATTCCCAAACTTTTTAAAACACAACTTCTCTCATAACCTCAAACAAGCAAGGAAGCAACGTCTAACCAACGCCGAAACATTTTTAATCAACCTTAAACAGAAACTCTGCCATAACACAGAGGCACACATAAATATTTCGAATACCCTCTACATTCATATTCCACTCGCCACACAGTAATTCGTTCTGAGATGAACGTTGTGTCGTCTCCTGTCATTCCCCTAGCTGGGACTGAGAGACAGATATTATTGCACAAGGGTCATTATGACCATATTATTGCACAAGGGTGATTATGACCCGTTACGAGATAGCCAGGGGATTTTGTTAGATAAAAGGCTGCATAATGTTGTGTTAGGCTTTATCTCGTGGGTTAGTCGTATGGTAAGTACGAGTTTTTGGGAATAAAAGGGTTTAACGTCCGACTTTTAATTTTGTTTTTGTACTGTGGATTGAAAGAGAATTTAGTATGAGTTGTATTAATACAACTCTTAATAAGAACATACTTAAGAGTTTTGGCCTAGATAAAGTGTCAAATCTATCAGCAAAAACAATAAAAAAAAATAACCAACTTCCAAAAAATAAAAACAAAAAAGGGGAAAATAACTTTACTTTCGGAAGTCGGTGACTATTGTTTGTTTCATTGACTTTTTTATCTTCCACTTTTTGTGTTTTTTTTTGGAAGTCGGTTATTTTCTTGCAAAAAAGTTTTTATTTTACCCTTTTTAGTTATCGTATCACAAACAAATTCTTATCAAGTATCAATTTCACAATTTCTTTACTTGGACGACATATTTTTTCCAGTCATTTTGATTTAAAACCAAACTACTGAACCGATTTTGATAAAATTTCTACGGGACCAATCGGAAAGTATAATCAGCATCCTGAAAATGATAGCGGACAGAATGGACTCTGCGGTCATGCGTCGCTTCACTAACCTGCATGTGACAGGTGCAGGTTAAGTGAATGAATTAGAAAGTGTATTCGCCTAAAATAAACTATTTTTATTTTTTTATTTTTATAATATCCTTTCAGATAAAAGAAGAATTTTTCAAATCGCTTCATAAACGACGAAGAAATTAGGTAACAAACTCAAAAAAAATGCAACCGAATTGAGAACGTCCTCCATTTTTTTTTAAGTCGGTTTAAGAAGTATAGTACCTAAGACGAAACAGTTTGAACGAGATCACCAATTGTCTAGGCTCATTGGCTCTTCTCTAAAATTAGGTAGCAGTAGGTACCATGACTGTAAATAGATAAACTTTATCAGCAGTTACTTGGATTACAAAACGTAAAGGAAACTCAAAGTGCCAATTCTAGCTCAGTAACCTATTAACTCGCTCATTGAATTTCTACAGGCTTACTGTGCACGCAATTAGAAATTGCCCTGATTTCCCGAAACCCAATAACAATAATTCCCCAACGTGATCTCAACCGTTTCCTGGGCAATAAAAACAAATAATAATCTATTAATCAAGCAAGAAGCACAGTCGGGCAATAAAATGGGGCGTGGGCGTAAAATTAATAAATCCATTATAACACAATGTTCAGCGGTAGCTTTTTCTGTCCGCGACAACGTTGGATTTATTAATAGTAGGAGGGTGTGGTCGCGGCTTTATGGTATGTGGGTGGCGAATTTTGGGGGTAAGATTTTTAAGGGTAGTGTTAACTGTTTATTTTATGATATATATGATTAACTATTGAGCAAAACCTCGTTTAAGTTAAATAATTATGTGTAAAGTGACAATTAATTTTTCTACCGACATTTACGATGTAAATGACTACAACTCATTGTAGGTTAGCGTTCATGATATTGTGTTGATACATTTATCAAAATAAATAAAAAGTGGCTCCTGCAGTTAAAATAATAAATTGTACTTTTTGAAAGGATAACCCCTGAACTGAGTGACTAAAATAACCTGAAACTCTAATTAAAAGATCTATAGTTAAACTAACATTACCTATGGTAATAATTGCCATGTTTTAAGCGTTAAAAAAATACAAAGAGCTAAATCCAATCTAAATTACACACATTTATAATTAGAAAACCGCACATCCAATTCTTTTAAATTTAATTTCACTCTAACGAATTAAACACAGCACACAAACGAACAATACGTGATATAATTAATTTGTGCACATCTAATGAACTGACCCTCGTCAACAGAACAAACAGTGAATGAAGCTGTTCCATATTCAAATCTTTATTTCCAAATGTTGCTTTAACAAATATCAACTCTATGACACTGTGCTTTAAGTAAATTTTAGAGTGACTGGTACTATTGAAAAATCATAAAAAAAACTATTAAACTTAGATCGCAAACTGTACTTTATGAGTGGTCAGTTCTGTTTTGGGCTAGACTAGACTTTCTTACTGATGGGGAAAGGCCTACCCCAATTCATTCCAGGCTTTTTCCCCGTGTCTTTATATTTTCCTCGGTACTACAGTTAAAAAAAAACATTTATTATGTTTTGAAATAATTCGTATTCGCAGGATAAAAACAAAATGACGGCTACGTACAATGTAGCGTTCGCGAAAAAGGGATAATGTAACTGAGTCGTCGCAATATGGGAGAGGCTCACATAAGTAATAGCTGGAGCAGACATCGGCAGCTTTGTTTGAATTAATGTCACGTCACATGGTGACCTTGACGCAAGAATTTCATATTAGTACTGCGAAAAAAGATCTTAGACATATCTATGATCTGAGAGTCTGTCGTAAAAATAATGTTCTCATACATATATGAGAACATTATTTTTACGACAGACTTAAAACTATTTTATTAAACCCCAATCAAAGACATAAAATCTAGTTTAATTGAGACGCTTACCAATCGTCATCCGCCTGCCTTATTAACACATTACATTACATTTAACATCGTCATCTATTATCTCTCCAAGCACCTTTCTAAGCACAATATATATACTTTCTCAAAGAAGCTATATAATATAGTTTATTCCTCTATTCTTTATAGCTTTTGATTCCTTCAGCGTCATATACCTACCCCAATGGCCAAACATGACACACGATTCCCAAACTACTGTTTATTATACTGGTTTAATCAATGTCAAACTACATACAATCTCTTAGACAAATCGAAGTCCCACGCCTTAAGAAGAAAATATTGTTTTCTTGGTCCCTCAGCCTCTGTCGGGTATATTGGGTCCTTATTAGTGTTTATCACCTCCAAAACCAATTAAGTGAAACAGGTGCAAGCAACTTGTCACTTGGGGACTGTTGCGATTATTAAACCCAACACGTTACTGTTATAATAGATTTCGGGCACTCTGGGACCTTAGTCGGTATTGCTCGAAATTACCTCCTTAGAAGGAGTTATATTAGAGAAAATAACCTTTACTTCCTAACAATGTACTCGTTTTGGGCAGCAATTACACCAATCAATTAACGAAATCTCTCACAATAAAAATAAAACTATCAAAGAAGTTAAATGGTAATTAGAACATCATTGTTTTCGATGTTCTCTAGGATCGAGCTGATAAGTTAGTGATGAAGTTCTTTAAATAAAATCTGCAAACATTTCTAAGCGGTACAATAAGAATTTTAATTTTCATATTTTACCCTCTCCAACTGCCCAATACTCGTGATTGGAATGCTATCGACGGTAACAATAGCTGAATCTCGAAGGCATACCTCCTCGCTCGCCAGTCTGATGTACAAGTTATTTTCAACTGTTCACAAAAATATTATCCAATATAATTATTAAACAAACGTAAACAAAGCCAAAGATCCAATTTCCAGCCATAATCTTTCCATAACTTGTAACGTAAATTAGCAACCGATTGCATTGAACAAATCAAATGTTCCTAAAGTCTCTCCTGCATGCAATTTCAGTAACAAATTTGATATCTAGAGAGCCAATCTCACCCGTATCTTCGTAAGACGGTACCAATTAATTGGTATTCGATTAAATCTCCAATCTGTTTCTATGCTATGGTATTTCGAGCCCGAATGAGATACAAAATTGGATTTGTACTGCAATATCTATTCGAACGGCTGTTCTATTATGGAGCAGTAACTTAATAAGACCTTATTCTCCGAGGAAGGTGTCCTTTAAGATTTTTCCGATAGATTTATTAAAATATTTTGTGGAGTCGTGTTTTTGGCTATAGAATAGGTTCAAAATTATGACGGCCATTTTGTAGTCAAACATTCAAACAATCCGGCTCGAAGTAACTGGTTGAAGGACCAGTTTAAAAAACTGGTCCTTCAACCTATGTATATTTACTACTACTACTGTATATTTTTTTATTCAAAACATGCTAGAAGGCTACTATCATGTTTTTTTGCTGTGTTTCCTATCATTTATCAACTTGGTCGTACATTAAATTAGTGATTGCAGAAACTTGTAACGTAGCACGACGCTGCCGTTCGATGTATTGACGTTTCCCATTTGTCTTTTTAGAAACCTTTAAAAGAGAGAAAGATATACCAAATTCTATATTGAAAACCACACACTTGGTAACGTTGCATGTCACGCAAAATAATTCAATGATTGAACCTCTCCGAAAACAGAACACGATCAAATTGTAAAAATGGAGGAAATAGAATAAGCCATGGAATGAAGCGGGCGAAAGCAAAAAATTGTTAGATGGAGTAGAGGAGATAGGATTATCGACGTTCTTGGGTCAACGACTTTCTTTTTTTTTGAACCTTCGTTAGTATTTGAAGTTTTTAATTGATACTTGCATCGTTATTTACTAAAGTCTTTATGGAGTGTGATTAATTTTAAAATATTATACGAATTTGAGTTGTGTGACAAAATTGATGAGTAAGCAATAAAGCCCTTTTGCTGCTCAAAATCTGTCTAGCCTTTTTGCAATCATTTCAGGGTCAGCTTGCAGTCTAACAGATTCAGTTGAGCACCATCGAATGTAGGTTTACTGTATTCAACAATGGACTTTTTCAGTACCAAATAAATTCACTTAAAAGGATGCCGCCAATTATCATAAATCACATAAGACTCCTCCCTGGTTAATTTTTTACGGCATAATTACGTATGCCAATCGTTTCGGAGTTACTTCCTGGACATAATACCTGAGTATAATCGGTCCCTGTCATTATAACGGACCATTAAGGACCTCTTGACAAGCGAAAATTTTGTATGCTTTTAGATTTTTATTTTATTTTCCAAGGGTCTAACGATCATCATAAAAAACGAATTAGTAGAGAACGCCGCGTTGGATTTTTGAAGGTTTTATATTAGTAGTACACGAGTGTTATTTTTGATATCTCATAAAAAGTTGGGTTAGCTGAAAATCTATTCATGATTACGGAATTTCCGACATTTTGGGCTTTACTTTCAGCGATATTGTAATATTTCCAATTTTCTCACAAAAACTGGCAGTGATTTTCATTGCTTGTAAGCTGATGCAGAATTAATATTTATCAGCCGTTTACTTCAAGTACACATCACAGTAAGACGTTACTGTGAGTCTGGAATGCAAAGAATTCTGGTCACAAAAATGCCACGCTTAACGTAGCCGTCTACTGGGTCCAAGTGATACAAAACTTAGTTAAGAAGATAAGATAGATTAAACATTAATTTAGAGCAACAAAAAAAAAAAACAAAATTAAATTATATGTACCTACATTAAAAATGTACTTACCTCAATTTTTCCCAGAACTATAACCACGAATGCCTGTATTATTGAAAACCAGCCTCGTCAGGTAAATTCCACTCTTGTTATTCACGTATGCGACTCAGCTATCAACGCGCTCGTCACAAACTTTTGAGCGTTGCGCGCACACAATAATTTGATTATCCATGTCAAATACAATGTGTGTTGTTGTACTAGTTCACAAAGCATAGAGACTCAATTTTATTTTGAAAAAAGGTTTTACCGGTTATGCAAAACCTTTGTGGCTACAACAAAAAGCCCATAATGAACTGCAACCCGATTTGACAGTTGTCCCTACTCCCTAAGTGTTTTTGCCCGTCCGTAACTTTAAATTTGACACTTGTTTCGACGGACGTTATGTCATATCATACGACATCAAAATAGTTATCGTGCTGCCGACGAAAGTTTACTTACAGTCCACTATATTGAAGTCAGTTGCGAATAAACCTGCGTTGTTAATAAACGTTGTTTTCTTCCAAAAAGTCAAAGCAAACAAAAATAAACCTTATATATTCATCAGAAATCAATTTACCATGATTTTTTAAAACGGTATAAAACCAAACACCTAAATACAACATAAACCTGAAACTCCCAAAAATATTCAAACCCAGGCATAACATCTATCATGGGCCTCGGAATGCGCCACCGTCGGGATCCTCACTGACGGTAGGAGGGGTTTCCATCGGCGTCGGGTCGACGTTGAAGTACCTGGGACTTGTCCTCGACAGCCGGTGGAACTTCGTGGAGCACTTCCGACGTTTGGCCCCTAAACTGGAACGGACTGGGGCTGCCTTCAGGCGGCTCCTGCCCAATCTGGGGGGGCCGAACGCCTCCTGCCGGAGGCTCTATGCGGGGGTCGTGCGGTCCATGGCCCTTTACGGTGCCCCGGTGTGGGCGCGTTCCTTGAGGCGGCGAGCCGCCCATTATCTGAACGCGCCCCAAAAGGTGATAGCCGTAAGGATGGTCCGTGGGTTCCGCACGATCTCGGGCGAGGCTGCGAGCCTCCTAGCCGGATTGCCACCATGGGATCTGGAGGCGATAGTCCTCGCGCGCCTACATGAATGGCGCGCGGAGGTTCTTCGCCGGGGGGTTACTCCGCTGCCGCGGCTAATTGCCGCTCAGCGGACAAACCTCCGAGCCGATCTCATGGTGACATGGAGAGAGCGACTGTCGCAACCCCGTGCAGGGCACGCCACGATAGTGGCGATAAGTCCCCTCTTTGAGGAGTGGCTTGAGAGGCGCCACGGCGTCCTCACCTTCCGCCTGACGCAGGTCCTCACCGGACACGGTTGTTTCGGGAGGTTCCTGCACCGAATCAGGCGGGAGGAGACGCCCGGGTGTTTCCACTGCGAGGATCGACCGGAGGACACGGTGGAGCATACGGTGGAGGTCTGCCCCGCTTGGGCGGAGCACCGCCGTGTCCTCCTAGCGGCGATCGGCGGCGGCGACCTCTCGCGTCCGGCCCTGGTTCGAGCCATGGTCCGGAGCGAGACGGAATGGGAAGCCGTCACCTCCTTTTGCGAAGCAGTCATGCTAGCAAAGGAGGAGGCGGAACGTGAGAGAGAGCGTTCCTCCTCACGTCCCAGCCGCCGCGGGAGACGCACCGGGCGTCGGGGGCCACGTGGTGGCCCCCGGCCACCGTAGACGCGGGCCTGTGGACGGTGAGCTAAGGGCTAGCTCGCCGTCCCTCCGTCTTAGGACGACAGGCCGTGTCGACGGCGCGTTCGTGTTCCACGCGCGCCTCAAAGAGATGTCAGCATAGGGAAGGGGCCCGCAAGGGCCGATGCCTGCCGGGTGCTGCGGGTTGTTCGAAAGAGATACCGCGGCCCCGGAACACAAAGGGCGATGAAGGAACATGGATGGGTTTTAGTCAGTAAAAGTCTGACACTCCCTCCCGCTCAGCCCAGAGCGGGAGAAGTCATTTGATGATTTCCCATCCGAAAAAAAAAAAAAAAAAAAAAAGCCTTTTATGTTTGAATACTTTCTGAAAAATGTTCTTACAACTACGTATACAGTACTTGCTTTGCTCTGATCTAGTGATCGCTGTGGCTTCTGCTGCGAGGCCAAATGTTATTGGGTTTTTCCATCAGGAACTTCTTAGTAGCATTCCGGAGTCTGAGTTTGTGCCCAGTTGATGGCAACAGGCTTAACCCCTATTACATGGGACTCAATACACCACTCATGAAATGTGAAAAGTTCATCTCTGCCTAAACCTTCGGAGATTACAGGATTAATGCTTTGTGATGTTTGTATCTTCTTGCTTGTCAAATTAGACTTACAACCAAGAACCAACCTGGAGCGGTATTAACACTACATTTAAACGCGTACAAGTTAATTTAAACATTACACTATTTTGAATCGACAACATACGTCAGTAGGGGCTTTATACAGGGTGATATAAATATGTGTACCGAGTGATATTTATTAGGGTCATATTACATACATACGCGTGACTCGGTCGGCTTTATACAGGGCCGAAGTGGAGTACCTGAATTCCATTTAACCCACTTATAACGACCGATCGTTATAAAGATCAAAAAATATACTGGGGAATACCCTCAATTTAAAAATAATAAGGAGCGGATAACTTTTGCTTATTGTATACCAATCGCCGCAGTGATCGTTTGACAGTGTTTCGGTGCATAGAAAATTATCTTATGATCATAATTTTGAAGTGCTTTTGTATTTTAGTTCGTATTGGCGTAATTTACTTTCACTATGTCTTCAAAACGGTAAGTGTTTACAAATTAGCTTGTGATTGAAATTTATTTTATGCACGTTTTTTATAAATTTATAACCTGTCTAACAAAACTGTGAATTAAAATTTGATCTTGTCATATCTTTTATAAAAAACAAATGATATTATATTTGATGATCGTTTTAACGATCTGTCGTAATTTGGGGATGTATTTTTGACTTTCAGACCCAGGAATACCGATAAACCATTGTCGCTCAATGAAATCGTTGACGAATTGGAACAATTAGATGATGATGCCCCATTTCCAAGAAATATAACTATTTTACCACCAGATAACGCGAATGCTGATGTTACAGATGAAGATTCTGGTGATGAGGAGTTTGTAACTCTGAATAATCTTCCAGGTTTGATATAGATGTCATATAAATCTTTACGTTATTTTCTCATGTCAGTTGTAATATAATTTTTTTCTATCTAGGTTCTCAGCTAAGAGCTCCTGCTGAGATAGAATACATGTGTTCCGAAAGTGACGAGGACAGTGTACCCTTGTCTTCTTTAGCAAAAAGAAGTCGAACCACCGAAGAACCCCTAATTGTGGAAGGTCGGCAACCTGAGCCATCTACATCTAATTCAGCTCCAGTTATTAGCAGCACGTCAGCCATTCCTTTTGTTGATCCAACCGTACCAAAAAATTAAACATATACTTGGAGAAATCGCCATAATCCTCACGACCGACCACAATGGCAAGAAAACCATGGGCCAAGATGCCTTCAAACGCCCATGTATTACTTTGACTGTATGTTTGATGAACCTGTTATCGAATTATTGGTCAAATATACAAATATTTCCGCGATTCAAAAGAACAAAGTTGGCAATGTGACACCGAGTGAAATGAAGTGTTTCCTTGCTATACTTCTTTACAGTGGATATATCGAAGTTCCCCGAAGATACATGTACTGGGAGAAATTATCAGACACTGATTTTAGTATTATATATAACGCCATGTCGAGGGATAGATTTACATTTATCATGACTCACCTCCACTGTTGTGACAACGCTCAGATTATTACTGAAAATGACAAATTTGCAAAGTTGAGACCGCTTTTCAATATCCTGAACGAAATGGTATTTCTCATTTTGTCACTGCTTGGACATAGCGACTCACAATGCGTGGCAAGTTTACAAAACTAATGGAGGAGAGTACGATCATCTCACATTCCGGAGAACTATCGCCAGAGGTATCTTGGAAACGTATAAAAAAATGAGAAACGCGGTCCTTGTCCCACTCCTAGAACATACAGGGAAACTTCACGCTACGATATAGTTGATCACCTAGTAGAGTACAATGACTCTCAGCTTCGATGTTCGCTTTGCAAAAAAAATACAAACTTCACCTGGCAAAACTGTAAAATCCATTTGCACCCTAAAACATGTTTTGTTACTTACCATACTCCTACATAGACTTGTTTGTTAATTAACGTTTTATATTTAGATAATAAAGCCTTTTTTCATAGTTATACGGTGTTTCTTTAATTTAAAATAGGATACAATCGATAAAGTGGTAGTTATATGAGCGTTAACCTACCTGCCTATTACTACTGATCGTTAAAACGATCCGCATTTTCCGAGCTTTCCTGAAAACTCAGATTTTTTTTGGTATTTTTCCATGTTTACTATATGCATCAAGGTAACAATACTAAAAAATTACTGTGATTCGAGATAAAAAAAAGTTTCAGTAACAACTGGGTTAAAATATTTAACTAAAATTTTTTCAGGGATAGTCTTTTCAGTACAGCTGTCGAAATCAAGAGTGTTTATAGAGATGTTTATTTACTCTGATTTTTCTCGTCAAGAATAATATTGACAATTGAAGATTCCAAATTAGCAGAAGATTAGGACTTATTTAATCAAAATCTTGCATCAAGGCTTTTTTTACCCATAGCTCCGTGCTAATTGGTAACCTACCAGTTTTAAGTTAGCTTTGAACAACAAGCAAGATCGACTGCTGATTTGAAATAGTTCAATTTGAATACCTGTTGGAATGGTGGTCGAATACAGGTATAACTAATACCATAAAACAAACTTTCACGCAATATGGTTATGTGACGAGTGTGTGGGTAAGTTACTCTGAAAAAAATCGTAGCTGGCAGTCCCAAGTACGTCCCAGCCCCGTCCTATTTGTATTCCTGTCTCGCATCTCAGGGCTGGCCCAAATACAGGACGTTTATACCCTTACCTTAACTTGTGGCCTCTATCTTAATAACGCTCAGTCAAAATATTAGGAGCTCCGTTATGACCACGTGGGCCATTGACAAAATCGAAAAATTTCCCTGGCAACACTGTCTCTTTTCTTTTATTGTTATTTGCCAATTTGTGTTCGCACGTTTTCTGTTCAAGGGACTGGTTCGTTTGAGAATATTGAATTTCATTGGTTTTTACAACTACAGAGCGATTACTTCTGCGCTGAGCATGGTTCGATTCCCAGGTCTGACAAAATATTATAAGGTTTTTTCATCCAGGATTAGTGCCTGTTGAGAGCAATAGGCTCGCCCTATGAAAAAAAAATACTGGGTTTACACATCACTGGCAAATGTGGGTGTACTTTAGCTACATTATTGCGTGACGACTTTTTGGGGATTGCAGACAAGGTGTTATTTTAACACGTCAATTTCTATAATTTCACGTAGTTCTTAAGTGGAACACAGTAGGTGATTCCAGTACTAAAACAAAGATCATAAAAACGGTTAATTCGAATCATTTCCTCTATGTCCCGCCACGTCGATTCGCGAAACAAATGACACTGATGTCACTGATGACTTTTTAAAACTGATTTTAAAAAGTTTACGCTTGACCTCCAGGTTGGTCATGTACACTTAAAACAAAACGTAAATCGCGTTTAGTTAAAAAAAAAAAGTATATTTTGTAGACAAATTATAACTTATTTTATTCTAACAGAGGAATAATAAGGCTATTCTCACAAATATTGACTAAAATCGTCCTCGTCATTAACAAAAGTACTAGGCTAGCATGAATAGAAGATGGTTATGATAATGATAATCAGGGTGAATCTATCAGACATATATTTCCTGGTCGTTCTCGTCTGGCTAACGGCGAGTATTAGAGGCACAGCCAAGTAGCCAGGATTATTCACCACCAACTTACCTTGAAATAGCAACTTGTGGAATCTGAGGTACAAGTATGCGCCCGACCCAGTTCTCAAGAAACACCATGTCACGCTGTACTGGGAGCGGTCTATCGTTACTGACAGGACTATTGTCGCCGATAAGCCTGATATAGTGGTGATAGACCGATCAGTGCGCCGCGTAATGATAGTCGATGTTAAAATCCTGCAACCTCATAAAAGCTGAGAAAGATAAACAAATAAAATCTCGACTTGGCAAACGAGGTTGTCGGCATGTGGAATATGAACTCGGCTATCATTGTGCCGATAGTCGTTACAGCTAATGGCCTGATGGCCAAGTGCCTCAACGAACAGCTGTCGAGGCTCTCGCTAGGCGGTTGGATCAAGAGCCTGATTCAGGCAGTACTCCTCGATACGGCCCGCATTGTCAGGAGGTTCCTGTCTCTGGCGCCCTGACTATCGGTAGCTTGGACCCTGCTCCCGACACCGGTGGACCACAATTTTTTTATATTTTTGTGATTTGGATTTTTGGTTGTAAATGTTTTTTTTTTTTAAGGAAGCAAAACCAGTATATGCATCATCTCTCATTGTACGGGAAGCTGATACAAAGCGAGGTCAGGTTATACAGGATATGTATAGTTTGATGTGTCGCCGTGTGTTTTCACGTGAAGAAAACAAACGACACGCGGGTATCTCTAGTGACGCAAGTCGCATCTGCTTGAGGCCATGAACGTTGCCTTATTATTAATTCAATTATTGCTTTGATTTCCGGTTTAACAATACTCGAACATTCAGAATCATCTCTCATTTAATCGAGGCATTTACTAAACACCATGCCAACCACTCGACCGAAACCGAGTGGACAAAACGGTCTCCGTAATATAATCCCTTGCCCAGAATAATGCTTTGATTAATATCTACGTATTAATCATCCGTATAGCCGAACTATTCAACGGTCGCCCGGGAATAGCCGATGTTAGTCGAATATGAAATTTTGAAATTAGAACCGTATTAACAATATGGCAGGCGTGCGTTTGAATTTAGAATTTCGTTACTATTGCGCTCCCTGTTGGTTTGAGGGAATTCGGGTTATCGGATTAAATGGTTCCCGTATTTTGGTTGGATATGTTTTTGAGGTAATGTTCCACACATCGTTATTATACTAGGAATTAATGTAATTGATTAGCTACCTATGCATTCATATGTGGTTTAGTAGTTAGTTAGTAATTACATAAACAGAGATAACTCATGAGTTGCCATACTCGGATTTATCTACACACGTAGTTTGAGACGAACGTCTACGCAATAGCTACGGCGTAGCAGATGGCTACGAAAGCGTAGCATATGGCTACGAGAGAAGCATGATGGCTTACGAGTGGCCATCGCCATCGATTGATTATTATTTTATCCAGTTCTGTCCAGTACTGCATGTCAAAGTTAGAAATATAAAATTTCTGTATGTGTATCTATAACTCCCTCATTGATCTATTGATCGCAAGTGCTACTGTCGAGCAGGAGACTGAGTTCGATTACCAGGTCGGGCAGTAGCAACCTGGTGATTGGATTTACGCCCTGTTCATGTCATTAGGTTTACCCCTACTATATGAGACTAAGACATAACTAGAAAAATGAAGGTCTACTATGGTGTATATGATACACCAGTGCTTAACCATTCGGGGACATAGACGCGTGGTGTATGTTTTACGTATTTAACTGAAACTAACATCTCTCAGTACTAATTCACCTTCCGACCTACATCTAAAACGTGGTCAAATACATACAACATAAAGCTAAAAACATGAAGTTTGTTTATAACAACATGCGACCACAAATGTAGATTACACGGGCAAAGTTGCGAGTCAGTCACCGCACACTGATGCGCAAGTTTTTAATTGTTGCCACTTTGCTGAGTGGGTGAGCAGTGTGTTGTTTGCTGGGTTATTCTGTGACTGATATTGTTGGGTGTTTCGAAATGGACTGAGCTATTTTGCTTTGTCATGGATTCTCGGCCTGAGATGATTTTGAAAGCTTTCATTAAACGTTAGTTATTTTTTTATGAAGAAATTTGTCTAATTTTCTTTATACAAGTAGAGCAATTTCATAACTAAAAAAAAGTAATTATAAATGCTAAAAAACCCGACTGCGGTAGAAAACTTAAGTTAAAAAACATCTTTTTTAAATTTAAAATGTGCTTGTTCTTAGCTTTTCAGTGTTTTTTAACTTAAGTTTTTTACCGCAGTCGGGTTTTTTAGTTGTTTTAATTACTTTTTTTATTTCCGGCTTTTTAGTTGACAAATGTGAAAGATTTCGCAGACGATTAGCCAAACAAATTTTTACCGCCTACACCGCGTGGAGGTACTCCCAGCTTATGTTGTGTTCTGATTCAAAATTTATACCTGGTGTCACTTTCACAATTAATATTAATCTAATGACACCTTTGAAGCTAAAATCCATCGAGCCGTTCAGGCTGCAGAGCGTGCCAAACATTTGAATTTGGCGCCAAAAATCCGCCATTTTGTTTTTTTTATTTTGAAATACCCAGTGTCACTCTCACAGTAAATACAAATCTAACGACACCTCTCAAACTAAAATCCATCGAGCCGTTCAGGCAGCAGAGCGTGCCAAACAATTATACATACATACATACTTACTTACATACATACTCTCGAAAAACATAACCCTCCTTCTGGCGCAGTCGGGTAAAAAAAGAGTCCTTCTCATTTATGATAATGCGAAAAATTACATACTAAGGTATGTTCATATTTTTGTGGTACGTCTATAGTGCTTACAACCCTTAAAGCCTCATCTGGCTTTCGTGAAGTTTGCCTTTTAATTACTTTACGACGCAAAGTACCCATTTAAAATAATTTCAATCCTAAAACGCGAGTGAGGCCACAAGTATATTAAAATAACATTTCCGCGAAAGCCTTGTCTTCTTTCTTTTTTGTGTGGTTAGTGCCTAAACTGGTGTCAGAGTTTTAATGCCACCCATAGGCTGACTTAGCTTTATATGCTGTCGAGAAATATCTCTCAGGCATGTTTAGTTTCCTTCAACGAAGTACATGATAACTACACAATACGCACATGAATCCGAAAAAGAGACCTATGACTTGGCAGTCCGAAGGTCACGCCACTAGGCTATCACTGCTCGCGAAAGTATAAAGTATATTTTCCAAATGAAAGAAGTACACAGCAGACTTCAAAATCTTTCCACAGGGCCCATATAAGTGACAATTGATAACAAAACGTTTCGTGTTTCTACATTGACTTTTCATAGGATTAACATACTTAATTACAATTTTTTTTGAGTTTATGTTAATGCCTAATATATATAATAATATATTATTGTTTTTTATATGTCAATGCCACATATTTCTATTATACAAAACTTCTCCATCTTCATTATTCACTTTGTCAGGACCCTGTGATCATAAGCATTTAATTATATTCTAAAGACTTCATTCTTAGTACCAATTGAGACACTACTAAACTAACACTACATAAGCTATCTTTAAGAGGGGTGTATTTGACCTCTTTAGAAATGAAACCACGTTATATCACAGTGGCTCTGAAGTTATCTCATCTTGCAGCAGTTTCAAATGAGAAAAGTTATGTACACCCGCAGTTTTGATGACTGTCCGTAACTATTGTATTATGTGACGGTTCTTTTATATTTGTTTTTTGGTGTTAGAGGTTTTTGCATAGCTATTTATTTATTTACAATCATTTTTATTTTACGATGGAAATATGCCTCATCATCCAGAAAAAGTCTAAAAAATCACTTGGTAAAATGTGGTATTTTGCAGTTATTTAATTTACACGTACAATACGTTGGTTGACCTCAACACATAAAGAAAGGTTCTGGGTTTCCCTGGTCATGCCTGGGTGAGTATGATAATATACTTTCTAATCCACACCTAGACACAAAATTATTCCCATCTATTTAAAACAGTCGCAGCGTTAAGTTAAAAGTCTATCAGCTAGTTTAATTGGTTAGACGTGGAGTGACTACCAAACTAATTTAATTTACCAAAGAAAAGAACTTTGGTCATCTACACTAATACTATAAAGAGGTAAAGTTAAGTTTTTAGGAGTAATTTTCAGGAACTTCTGATTCGATTCCAAAAATTCTTTCAGTAACGGAAACCTACATTATTCCAGAGTGTTATATACTAAAGTTAAAAACGATTCCGTGGGATAATTTCCTATAAAAGCGCGAGCGAAGCCGCGGGCAAAATCTTGTACAAAACAAGTTTTCAGAATGTTCATTATTCATTCACATTTCAACCAATTTGCTAAACAATGTTACAAAAGCATTTCTATTCAACACCTCCATCAAAGAAGAATGTATGCGGACCTATCCCGTAAGTCGGTCGCAACATGATTGCACAAGTTTTTGCTACCAACCACCAGGCGGCGCTGCCGAGCTGGTCGCTGGTCGCAAATGAGAAAACTTCTGCAACCTTTCCGCGATTACAACAGCTAGGTATTAAACGTTTTATCCTAATGTTTTTTTTTCTACCGGTTCTAACGCTTGACGTTGAATTTTTTCCAGATTTTTAATGGTGTTTTAATTTAGCTTAAAATCATGATGTTTAATTTCTGAAAGGATAAAGAAACCCTTTGAAGCGATAAGTAATAGAAGGCAACTGTGTATTTACAAGCAGATAATTAGGTCTTTATCTCTTTTGTGTAAACCAAAAAAGTATTACGGAATTATATTAAAGGATGAGCACTAAAATTCTCTTTATTTGCTACCACTTTTACCAATTTTTTGTATGTAATTGTAGAAATATATATTAGGAACTAGGTACTTGACCCCTATGACATAATATCTAGCTATAACATCTATCTAGTATTTGCATAAGGTACCGATACCGAGTCCCCCTTCAAATAACACCAAATCACCCTCCACCCCTGTTTACCCACTAAACGACAAGGAAACCAACAAATAGCTTTCATTCACATTATGTACCCACTCCTACATAGAATAAACACATTAGGTATACGCCACGCCACGAGTGACGGCACTCGTTAGGCACAGACTAGACGTGTAATTATTGTAAGTGTAGCTTCGGCAGAAGTGTTTTCTTGGAAATATTTAAAATCGCAGTGAAAATATTGCATTTTTTTGAAGAAGTTGAAAAGTTTTATATCTTCAAATAATCACGTTTTCGTAGCCATTGGTCATTCTCAAACTTAATCACTTATTAAGAAATCCAAAAATATAAAGCAAATATTTAAGCGTACTTCACCAATGATCACTTGATCATGATAAGGGCAAGAATCAAATTTTATTATGACTAATAACGAAGACAGAATTAGGAGTTAAATTAGTTTAGCCTTAAGTGTATGTAGCGAGCCATGCCAGGGGCGTAAATGGCCAGCTATTTAAAACTAACGTTTAAAGCTAGCATACTTCTTAAACACAGCCCTGGGTCAGCTTCGTCTCGACTCACTTTTACTTGCTGATCCCTATCCGAAGAAATACTTGCAAGTGAGTTTCATAAAAAGAATTCGGAACGGACGAGTTGAGGCGAAGCTAAATTAATCAGTAGCGGTGCTTATAACTGTACGTTGATTTAAACAATATTAGATCGTGAAAAACAAATAAAAACATTGGTTTAACCCTTCATGTGCAATCTTAATTTTTTACACAGACCATTCACAATCAATAAACAAAAGTAATTAATTGCCTAATTATATCTCCCGCTTTGTTGCTGTCGCTCCGTCGCTGTCTAATTGCTGACATTCGAGTCGCAGTCCCGACTGGGGACACCGATGACTGGAATATTAATATCGCGAATATTCTTGGCACTGTCATACTATCTTATAATTATATCGAGACGTGTCTTAATAATCGTGTTGAAGACGTTCCTTTGTCTTGGAAAACGTTGTTGGGAAAGGTCTATATTCATCATCATCTGCATAGCCTTTTTCCCAGCTTTATTGGGGTCGGCTTCCAGTCTTACCGGATAGAGCTCAATACCAGTATTTTACATGGAGCTACTGCCTATTTGACGTCCAAAGGAAAGATCTGTATTATTGTGTTCGAAGTGTTTTTTTTATTGTTGGTAGTTCGCTGTTAAAATATTACTTTAATTGCCAAAAACGGGATAATAGTTTTCAGTGGTTTCTTTCGTTTTTGTGTTCGATGATACAAGCAAACAAAGAATGAGGCATAGGTACAGGTAAAATCAATATAAAATAAATAAATCAATAAAATAATATTTTTTTTTAGTACACTGCTACACTACACACACACTGCTTCGTAAATTGTTATTTTGGATGAAGGGTTAATGTCTGATCGGAAACATCATATTCATAATATGTTCCATGCTCCCTAAACGGTTTGTACTGATCATAATTTTGTCATAACAATATCGAAAATGTTAGTTTTGTATTAGTTTAGTGGAAAGGTTTTCAAATTAAAAATTCTGTATCTACATACATTCACCACCTAAAATTCCACAATTCACAAATATTTGCCTAAAAGTACAATACCTAAGTGACAATCGCTCACTAACAACCAATCGTCGATTGATTACCTTTTAGTTAATTGCCAATGAAAAAACATGTACAATTTAATGTACCAGGAACTGTTAACGTGCAAAGCTATTATTTCCACGGCTTATTTTCTGGGAAAACATTGCTATCATTAAAGTAATGAGGTTCAAAGAAAGAGTTTGTTTCTGGTCTTGAAACAAACGAATAGTGGTAAAGTGATTTTCTATTTATGTATGTTACTTTGTATACACGGATTATCTTTCTAAGCGTTCTAAAGGTCAAGCAGGTATATTTGAACAGCTAATGATCAATGTCCCAATAGTGAGAACAAAAGTTTATAATCATGATTGCGTACTTGAAGTTTATGTCACTCGAAGAAAAAAAAAAGCCATAAAGATTCATAGAATCTATGGCAATCTATTACATGAAGGCTATGAAAACGAAATATAATGCCGTTTAAATATCTATGTATAGTTTATTGGAATAATATGATATTAAGTCATACCAGCATCCTAATATCCTTATACACTCCCGATCACAATCCGAAGTATTCAGAAAGACATAATTGCAATTACTCCTTAGATTTTACTGTATAAAACAAAGTCGCTTCCCGCTGTCTGTCCCTATATATGCTTAGATCTTTAAAACTGCGCAATGGATTTTGATGCGGTATTTTTAATAGATAGAGTGATTCAAGAGGAAGGTTTATGTGTATCATACATGCTTATTATAGTAGAGAAAACATTAGTATCTTCATTGCACCCGTACGAAGCCGGGGCGGGTCGCTAGTTTTAGTATAAAAACAAACGCAATTAATGAACTATCAAAACAAAACGCATTGCTAATGGCTACTGTAAGTATATTACGCAGCTTCCACGCCACTTGAAATAATATCTTTCGTAAATCAACCACTGAATTTAAAACGGACTAAAGCAGAGGAAAGAAATAAGAAATATGAGAGAGCAGGTTAAAAGGGTGTAGTTCCAATCACGGGAACGGTGCAGTACGGTTACAAATCGGATTACTTTGAAGCTACTTTTGTGGTGGATTAGCTGGGGTAAAGTTGGGTTGGCAGTGGAAGCGGGGATTAGAAGAATTAAAATAATTTCTTTGAAGTAACATTAATAGAAGTTACTGTAATAGACAGTTAATATTAGTGGACAGTATTGATAGGAAAAAATGGCTGGCAATTCTTTGACCAATTTTCATTACGTATAATCACGTCTGTAATCCCCGACGGGCTAGGCAGAGGTGTACCTTATAGTATACCCAAATTTTGCCAGTTGTGTTTAAGTCCCATGTTATAGGGGGCGAGCCTTTTCCCATCAACCAGGCACAAATCCAGACTCCGTGGCTGCTACTGTTTAATAAGTAATTCCTAATGGAAAACCCAATAACACTGCCCGACCTGGAAATCGAACCCAGGATCTCATGCTCGCTTGCGACCGATAGATCAATGAGCAATTACCAATTTTAATGCAAATACTTTAAAACTGGTTGTTGTTTGTTAATAAGTTTATGAAATGCATACAAATTTTTAATCGGCGAAAAACTGTTAATTTTTTTGAAAAACATGATGAGCTGTGACATCTTCATTGCCTCATACAAGCGTTACATGCGATTGTTTATATTTAAGACTCTTAAATTAGAAGAAGAAATATGTATAAAAAAATAATAACGTAGAAGTTCAAAAAGCCCAACCAAAACCCAAATCTATCGATTTTGAAATTCATACTAGAGCAGAATTTATAATTGTGCAACAGTTTGCCGTATAGTTTGACGCCGTAGTAACAGACATCTATGAGTCTATGAGTCTACTCAACCATAAAATTTTCTTCAATTTTTAGTTGACCTTACTTAACGCGAACCATTATCTATCAGATGGTGAATAGTCAAATCGTTTGATCTCAAATAAAAAAAAAAAGATTTCCAGGAAAAAAATACGAGACGACAAAGGTCTTAATGAAAGTCGAGATACTAAAGAGGTTCAGGAAAATAATAAAGGCTGTCTGCATAAAAATAATAAACTACCAGTAGAAAGAAACGTAGTAAATTTGCTCTTCGGTAGATACTACACACATCAAAAGTATCTAGGGATCAACATATATTTTTGCAATAACTTTTCTCCTGATTGATATTAATTAAAATTTTCTTTAAGGATTCATCAAATAAAGTGTTTTCGTTTGTCACAGTAACGATAAACCAAGTCACCTTTGCATTAATAAAGAAATTTGCCATTTTCCTAATAAAGGGATTTTTGACATTTGAACCACTAACATTAAAGTTCGAAAAAAAGACTGAAATAACAGTTTTCTTTAAAATTTTATTGGGTAACTTAAACAATTAATAATCCGTGTTTCTACCGCGAACACTAACAACACAAGAACATCGGTTTGGCATACTCAAAATGAGTTCATCCAAATCACGCTGTGGAATGGCCGCCCATGTTCGTTGCAACAACAAAAAAAGGTCTTCTTGCGACTGGATACCCTCCATATTCGGCAGAGCTCTTCTCTGTAGCATATCCCATGCATGCTCAATCGGGTTCAAGTCTGGCGACTGAGCAGGCCAGGGCAGGACATTGATGTTAGCTGCGGCGAGAGTCTGTCTTACAACTCTTGCGGTGTGCGGTCGTGCATTATCATGCATTAACTGAAATAAGGGACCGATTTGCACTTGTAGAGGAACGATGACGTCTGATACAATCGTCTCAGCATAAATTTGAGCGTTGAGGTTGCCTCTGATCCAAATCAACTCAGTTCTTCCGCCGATCCAAATACCCGCCCATACCATGATGGTTCCACCACTATAAGGATGGACTTCCTGGCAGGATTTTAATCGCTGTTGGCGTCCAGGGGTTCTCCAGTGTCGTATACGTCTTGTATCCGGTCTCATACCAAAACGAGACTCATCAGAAAAGCACACGAAACGCCATTGTTCTTCTGCCCAATTTCTGTGTTCAAGAGCCCATTGATATCGAATCCTACGATTGTGCATTGCTATAGGTGGTACCCGTAGCGGTCTTCGGGAATGAAGGTTCACTTCATGCAAGCGGTTTCTGACTGTTTGGTCGCTAATTAAGTTCCCTGAAGAGTGATGAAGCCTCACGGCTAACATCATGGCGGTTATTGTTGGAGCTCTTCGAGTTAAGATTTGAATGTATCGGTCTTGTCTCAGTGTGGTGCAGCGATACCGTCCTCCATGGCGCTCAGCCACGGTACCAGTGCTTCGGTAACGTGTCCAAAGTCGACTGATAACACTCTGACTTGTATTCAGAGCTAAAGCCACAGTACGTTGCCGGGAACCAGCTTCTATCATTCCCACGGCTCTGAGCATTTCTTCCCTGCTTAAATGACGTCGCCGCTCCATAATAACGTTGGTTTTAATCAGTAGTAGGGAAACAGTAGCACTAATAATGTCTTCAATGCGTTGTATGTTTTTATAGGGAAAATATTGACAGCTTATTTTCATCTTTTACTCGAATTTGATTGAGAGTTCCTGATTCAAATTATGAAATGCACCAAAAAGGATCCATATAAATTTATAAAATCATAAATTTATTACAAAGCCACATCTCAATCTCAAGAAATCCGCATAAAAATGCTTGATCCCTAGACACTTTTGATGTGTGTATTATTCCTTTAGCTTGGAGCAACGTCTCTTTCAATGAAAAGCTGCAGTATTTTAAGTGTTTGTGAAATACTGATCTTCTCTTTATTGTTACAAGCAATACAATATATGACAGTTATCATTACAGCTTCAAGTTTAATATTTTACCCGATGGAAATTAAAATTAAATTCCACAAAAACCGAAGTCATAATGTTCACACGAAAGCGATCATTCCCTAAAAAACGCATTAAAGTAGATGATTATACTTTGCCATGGCGTATATCGACCAAGTACCTTGAACTATTGCTGAACAATAAATGAACTGGACCAAAAATACTGAGTACTTCCGCGTTACAGGAATCAAAGCCCTAAACTGCCTCCATCCAATCTTAAAACGGCAATCTAAAGTCAGCTCAAAGATCAAATTTAAAATCTACTCAACCCTTGTAAGAGACCCTGTATTACGTATGCGGCACTGGTCTGGAGCAGCACATGCGAAAGTAATTACTCTAAACTACAAGTAGTCCAGAACAAGGCAATAAAAACCTCATTCAATACACCGTTGCGGACAAATCTTAAAAAGTTACACAGCCAATTAAATTTTCCAACATTAAAACAATTCATTACAAAACTCACAAAAAAGTTTTATCTGCTCACTAACCCAAAACATTATAACCCACTTATTTCCACCATTGGCCGAACCTGACCTGCAAATTTAAAATATTTCGACACATATCATCGATACCGCCTCCCACATTACTTACTGCTATATGGCTAACAAAAACTTGGTTAGTTAGTTTAGTTGGCTTAGTTTTTTTTTGTGTTTTGACATTCAAAAGTGCTTGTAATGGTCTAATTGATATAAATGCTTTGAGTTTGAATTTGAAAGCGATACAACTCGATGTTCGGACAATTTTTTTTTACGTTCACTCGGAATGTAAGGTAGATTTACAACGAATCACACTCAGTACACGAAGTTCATTTGCATTTTAGATACATATTATTATTCTGTCAAAGTAAAAAATAATTTTATCAATGTTACTTGTAACAATCTTTTATAAAATATGTAGTTTACTACGTGTGATAAAGTGCGTTTGTGTCCAATCACCGCGCTGTACAGTACGATATTTATTTACGTAAGAAATATTATACTTCTGATTCATAACAACTAAAAAGTTTAATACATTACATTTTGTATGTATTCGTAAATGTTTATATAGGTGCCATAGTCTGTACAAAACACCCAATCTTAATGTTTAATGCTTTTAGAATAAGATCTGAATGTCATTTATCTGTGTTGTTTGTGTTAAAATAAAGAAATTTCAAAATGAATCAATTAATATATGACAAATAACAATAATGACTACATACATAAAGTCACGCTTTTTTCCCATGGGGATAGGCAGGTTGCTACGATCCTTATATACTCTTTTTGTCTCGTCCACGATCATACATCTGGGTACGCACCTGACCTTTCTGAATAACGACTAGTTTTAAGCAATATAACCATGTAAGCCTGGTAGTATGTATTTATAATTATAGTGCTTCGCTGATGATAAATACACGTATATAAGCCTAGTTTTTGTTTAAACTACACCTATTAAGGAGTCATTGTAAAGGGTAATTACCATTTTTATTACGACAAAAAACTTGAAATCGAAAAAAAAAACATTTGTTCCTATACATTTCTGTTCACGTGAATTTTTAAAAAGTATAGCTGTCATTTTGCCATTGTACGACATAAACGATTAGTAGAATCATAAGAGGTACTATGGTATTATAGTTTAGAACTGACGGTTATCGAGTGCGAATCTTATACGACATGCTGACTTAACTAACATACTAGCAGTTTAAAAAAAAAAAAACTTTTGGGTTAATCTATACATTTAAAATTCAAAGTCCTGACTGACTGACTGATATATCAACGCACAGCCCAAACCGCTGGTCCTGGAGACATGAAGTTTGGAGAGTGTATTCTTTGCGAAGAATAGGTGTTCACTAAGAAAGGTTTTTTCGAAATTCTACCCCTAAGAGGGTGAAATGGGGGGTTGAATTTTCTGTGAAAATTTACATTCTCTGGGTCGATTGACTCGAAAATTGGTGTCCATACTCCTCAATTAAAATTATGAGACACGTGTATCACAGTTTTTCCAAAATTATCCCCCAACAGAATCAAAAATCACGGGCTTCGAAAATCACGTAGACGGGCGCATGGTGTGGGTTGGACACATACCTACTATAATACTTTACGCACTAACATCTAAATCTGTTTGTTCAGTGAGTATTGTGATCACCCAGAAAAATATGTAATAATAATTTTCATTTATGGAAATGGTGATTACTCAGAAGCATGGGCGTCGCCAGGGGGTGCAGGGAGGGCAGCTGCCCCCCTAGAGGCTCAGGATTTTTTTTTAAAGTGATATTTTTTTTTTGCCAGATAACACAGAATTAGTAACTAAGTAATGAATTGTATGAGTACTTAGTATATAAGTCAGAAGATATGAGTACTTAGTATATAATATAATATATAATATTATATTAAATATACTAAGTACTCATATCTATAAAAACGTTAACAAACATCTCAATATTATAAATCTAAACTCACATGCACTAAAATCTAAAGTAACAGAGTGGCTGCTCCTTAAGGATTACTCTTACACAGAGTCTTTACTCACCTATCTTGTATAATACACTCACACACACACACACCTACACCCACACCTACACACACACATACACTCACAGCTACACACACCCCACTCGCACACAAAAACACACAACATAAAATTTACTCTTGCATATCATACAGTAGGATGACTCAGTCCACTTGAGATATAAGTTTTTGTTTGATTATTGACCGTAAACTACCTCTTATAATACAAGTATACCCTAGCTTAAGAGGTAGAGTATTATTCTTGTACAGAATCTGCTTATACTATAAATATATTTTCTAAACCAAATATTAAACTGTATTTCAAACTCTGTATGGTTTTTGGATAAATAAAGATTATTATATTTATTAATGAATTGTAGTGTACAGTAGAATCACACTCGTGTGAGTGTTTATTATATTTTTAAGGCCAAAAATGAACCTCTGAGTAATCTTAGTACCTCTACAAACTAACACATTGTCTTTGAACTAACGCGCGTGGTCCGTAATTTAGTCCGTTCTTTACTCCTACGAAAAAGCATTTATCTCAGAGGCTCTTTTTTCTGGATTGGCTTTTGATTGCAAGAAATGGAGCATGTGGACATATTGATGCCCGCTTCAAAAAAAAAATACGTCATTTTTTTCACGTAGGCCGCGCGGGCGAAGCCGCGGACAGAATCTAGTTTAGGATAATATGCCACATTACACCACCATTATTAACGCAACAAATAAAATCAAGGCTACGGACCCATACTTAACGGTCCCTCATCATAAATTTTAATCTGTATACAAAATAGGGACACCGTAATAATTTTATTGTAAGCTGATTATAAAAAGGTTTTTGTCCTATATTTAGGGGATCCTGCATGTAATTTGGTTCGTCTTCATATCCATACAGTTAATATTGACTCTTTTATAATACCCTGTCCTGTAAAACCTTTTCTTTTTAAGGTATTCTTGAAGAGAAAATACCCTCGTGTCCTATGAAGATATAACAGCTTATTTGTACGAAGATATACGACGTACGAAATTGGGTGTACATCTGAATGACTGCCAATTTAGACCAGCTTGGCGGATACTGGCCACCCTCGAGTGGATTGACCGCATATAAATTAAAATAATTAATTGAAAACACAGGCCAACGTGATATTTAGTACAAATATTTAAGACCTGGTTTTATGTATGTCTATTATAGTGATATTAATAAATATTGATAGTAATATTAATAGTATTAGTAGTAGATTAGTAGTGATATTACTACCGAGGATATTTAAGTGGGTCAGCTGTTGATAAGGAAACAAAGATAAAAATCGATTTCACAAAAAAATAACAGCTGTTTTTCTTTTATCTGTTGAAATCTGCCTGAAGCTCACGAGTGCCTGTGCGATTATTTCAGGGCTGGCCTTGAACTACCGTCCGGCGCCTCTACAAGCGCCAGGACTGACGTGGGGGCGCTAACCGCATCCACCACTACACCAACATCCGGGCAGGGCTGATCCAGTAGACTGCTTCCCTCGCCCTGATAGGGCCTCAACGAGGAGCTACTGTACATCAGACTCCAATCTGGGGTCCGCACGTCTATCTTGTGACGGAGACTGCGAGTTGCAACTGCGGTGTCTTCTGAAGAAAAACCGGCCCAGGGCAGTACCTACCTTACCAATCAAAGACCAGTGAAAGACGCCTAAAGAATAGAACCAACCCCTAAGATATAGTGTTCAGTGCTCTCTACATATATCCTAATAAAAGTAATGTAAATAGTGTTCCTGTGTTAATCAATTTAGACTACCAAATTCCCCACACATGCCAAGGCTGTTTATCAAACGTGATTAAGTATCATGATGACAGTAGGTACAGTAGGCAGCACGTTAATGTTAACAAAACCAGTATAAGCTGGTCTCTTTTTGGAATGAAACTAGGCCAGCTCAAGGTCAAAGTAATAACACTGACTCAACGCCAGCATCTAATCATCTACATCCTTCGTGTTTATCGATAAAAAAAATAAGATAAAAATAATTAATTTCGAACCAATCCAAACGAAATCAACTTCAAACCGGTTCGTAGGTACCAAAGACTAAAATCACTGCAAAAAGAGTTGCCAACAATGCTGCCATTCGAAAAGTCATATTCAAAAATCTGCGTTAGCTTTTTTTTTGTAGCAACCCTAGTGTGACACGTGTGGCTTCGGACAACAGAGGAACTAGAAACGATTGCACTGGCATTTTTGCCATTCACACTGGCCGAATGGCCGGCTGAAACGCACATTTAAAAAACATTCAGCTTGACGTGGATGTATGAAACTTTTTGTACGGATACTGCAAACTAGTTCATAAAATACTACTAACTAGTAGTAACTGGGTTCTGGAGATCAGATAGGCAGTCGCTCTATGTAAAATACTGGTATTCAGCTGAATCCCGTTAGACTGGAGCTGACCCCAACATATTATATTAGTTGGGAAAAGACTAGGCATGATGATACTGATTCATAAAACTAACGGTAAATCAAGAAATTGCGACCTTCAGTGCTACTTATCTACTGGAATATCTGTTTGTAGTTACAAGTCTGTAATTCAGATAAGTATGATTTTATATAAATGTATTCGATGTTTTTAGCGTTGTGATGTGTGACTAAACTTAAATCATTATTAACTCAATCATATATATATAAATATAATTAATAAAGGAATATTTGTAAAAAGTAAGTAATGTAAATGAATAAGCAAATAACGAATAAGGTAAAGTCTAGTTACTATCAACTACTTCATTTTATTATTAGAGACGCTTCTCATTAGTGATGGACTGTCTTTACTATTTGTAAATATGTAATAAAATAATATTACAGAAAACAATCAACATAATATTATTGTATAATTACAATATTGTGGTTTTATATGCACATGAATATTAATAAACTAACTCAGAATAATTTACTAATAACATTTCGGTGGTAAAGTATTAATTATTTTATGAACCATCGGTATTTATTGCAAAGCTCTCCGGTAATTGGATTGTATTAATATAAACACTAATTTGATGCATAATTGCGCTGCCATACTTAATTAGATCCTTTTAAAATATTGGTAATAGATAGCTTTATTGGCAGGTTTCACGTTGGCTATATTGGAGCTTATCAACGTTATACACCGGGATCAAATCCTGACTTCGCGCTGGTACTCAAAAATTCCTTATGGCAAAACTAAAGAACATTTGGACCAACCTGGGAATTGAACCGCGGTCCTCATGCTTAGCTGTAGCGCTTACTGCTGACCACTGAGGTTGCTACCATACTAGTTCAAGACATGAGCGTGTACGCCGACGGCATTTCATACAAATATTCAAGTCCTTATTTTTCGAAACAACTGAACCGCGATTTTAAAGAAACTTCACACACATATGCTTGGTCTAAAACTTAGTAGAAAACATTTTCGAAATATCTTATGTAAAAAAAGATAATTGGAAATTTCTGTTTCTATGGAAAATTTTAATCAGTCTAATTTAACTGTAACACAATTTTGTGAAAATGTTTTCTGCTAACATTTTAGACCTATGTATCCTGCTTATGGGTTAGGTTAGTTTCATTAAAATCGGTTCAGTCTTATCGGAAAATAAGGACTTCAAAATTTGTATGAAATGTCGTACGGCGTACTCGCTCTTAACAACAGATTGTCTGATAAAAAGTATTCAGAAGTTTGAAACATTATATCGACCTTTTACTACTTGAATTTAAAATACTGTACCACCGTAATAGTATCAAACTAATTGTTTCAACCTAACCATTATCACCAAATTTTTAAAACAAAACAAAACAAAAACCAACTTCCACTAGCACCCACCTGTATTCATACTTCGAGTTTAATAGAACGGCGCGCGAACAAAATGAATGACTTCGGCCTGTGACGGGGTAAAATGTAACAAAAAAAAAATATAGCCCACTACAAAAAATAGCACTCTGGTATCGGCAAATTGCGAAACAAAAGTAGTTGCGGCAAAGAGTCGGGTAGTAAAAAACAATGGAAAAAGCCAACGAGTTTCGAGTAAGGCAAAAAGATGTTAAATAGCTAGTAAAATGTGAAGTATTTTCGACCTTTGCGGCTGTAATAGCTCGGAGTTCGTTTAGATGAATCAGAAGTGGTGTCGGGAGGGTGATTTAAGAGCTTTTGAATGGTGGAGATGTGGAAATAATTATGGGTTAAACTATTCAGCCGTATATTCTGAACTTTCTTTTTGCGTGAGGTATTGTTACACTAGGATATAATTACATCCCCGAAAGCGAGAGGTGTACCTAAAAGTACAACCCACATTTAGCTAGTTATGTTTAAATTCCATGTAATCGGGGGCGGGCCTATTGCCATCAGCCGGGCACAAATCCAGCTCCGTGGCTGCTGCTAAGAAATTCCGCATGGAAAAACCCAATAACACTTTGCCCGACCCCGGAATCGAAGCCAGGACCTCATGTTCAGCAACCGCGCTTGCATCCACTAGACCGACGACGCAGTCCTATAATTACTGTTTGTTGTTTTGTGGTAACTGGGTAACAACAACAAGTAATGCAGCTTCTACATCGATATCTTTTGTTTTACAGTTTTCATCATTACCTCCCGCCTGAATTCCTTGCAGAGGTGTCTTCAAGTCTTCGTTATCATAGGAATTTCATGGAGGCATTCTCAAAAAATTTAGTCATAATGCCTTGGCGTGACGATTGGCAGGGGAGAAAGAAGTTGCAACGTGTTGCGCAGATCTTTAGTAACATGGGAAAAAGCCTGGAAGATGGTGATGACATGCAAGTTATCTTTAATTATAAAAACCTGAAAAACCTTGAAAACTGTTCGTCTGGTTTCTAATACTAGGCTCTAAAGATCTATTTTAATTCAACACAATTCACCACCCACAGACCACAACGCGTGTCCGTCACACATCAGTCTTCTACCGCGAGTCACTGACAGCCTCAGAATTAGATTGGTCGTGACGTTTCCTCCCTAATGAGATAACACTAACGAGTTTGTTGACGGACGTCGCACTGACAAGAGGAATTATTCACGACTGTTCTACTGAGTTTCGAATTCGTGGTACAGATTTTTGAGTGGTAAGTGCATTTGGTGTGTGTGGGAGAATTTGCGTGCTTCACCGTCGGTCATAACCGCTCGCCATATTCTGGCGGGTAGAGGAAACGATGTACTATGCCACCACCGTTGTGATCTACACTATTTAATTATTTTTCAGGTTGTGAGTAAGTGTGTAAGGTGAGTAAGAAGTGTGAGTAAGTGTGTAAGGTTTGTGCGTTTGGATGTAGGGGGTAATATTCTGAACTACTGATCCGATTGCAAAAATTCTTTCACTTGCGAGCGTAGCCACGGACAAAATCTAATGTAAAACGAGTGACTAATTAGCCATCGGTGAACAGGTGTTTTGTTCTTTAAAATTACAAGGAGTGGAGTCTCCTGCCTGCGTCGGTGTTCCCGAGTTCATATGACCCCAATCTATTGAAGTCGCGAGTTAATAGGCTTGTTTTGGGTTAGCTCGTTCCATCGTCGACTTCATCTCTGTTCTCATGACCAGATTGAGGTCAAGAGTAAGCCCATCTAATATAAAAATAAAAAACAAACAAAATAAATAAAAAACTAAAAAGAACTTGTGTCGGCATTATTTCTTGGCAAATCTCAATTTGTTAGGATATCTGCTGTTAAACGGGTGTAACGCAAAAAGCGACGCTAACGCAATACCTCTTTGGTATAGGATAGTGATACAGACCATCAAACTGGATAACTTCACAAAGAAACCATACACGATACGTGAAAAAAAAAACTACAAATTCCTGTACGACAGAACCCAGCCTGTTTCGTTGCATGCATGATAAGCAAAATTAATGTTTTCAAGAATCGCTTGCCTTCCTAGTCTTATTTCATTAGTGGATGCATATACCCTGATATCGATAGGCCAAAAGCAAAGCAAAAGGAAAACAGCAAAATAATAATGTTTGTAGAATTTTCAGCAAGTACCTACCTAATGGGGTCCTCAAAATAATTGACGAACTAACATTGTTTCTTCTATGGCGTCATAGGTCCACGAAAATCACTGAAAATGAACACTGAAGATTTCTAGGAACATAAATCATATCGCTTAATAACAACTAAATTCTAATATGATCTACTGAAGTCTCCGTCTATCGTCGTAGTTTTCACAATGATTCTATCTGTTGCCTAGTACCATGATCATTTCTTAGAAAGCAGAGCATGTTGTATATTCATAAATATTGTTACCAATATTCTAATGGTTTCCGAGAAAACCAGTACTATGAATATTCGAACATGATTATATAATAATTTCACTGATTTGTTTCTTGCTTTATACATCATATTTGAAATAATATCAACCCTTTTAACCTTATGCTTCACTAACATTGATTTGCAGAAAAAGTACAATCAACACTGTTAAGGTACAATCCCAAAAGTGATCTCAACCGCAAACCACATCACCACGCATGATTTCCAAATAACTATATGAAAACGCGTCCGTATGAGCAGAGATACGGTGAGGCGCCACCGTTGTATGTTTGAAGTTCCACAAAGCACTATGCTTCCACATAAATTTATTGTGCGAACCGCCAGTCTGTGGAATTCACTGCCGACTTCTTTGTTTCCAGATAATTAAAATCTAGATCTCTTTGAAGTTCGAGTGACTCGGTTTCTTCTAGGCGAGCGTGCTCAACCCTAGGCCGCGCCATCGCTTTACATCAGGCGAGTAGCGGCGAAACGCAAGCCTGTTTAGAATTTTAAAAAATTTACTCCTTTTGCCGTCATCATCATTTCGTCCTCAACAACCCGTTAAGTCATAGTATGGGTGTGATACAAGACAACCAAGAGATTAAAGGTACAATCCCAAAGATGACCGCAGCGGTAACGCCACTTATCCATCCTGGTTGAGTGACGTTGCCGGTGCACTCACCCATACTATGACGTAACGGGTTGTTGAGGGTACATACACAGCAGCAGCAGCAGCTCTATGTGTAATACTGGTATTGACATACATCCGGCAGAGACTGGAAGCATACTGATAGTTTACACAGTAAGAAAAAGTCTAGGCAGAAAATGATAATATTATTCAGCGCAATATTTTCATCACCATGGAAAGAACACTGTACACCATGCTTGATACCATCTTTATTCCAATGTAGGTTGTCGTTTTGACACCGAAATACAGGTCGTAACTCGACGCGAAGCCACTCGGAGTGAATTATACCAAATTATTCGATGCTCTCATAAAATGCGCGTTACACGCTTTTACGATCGTATTTGTTTCTACATCTCTGGTTGGTACCATGTGTTTTCGTGGTGGCGGTGAAAAGCTAACGGAAATGTTTTTAAATCTCTTGGGTACTTTGCTCGACAGCACGTGTTTAAATAATAAAAGCCGCACTGATCGACCTCCAAGGCCAGTCCGTGGATGGGTGACCAGCCGTCACATATCGAGTTTCCTCCGTACTTCGGAAATCAATCCCGGCTGTCATTTATAGATCTTTGACGATCTTACTGGTAGTGCTACGTCCTACCAGGGGGTACCGTATTACCCAGTACTAATTGGTTGTGGAGGTAGGCAGTTGGCTCATGTAAAATACTGGCATTCAGTGGCATCCGTTAAGACTGCAAGCCGACCCCAACATAACTAGGAAAAAGCTAGGCACTACATTTTTCTCACGCCTCGTCCTTAATACTAAAAAAAATACATATTTAATGCTTAAAATACATGGTGTCATGCCGTCATGCCTTGATTTTGCATTTTCTCACGTGAACCATTCACATCATGATGCAGAATGAAAGTTATTAATGTAAGTATTGAAGTATATGGGACGGCTGTTTTTTCTTCGCGATTACCAAGTTGGTTCCATTTAAAAAGTTGTTCAGTTTGAAGGTTCACATCCTAAACATGACTTTTTTCTTATGTAATTTTCGGAAACATTCTAAAGAAATACTACACATAAGTCAAATGAGTATACTACACATCGGTCAATTAATGAGTAAGACCTTAATCTTTCTTTCTATGAAATCTTTCAAAAATCACAAACCATTGGTAGGGGATCCATTTGATGTTGTTTGATAATAAACATATCTAATGTTTTATTGAAAATTATATCGTATAAATTCTACGCGTGTTGTAAAAAGGACCTTAGTATTGATACATGCGCCTTGTGATGTTACACGTCTGATTATTTCGCGTAAAAAACGTATTTTAGATGCTAGGTACACGGTACTTCCGCGCGTTTTATGGAAGCAAACAACGTTTTGTACACCTAAGAAAGCTGTAAGAAATAACGAAAAGTAAATATTAGGTGTATGCTCCAGTTGTTCGCGTGGTATAAGTTTTAGTTGAGGTTGTAGACATGTGGGATATGGACACAGAGGTTACTGTGCCCATAGTTGTGACAGTCAACGGCTTAACAGCCAAGAGCCTAGACCAATACATGAGAAGGTTCTTGTTATACAGCTGCATCAAGAGCTTATTTCAGTAAGCGGTACTTCTGGACACGACGTGTATTGTTATGAAGTAGCTTGGACCCTGTTCCCGATACTGTCGGCTACTATTTTACTCACCCGATCTGTATTGGCATAGCATAACTATTCCAGTTCGCTTAACGTTCCAAGAGGCTTTGAGACGTTCCTGGATGTATTCTGAAATAATAACACAATATTTATTTATTTTTTAGAGGTATCGCATGCTATCTCTTAATATTATATTAGTTTATAGATCATTCTTATCGATGGAAAGGAGATGGCTACTTAAAAGACGACTAATGACGATGATGATATCGTCTAGCCAATTTCGGCCGTAGCGACTGCGTTTGGTGGGTTTCTAGGGTGTTTGTCGAGAGCTTTGTCTGAGCTGTTCTTTCATTGTCCAAAAAATTCCGAGCACAAAGCGGACATGTCAGAACATTGACGACATTGTAGGGTATATAATAGAGACGTATGCATGAAGAAAACATGCTACACCAACCCTTAGTAAATCGAGAAAAACAAGGGAAAGAGAATGACGAAATCAGTTAATATCTTCCCTTTCCAAAAAAAATAAAAAAGATAAAGCATGACCACAAAATCTGGTAGAAAAAATAGCAACATTATTACATTTAACTCCCAAAATAATCAGCTTTAAAAAATGATGTACCGTAATTTTAAATACGGTAATCCTTTTCGTAGCACGCCTCAGCGCTAGCGCCCGTGTTGATAGTAAAACAGAACGCCTCAGAACTGTTTATTAAAAATTTAATTAAAAATGTTATACTGCTGTAAGTAATCTTCGGATTTAGTTCTTTTGCTATTTTATTTATGCTTGTAATAAACAATATTGTTGAGGAGGTGCTTTTTCACCGTAACGTTGTTTTTTTTTTTAATAAAGTTAAAGAGATGTTATCGTTTAAACCTAAGCTCTTACAAATAGGAATTATGAATTAATCATCATTATCAGCCTAGCCTTTTTCCAACTATGTTGGTTTCGGTTTCCAGTATAACCAGATGCAGCTGAGTACCTATTTTACATGGAGCAACTACTTATCTGACTTCCACAAACCAGTTAGCACCTACTGGATAATACAATACCTCTTGGTAAGACTGGTTGTCAGACTTTCGGACCACTGACTACCTGTAACGACTGTCAAAGATTTAAAAATGACAGCCGGGACTTGAATTGTGTTATTTCACAGAAAATTAACCTCTGACAGTTTCCCCATCAAAAATCAAATAATGAAGTACTTTCACTACTCGTAAACAAAACCAAAGAGTTATAGACTTCCTCTATACGAAGCAGGACCCAAACCTTTACAAGCAACGTTGTAGATATTGAAATATCTTGCTGAAACTATCCCCAGTAAAGCGTATTTAGTTTAACCGTCTAACTGAATGGTTAGCATGCAGCGCTGCAGCGGCTGTGTGTAATGAATTACAAATATCTTGATCGATTTAAATATGGTACGTGTTCCATTTAGGAAATTGTGCTATGTTTTGTGTGAGTACAGTAGGTAAATTTGTAGTTAAATCTTGTTTTTACTGCCCATGGAGCTTCCTTTGTGTTTTATAACTTAACATCACGCCTGTTATCTCTGAAGGGTGAGGCAGAGGTGTACACCCACATTTTGCCAGTTATATTTAAGTCCCATGTTATAGGGGGCGAGCCTATTGCCATCAACCGGTCACAAATCCAAAGTCCATGGCTGATACTATGAAATTCCAGATGGTAAAACCCAATAATACATATTTACTGGAAATATGTATGCAATTCTCATTTTTAACTTTTATTTAGTCTTTAAAGCCGTCCACTAACCAATCAGAATATATGGAACTACTACTACGTCTATATATAAAAATGAAGCGACTTCCAAAAAAAAAACCACAAAAAAAAATGGAAAATAACTTCACTTTCGGAAGTCGGTGACTATTGTTTGCTTCACTGATTTTTTTACCACCGACTTCCGAAAGTAAAGTTATTTTCCACTATTTTTTGTGTTTTTATACTTGGATGACATATTTTTTCCTGCTATTTTGTTTTTTTTTTTCTCTTTATTTAAGGAATTTTTATACATTTAGTATATGTCAATTCCATCGTAACCTAACCTAAACTAAAATAAACATCTACTCACTAATTATGGCTTTCGGCTAAATAACATAAACAGCGCTTTGGGGGCTTCAGACGAAGGAGAGAACAACATTTCGTGGAACATACCCACACTGGTTCTGCTCAAGTAAAATGTACTTATCAGTTATTTTGATTTAAAAACCAAACTACTGAACCGATTTGATTATTTTAATGAAATTTCTATGGGACCAATCGAGAAGTGTATCCTTTAAAATAAAAGAAGAATTTTTCAAATCGGTTCTTAAAAGACGGAGATGTGAGGTAACAAACAAAAAAACAAACAAAAAAACATACAACCAAATTGATAACCTGATCCTTTTTCTGAATTCGGTTAAAAAAAGACTGAAAACCCCGCTTCCACGAACAAAACTTCATACTAAAATTGAGGCCTCGCAACAGCGGATAAGCGATATCCATATGGATCAACCACGCTAACGTACGATCGTGTCTGTGCATGCCACAGCTTTAAGGAAAAGAGGTATTCTCTATATATTTATTAGAAGCCTTTGATAACATGGTAAATAGAGGCATCGGTGAGTTTATATAAAATTTTAGTACTAAATATAGGAGCATAAAATCTTTCGATACGTACACGGAAAGCTTGGCTGTAAAACTTGTAATGCTTATGTTTCTTATGGGAATGTCCTACTTTATATAGGTGTAATATATGACACGTTTACCCGTTGTTTAGGAGAGGTTTTATGCGTAAGTGGTTTTCTATAGTTTTTCATATACGAATACACTAAAAGTCAGAGGTTTTTTTGGTGAGAAAATGGATGAAAATAGTCTGTAGTATGGTCGTTATACAAAAATAAGGACAGGGATGGGCGGCCAAATGCAATTGTTACTTTTCCTTTAGCTTTTAATCACTAATGATAAGATGCTACTGCAATCACAAACCGTAACATCAAGCGGGGTGTTCTATGTAGCTCTATGACATTGCAATAGCCGGCAATGTTTCCATCTTCAAAGATGACGCTAAACGCTTTAAAAAGCGTTTTTCTTTGCCACCGCAGTTTGTCTTTGAAGTTCGCTATGTAAAGATTTTTTTTGGGTATTTTGTTTTGTAGATTGGGTCACTATAAGCAACTAATTTCAATATTTTGTATTCCAAAGTGGTTCATTTTTAATTTTCCAAATTTTTGCTCGTGATGACGTCAGAGATGTGGCTGAGGAATTAAATATCTTTGCCACGAATACAAGAACACCTACATTTTTTATTATAATAGAAACTTCAAACTTGACACTTGTCAAATGTGTGTTTTACTTCTTGCCTACGTTACCTATGTTAAACTACGTTTACGTCACCACAAATTGTCCCATTTTGACGTATGTAACACCGGTAATCCGAGATGTTAAATTTATTGTCAAATGTTGAAGTACATTTTTGGCACTCTGTCTATGCGCATTGTGACTGCTGTCTTAATTATAATAGCCTATATTTCCCTCTGTAGGACAGTGCAAGACCGAATCGAAACTTTTGTTCACTAACACCAGTTTCTGAGGGCTTAACCCTTAACTGGATTCGCTAAATTGGGTAACAGGAACTGGTATCTGGGGTCAAGAGTTCCTTCCAAATCTTCATTCATCAATCATTATTTGAGTAATGATTAGGTATTGATGGTTAGGTATAATAATAGGTGGTATTGGTGGTGGATTGTTTTGATGATTTCGCCGCCATTATTAGAAAAAGATGGGCATCTCTGATGACGCGTGGTCGCGGCGGTACCATCACTACTCTGAATGTGTTCGCATATCGGTGGGATTTTCCGATGATGCAGAGGATGCAGCTCCATGCTGAAGTGTAGCTGTTTTAGGTTTTTTAAGTAAATTGTTACTAAGCCTTTGAACCCTGTCTGAAATAAAAGTTTTTAAATAAATTTTGTACTATTTAATTGAACAATTGACAAAAAAGTTTCTACGATTAAGTCGTCTCTTTAAAAATTAGAAAGAAAGAAAAAGTAATATATTTATTAGTCTCACACTGGACAAAACAAAATGGGTAACTTAACGATTAAACAAGATTATATAAAAGTAAACTTAATAGCAAATTGAAATAAACTTAACTAAACTGGTCCTGTACGAGGCCAAAAGGCCCCTATCTCAGCATGGTGCTGTAACATTAAAAAAAAAACACAGCGCTGGTATTCTGATAGGGCCCAAAGTGATGCCACGGTCGGATAATAATAAATAATATAGTGTATAAACGAATAAATATATAAGGTATAATAAGTGTATTATATAGTATAATTAATACGTGCCTAAGAAAAAGAAAATAATATATCTACACCCAACGTCATCACAATCAATCGTCGACCTCAATAAATGACTACTTATACAAAGTCTTCTATCAGCAATTTAGTGACTTGCCTTTTCATAACTATTTAATTACAGGTATTTCAGACTGTAAGCATGAAGCATAAAATAGAGCTCGCCCGTGTAACTGTCACTATGTAAGTTTTTACTAAAGATGTTTGTTTGTCTGTGCTATTTATTCTGATTCGAGATTTTCTTTTCGTAAGCATGAAGTTTACCTTCTAACATAACATAACGTCTGTAATCCCCAAAGGGTTAAGCAGAGGTGTACCTAAGTACACACACATTTCGCTAGTTTTGTTTAAGCCCCATGTAATAGGGGGCGAGCCTGTTGTCATCAACCGGGCACAAATCCAGACTCCGACTCTGCTACTGAGAAATTCCTGATGGAAAAACCCAATAACACTTTGCCCGACACGGGAATTGAACCCAGAACCTCATGCTCAGCGGTCATGCTTACCTTCTACTATAGCTGTAATAAGGTTTATAGTCTATGGGTCCAGCTTTCTCAAGTCCAAAAAATTTTAGTTTCACAAAAGGCTTTGTCCTAAACAGAGCGATGGTCACGTTCATTTTGTTCGGCAAACCTGGACACGTGGTCACGTCGTCAGAGGGGCTTTTCGGATTTTCGAACAAATGAGTGAGATAATGAACATGACGATCGCATATTCGCTTGATCAATCGCTTCGATGAGGACGCAGGTGGTCACTGACATAAAAAAATATTTGAATGCATCAGTAACGAAATTAAAAACAAAAACAATTTAGATTTTTATTAAAAAACTTCTATGTATCTACGGATATTTGAAAACTTATTTGTTCCTAGAACTATCGCACAGCCAATATTCACTGTTCGTGCAGTATTGAAAATCTACCCATTTACAGTTTCCGGAATTCAGCTGAAGTTTTTTTTTTTATTTCAGTTCTCAAACCAGTTAGCATAGATATTCCAAACAAACCTTACGAGGATTTTTTTACGGTTGTTATTTGAATAACTCTCCTCGAATTTATTACAAAATATCCCGTGGATTTATTTTTTGCCAATGAAACTGAACAGCAATCCTCACATCTCAACCACATTTAAGGGTTGTTCGTGTCAGTATTCCATTTTGAGAGAAGCAATATTTAAGTTAAGCCGCGCTTGCCTAGGTTGGTCTGTGGATGGGTGATCACCCATTACACACCGAGTTTTCTCCGTGCCTCGGAACACACATTAAGCCGTTGGTCCCGGCTGGAATTTGTAGATCTTTGACAGTCGTTACAGGGAGTCAGTGGCCCCAAAGTCAGACAACCAGTTTTAACAAGGGGTATCCGGGTTGTGGAGGTCAGATAGGCAGTCGCTCCATGTAAAATACTGGTATTCAGCTGCATCTGGTTAGACTGACCACCATGTTCGGAAAAAGGCTAGACAGATGATGAGTGTCAGTATTCCATAGCAATGACACATAGACCGCTCTTGAATGCATTTTAAATGTGCTGATCGTGATCAGTTCCGTTGGTAAAATTCGCCCATTATCTGTAATGAAAAAGATGAACTTGGATTAAGCTGTTAAATCCACGAAAAAAACCCCAAGCAAACCCACAACGGATCACAGTATTTAATAAAGCAAGCTATTGAGCTGTAAAAGAGTTTACGGCGACTCTGCAAAGCCAATTAGAAGCTTAAATTTATGGCAGCCGTCTTACCATAAATTGTTACATTTTAATTTAAGTCCACTGGCCCAGTCCTACTTGGAAACTCCAACTTTGTAGTTCAATTCTGTAAGGCTTGCTACGAATTTATTACTTTTGGTGATGGGATTACGTGTTTTTACGTCTTTATTTCTTATAATTTATTGAACTATTTTGATACTGTCTTGATGAAGATTCACCTGAGGCCGAAATCATTAAACGTTACTTAGATCGAGTATTGACTTAGACATGACCTCTTTGAATCCTGCACTTGTAGTTTGACAGTTATGCTACCGTGACAGGAACAAGACTATTCCGTACTAAGTAACGTATACAGATCTTGGCCTACGAATGGGCCTTTTTTCCTTTTAAAAACAAATTAATAGTCTGGAATAAAAAAGCATCGCGCTTGGTAGGTAAAAGCTAATCCATTAGATAGGTGATAACATGTCATACGTCCTGTTTAAAATGGCCCCATAAGTTTTTTGACTTTGACACTGCTTTATATGCAGTCTGTCTTCATAGTTCTATATCCATGGAGGTTTTGTAACCTGTGAAGACACGCTTGGTTTGATTTCGTGTCTTGTTCCGTTTGTAGTGGCATTGCATCGTATGATTTAGCGAACCGACTTTCTCGATGTTATCGTCAAAGAAAACACAGACGGTCTCTACCAATGTAAAGTCTAAGTTTTATACATTAAAATAAATCACATTCTTTCACTTTGCATTACTTGTTCAATCTACAACTCACTTGAATTTATGCTAAACCATTCCGTTGTGAGAACCTTTTTACACCGTTTGAAGGTAGATTTGAATATGAAATTCCAATAAAATATGCACACGAAAAAAAAATAAACATTTTAGGTATAGCACAAACTTTGTTCGGGACTTTGCAATGGCTTGTAACTTTATGATTCCGCTGCCGAATGCGAAATCTTGGTGAGTATGGAAGTGCTAAGTGAATTTGTGAGTGATTTTCATGTGTTGCACGTATTTTATTGCCTTTTTTATGGCTTGAGATATAGAGTGATGTTTCTTATGTTGAAACACGTGTCGCTAAATCATTTTTGATGTGGAGATAATGTTAATCGGTTGATCGTCTAGCCCTATTCACGGAATGTTTTGTAAAGCAGTGAAGACGGTGTTTTCTGTCTGGTTTTTTGATGTTATTATTATTTCATTCACTAAAATGTTAGGTAATAAATTAGATATCACGATTCACGTCTGTAATACTAAAAATATTCAAGCTTTTAATAAATCAATGAGTTATGAAACAAAAATGTAGTAAAAAACCATTCAACTATTTATTAAATTAAAATGCCTCATTGGTCTAGTGGTCCTGGGTTCGATTCTCAGGTTGGACAAATTGCCATCGGGTTTTTCCATCTAGACTTTCTGGGTTTCCACGGAGTCTGGATTTGAGCCCTGTTGTTGGTAATAGGCTCGCACCCTATTATATGGGACTTAAAACTTAACTGGCGAAATGTGGGTTGTACTCTTGGGCATACCTCTGCCTTACCCTTCGGGGATAACAAGGCGTGATGATTTGTAAATTGAAATAATGGCTCCTTAAAATCTAATAGGTACTCAATTACGCAGTTCATTTTCCGAAAAAAACAAAGTTATTTTAAGCTTAAAACCCCTGATGGCTTTAAAGGCTTTAGCCTTTAAACTAAAACTAATAAAACAGACAAAGAGATAACCTATAAAATCGATTTCTCAATAAAATTTAACACTTTGACACACTCCATAAAGTCATAAACTGATAAAACTTAACGACGATAAGAATTAGAGGCTGTCAGGGGTATAGGGCTTAATTTCACGGGTTATGGGCTGTCTGCCCAGATATTTGATGTTTATGCCCCAGCATTAAGGGAGACAGTCAACAAATTAAGTGGATACCTTCGGATGTGTCTTGAAGAAAGATTTGGGTGGACACGATTGATAATCTATAAATATAATAAATAAGTAAAGTAGATTTTACGTTATATTTAGATGAACATTGTGAAAATACCTATTTACAAAAAGTAGAAACGGGGGATCGAACTCGTGAACCATGTTTATACTATTTGGAAATCTTTTAGCATTAAAAAAAACTCAAAAATATATCATGTAGCAAAATTAAAATCAAATCGGGAAACTTCTGAAAAGATTATTTTTTGCTGTTCGTTTCTACATAAGACAATTTCATTTTCAAATTTAACAAAACGAAAAAGAATTTTGTAAATAATTATTATATTAACCAATTTACGGCGCAGCTCAGTCTCAGCTTGCGGCAAATAAATGACATTTTAACTTATCTGGTACAAGTACAAGTGGCAATAGGTTTCAAAGCATTTCATAATACAATGGCCTTCAACAAGATTGACATAGGTAAGCTCTCAGTAGCTTATGTACATCATATGTATTCGTATCATCAGCATTCTCCTGCCCTTATGTATATCAATTTATGTTAAGAAAATGGTATCTTTCTTATTTTTATTTGTTTGTAGTCTATCACATTTTAGCCGACTTCAAAAAAAGGAGGAGGTTCTCAATTCGGTTGTTTTTTTTTGTCTTTGTTACCTCATATCTTTGTCATTTATAAACCGATTTGATAAATACTTCCCGATTGGTCCCATAGAAATTTCATCAAAATCGGTTCCGCAGTTTGGTTTTTAAATCAAAATAGCTGGAAAAAATATGTCATCCAAGTAAAAGAAATTGCGAAATTGATACTTGACAAGGATTTGTGTGTGATGCGATAACTAAAAAGGGTAAAATAAAAACATTTTTACAAAAAAATTAGCGACCAAAAAAAACACTAAAAAACATTTTTTTTTTCTATTTGACCCAAAGGTTGACTGGTAGAGAATGCCTCGTGGCTTTAAGTCCTCCTATGTAACATTGTTATTCATGAAGTTTAAATAATTAAATAAATCCCATACATTTTTGACCTTTTCATTATCTAGTTTTAGCCCTCGGATCCACAACAGCACTTCACTATAAATTACACATAGGCCTATATCAAATTTTACAACTACCAAACTAATTTCAACCTTTATATCCACCTAAGTCGAACTATCAACAGACAGAGCGACCAATATATTTAGACATCCGACAAATTAGTAAACAAAATTCAATTATTCTGAATTTAATATTTTTAACTGACATGCCTCAAATTATAGTAATATTTTAATTCGTATTTGGACTTATTTATTCAATAATATCAATACAAACCTAATATTTTAGTTTTGTACTAATAATATTTATGTACGTACATAAATATTATTATTATTTATTTACGTAATATTTGTGCGGCTCACGATGCAGAATGTGATGAGACCATTGATTAAATTTAAGACCATGCAATGTACCATATTCGGACAGATAAATGAATTCAAATTTGACATACTGACCCTGATTTTGAACACCTGTTTAACTTTATATGGGATTTTCTATTTTTCCACGAAGCAACATACTTATTTTTTTTCTTTAATCGTAGTACTGCAATAGGTAATGTTGAAAAAGGAAAATGTTTAGCCTATTGGCAAATTATGGCATGCTGGCATGCTGGCCAAGTGCGTTATTTTGATAAACAATTCATTTGCCTGACCGAGCAACATTTAGCCTGTCGTATTCGAATTCAATTTCAAATAATGGGGTCAGTTCAGAATCCGAATTGCTGCTCAAAATATTATGGACAAACCCAGTAACGCTTTGCCCGACCTGAAACTTGAACCCCAGACCTAACACTCAACAGTAATAACAGCAAACACTCTGTTTGTCAACAAAAGAAACGTCATAATTGTCGACAAATAACACTAGTCGCAAGTGTCAACATAAACTGGTCTTCTAGTCTAGTCCCACGCTCACATCTCCATTGTTCGACAATCTCCACTGATGTCTAGGATTAATTTATACGGACAGTAGATATAAGTATTAGATATTATTACCACAGGATAAATATAACCAGTGAACCAACTAGGCCTTTTTTACCCGACTGAGGAGAGTAATGTGTTTATCAGCCTATATGTTTGTTTGTTCCTTTGTGGCTCTCTAGAGACCTAACGCATGCGCGGATTTTGATGATTTTTACGTCAATCGATTTTTCTTAATCTTGCGATTGTCACTAAAAGACATGACAGTAATCAAAGTTCAAAATGGCAACAACCAGACGCCATATTGTGAAAAATAATTTTCTTTTCAGTCGGGTATTTTTGTGAAATCAAACGCATGTTAGAGTTGTCAACTATACTTTGGCTTTTCACAAGGAAGAATAAAATAAATAAAACTAAATATAAATAAGAAATAGAATTCTTGTCATCATAATCCGCCACACCTTTATCCAGCTATTTTGTGGTCGGTTTACAGTCTAACTGGATGCCCGGATTCTAAGCTAGTATTCAGACCAGCTCCGATAATTTGTTCCCAGATACCGATTCTGATAATTTGTTCCCAGTTGAAATACTGTATGTTAATACTTATGTATACTGTGTTCATACGCAACGCCCCATACCCCTCGTTGCCCATACCCCTCGTTGTCTGTATTTATTTCTCTAGGATTAATAAACCGATGGATATCACTAACAGTTCATTGTTTTCGCGATTGCTTATTAACTGGTGTGTCAAGAATTGGGGTGTTTTAGTGTGATGTATGGGTTATAGGAATGTTGATTGAAATAATGGATATTTAGAGATCAATTATTCTAAATGAAGGAGTTTTTTCTCCAAAAAGAATTTACTACACCTTCTTTCTACACATTCGATTCGGTAGTATTTATCTTTTAAGCACACATTATGAACCCACAGAGGTGGACTTAATGCCTATGAAATTCTCTACCAGTCACCTTTGCGCGATAAACTGTGGTACAATTGAGAAAACTGTGGATTTCATATTTATTGAATATAAGATATAAGAAATTTCAATCATAAACCATTTTTGTATCAGTAGTATTTGTTGAACAAGAAAACTGACCCGAAGCATTCACTACACATGGTGCCTTCATACCTAATCGGCATTCATTCGGCTTTAACCGATCGGTAAACTTAGTTCGGCATTTACCCCATCATCATCTCTTCCCTGCTCATATACCAATTTACTTGATACCCAGCTGTTACCCACGACCTTTGTCCACATGATATTATAAAATAAAAATATTACTTCCCTATTTGAATCGGATTCTGTTAATAATTTCAAGGTTTTTAATTTTTTACACGGAACCCTATCACTTTTTCTAAAATAAAAGTAACCTAAAATATTCCTTATGACATCGGCTATCTGCCAGTAAAAGACCCGTCAAAATCAATCCAAACGTTTCGGAGATTAGCCGGAACAAACAGACAGACAGACAAACCGACGGACAGACAGACAAAAATATTTTTTTTTTCTTTTTTTTTTGTATAGATTGGCGAAGCAGGTCTTCTTCTACCATACTTCCCTTTAATCGTTATCTCTTGAGTCATTTCTTTTCTACCTATAAAATAAATAAAAAAATATATCGTCACGAAAATTGTAGGTGTGATTTAAAAAAAATCATTGAGTTATAGGCGTATCACTTGTCATCAAGATAACCAACATTCAATCATTCAACGAGTATATTAATAGTGATATGTCTGAGTATTGGCACGTATGAGATATGGCTCGCCTATGAAATTAGTGAGTGATAGATGTTGTGGGGACTCTCTCATAGCGGGTTTAGAGCTAAGTATTAAAACAGCTGACTGCCTGTATCGACTGTCAAAGATCTACAATAGACAGCCGGGACAAACGGCTTAGCGTTTTTTCAACTCGGAAACTCTCGGTATGTAATGGTCGCCCATCCACAGACCAACCTTGGCAAGCACGGCTAAACCTTCATGAGCGAGGTCGTGAGGCTGTAATTATTTAGCCACGAGCTCCTCCTGATTAACTTAATTCGCCATATAACTAAAGCAAATGCTAATCAGCCATAAAAAGGGGTTCCATTACTAAATAACTCCTCAATTCATCGTCACCGCTGTCACTGCCACTCCTCTCACAGATGATCCAACAACGAAAGCCATTTTGGAAACAGATCCATTCGCTGAAACCCGTTCCATTACCGTGATTTATTCAATTATTCAACGACAAATGAATTACCGTGTTTTTTTGCTATGTAAAAGCTTTGCGAGCGAAAAAAGGATTATATGTATGTATGTTCCAACGACGCGACGGTATGAAATAGAATGTTATTTTTACGTGTAAGGAAGTTTGAGGGCCGAGTTTTAATAGGCGAGGGTTAATTTTTTAGATGGTGGATGCTGATGATTTTTTAGACAAATACAATTTTTTTTTCAAAGCAGATTTTAAGTTGATGAAGGAAAACATTGTGACGAAACTGTCCTACAATCAAAATATCGAAGACTTCTTACAATCACCAAACTGCACTGTGCCCGTGTGCTGAATTAGGTTCCACTCCCTCTTACCGAGAGTAGGCTGGTGTTATAACAGTGGGAACATCTAGTAGACTACATAGAGAAGTGACATTTCCAAAGAAATATTGTAATAGTCCACAGCATATCAATGGGAAAATACTTCGAAAATTACTACTACTACAAAATATAGTCTCAAAGTCTGTGGAATTTACTGCCGGCTTCTCTGTTCCCTCATCAGTATAATCTGGATCTATTCAATGTTCATGTGAATCGGTTTCTTCTAGACAAGCATACTCTACCCTAGGTCGCATCATCGCTTCACAACAGGTGGGTTGCGGCCAAAGGCAAGCCTAATACTTAAAAAAACGGCCGTTGTCAATGTCAAATTAAATAATCATATTTCTATTATCTCAGTTTGAACACAGAAACAAAGAAGAACATTTTTTCCTAAAACTAGAAAGTGCTTCTAGGAATGATTAGCGCTGAGCAATTAAGTGCCACATCGTGTATTATGTTGATCTCCGAACATTTGAAATTCTACTCGCGTATACCCGTCGCGGTCGCTTAAGAAATAAAGTAATCACAATACGGGTTCATAATCCTATTTTCATAGTAAAAGTGAGTGGACAGTGAAACCATTCGCATGTCAATTTAAGTTTCCATTTGCGTAACAGCCAATCTGCACTGAAACCGCCAACGAAATCCATTAAAAAAAATACGTGCTGACCCTAAAAAATAATATTGAATCCCTGAAAAAATAGCACTAAAAGTTGGACAACTTTACCTCAATTGTTGTAAATCTGAGATATTTTCTTGAGGTCTTTGGGACTTTGATAATAACGTAAAAGTATTGATTGAGAGTAGCGATTATTCTGTAAATTAGGCTATTTCAGGAGTGCTTATGTACGAAAGATTAATAGGGAGTAAAATTATTTTCGTAAGGCCTGCCATGTTTTATGGTAGAATCAAAGGTACCCATCGAATTAGCTTTCGATAAGGAAAATGAGATGAAAGACGAATGAGATGAACGGGGCTTTAAAATGCAGGGTGTTCATTTTAGATGACATGAAAAGATTGACACATATGTGATACGTTATCAAGTTAGCTACAAAAGAAATCATTGAATGCTTAAGAACTGTTTTTTGAACAATGGCTTAAAAACGTTATTATATAGAGGGTGGAAGAGACACCGACGCACAAACTACTACTACTACATATAGCCACGTATTGTATACGTGGCAGCCGTTTGTGCGTCGGTGTGTACACTACACAAAACCACATAGAAATTTTTCTTCGGTTATTTAAAAATAATTCAGCTGTACAATACATTGTGACCGTGTAGGTAATAACTCTTTTTTAATAAGCTTCATTACGTTATTGTATTATTTTATTTTATGCATCAACTTTTAAAATATGGCTAACTTATAAACTTAAAAAAAACTGCAAAATTAATTGGAAGTGGATTCACTTTAACGTATTATTTCAAGAAAAATGTATTATTACAACTGAAAAATACATTGTTTTCAGCATAAGACACTTCAATGCAAATGCACGAAGACTCCCCCATTCAATTATAGTTAAATATAAATTAAAACATCGTTGTCTGTACGCCAATCATTTGAAGTTGACACAGACAGAATGACATTTTAATTACGCTCACCCCTACTTAATTGTTTATATAAGGGAATGTGAGTTGTCAGTTGCAAGCCGTGCAAAGAAAACCTAAGGGTCGTATTAAAGTAACAGTGTAAAAAATTGCGTCCAAACATTTTAGGAAAACCTCGGGGGTTTCTAAAAAAAAATGGCGTCCCCATGGCAACCATAACGCTATTTCCTCATCCACTCTAAACAACACAATCACACAAGCGACAAAAACCAACGTTTTTTTTTATCCGTCAGTTTTTAATTGACTATGCGTCGGTTCAGTCACAAAGATAAATGAACGTGAAATGAAACTAAGCCTTTTTGCTATCTTTTCACACAAAATCAAACTTTAGTCGACAAAAAATAGAGTCTAATTTCGTTGTTGAGTTAATTATGTGGCTACAAACCTCGGTTTTCGGCTGGTTATGACATAAACATGTATTTGGTGGGGCCTGCCCATTGTGTGCCTCTATGAATCGTACGTTAGTCATTCATGATGTCACACGTATGATAATAATAGATAATGTAAAATTAAGCCGTTCTTTGGAATATAATTATTATTTAGAAATGTCGTCGTATTTTCGCTAAAGAAATCTTCCTTTCCACATTTTCATGTGGGCTAAGCTAAGTTATCAATTTACGAATGTAAGAAAGCATGTCACGGCCATGACATCAAAAATAATGTATTGTCGGTTGTACCAAATAGATTACAAGGGAAAACATTACCCTCGCTTTGAGCTCAACCACAATAGGGTAAAAATATGATCAAGTTCTATATTATCTATGGGGTGAAGAAAAAGGAAGTTCAATTTTATAACGTTTCAGGACGAAAGGTCACATCAAACGACGGTTTAAGTGTTCCTTCGGAGAAGAGCCCTCGCAGTTTCCTTAAAGTTAATTTCTATAGCACTTAGATGGTTTTATAGTTAAGGGTGCTTTAAAGAATGAGGAAAATGATCAATGCAACCGTGATTAATCGGTTAATGAAGACAAAGATTTTCAATGAATTGTGGATTACGGTTTATCTAAATTTTAAATGGTTGTTCGATAAAAAGATATGTTACGTTGCTAACTGAATCCACTGTTATTATAAGATAACATTAAGTAAGATAACAACTAATGGAGCTTTTAATGAAAGACAGGACCAAAACACAGGAAAACAACATAATAACAAGTCGACACTTTCAAAGTTGTAACGCCACGCCATGTGTTCAGCCTCCGCCAAGCCAAGCCAACACCATCTTACAACAATTTGGAGCCAAAGTTGTCAGCCAAGCCCGCCAATGACTGTTAGTGACGTTAGAGACCGGCCAGAGAGAGTGTAAGTACTCCGGTCGTTCATTTTGCAGACACATTTAGCCGTTGGATACAAAATAAGTCGAAACTCTGTCCAGGTGTGTAGAATTATGGTATCTTTTAATAAATAATTGTAATTATACCACCTGAAGGTACCAGAAGGTATACAGACAATCACCACACACCACTATAACATGCTCACACACCCATTTGCACCTCACCTCATGCACACTCCTACACGCTCATCCACGATGTACACTTAGCATTGCTCAGATTATGCTAACGGTTCACTTCACTCTGTATGTATGTTTCTGCTGCATGCATTGTATAATTAGCTATTAAATTGTAAATCCGTAATTGGCTGTAAAACTATATAATATATTTATTAAGATAAAATTTCTAAGAGCTGTGGATATTGCATACCCGTTTCAAAGTAGAAATACAAAAACAGTTTTAATTATCTGGTCTGCATAGTTTAGTTTATCTCTTCGGTCAAGATAAAACTGAAAGTTAGTGAGAATGGACGGATGTTTGTTACTCTTTCACGCGAAAACTGCTTAACGGATTTGGATAAAATTTGGCGAACAGACAGTTTGTACCCTAAGATTCCGTGGGACAGTTATCAAACTCCACGTGGGCGAACCTGCGTATATTTGCTAGTGTAGAATATTTTCCAGCTGGTATTTCCCCTTCGAGTGTCAATTATTACGTATAGCAGCGTATATTTACACACGCCATAATTGCGTGACTAACATGATGGTTACTAAGCTTTAATAAGGTTTTACTGGACGAAGTAAAATATTATTGTTTGCGGTAAAGGGCTCGAAAGTAGTAAAAATATAATTAACACCCTTTCTCTAACGACCGGAGATCGATACCTGTAAATTACTTTCATTAGTGGTTAAAAAGTTATGAAAATTTAACTAGGATACTGAAAGGCACTTCGTCATTATAAATGAAGAAGGTTTTTTTTTCTGTTACTTATCTTTAGGCCTGGTAGGCCTGATGTTTAATCTAATCCACGAAGGGCTAGGCAGAGGTGTGCGACTAGGTGACACTAACATTTGTCCCCGTTTTCGCTAGCGTGATTTATCCCTCGGGAACATTTAGCGGGATAATACATTTCATAATTATGTTCTAACCTAGGTTATATATTTTTTCAATACACTTCCTCGAAAACTGGCTCTTATCGCACTACGCTTAGGTTCAACATGCTGTGGATTTCACTCTCGTGGTTTTCTTCTTATATTCCCGCATTATAGTGCGGAAATAAAAATTCCACGGTGGTGAGGCGGCTCGCCCCCACACGCATTTTTTTTCTATTCCATTGAACCAATTTGGACTTTAAACTTTGGACTAAAACCAAAAAACTAAAAGTGTATTGAAAAACGTCGTTTGATACAAGTGGGCATTTGTTACTGCAGTTCTCGGCTCCATAACACCTCTATTTCCCCTCGGCCGCAATAACAAACTTTCCCCACTTATATCAAAATGTACTATATCCCTATACCAAATTTCAGCCTTTGTTTGAACTTATCAGACTCATAGACTGTGTACCCCTTTCTAAATTCTCTACAAATTTTCTCACTAAATATTTAAGTGTATAAAAAATCTTTTATACCACAAAAATAAACTCGACACGTTGCAAATAATATCATCATCATCGGCCTAGACTTATCCCAGCTATGTTGGCCACCACTATTTTTCATAGAGCGACTGCATATCTGACCTCTATAACCCTGTTAGTACTGTGTAATACGGTACCCCTTGGTAAGACTGTTTGTCAGACTTTCGGGTTACTGACTACTTGTTTCGACTGCAAAATATCTACAAATGACAGCTGGGATTTTCCGAGGCACGGCGGAAACTCGGTATGTAATGGGTGGTCACCCATCCACGGACCGACCTAGGCAAACGCGGCTTAACCTGAAAATCGACCCGAGCGGCTACTATTATTTAACTACTAGATTCTTAGACAGAAATAATATATAACACCAAAATTCTTCCATTCCTTAAATGCCTACAGCAATTTGTAGCGCGGAAGTTAATTGGTTGTTTTGGATCGTAACATGGTGCGCAATGGACTAACAACCTGTCACCTGCCAGGCGCATGATTTTGACTAACAAAAACACGCGATTCACCTTCGATGATATAGAACATTTTGGGCAAACCTTATCCAAACATTAAAATGACTTACTTTAAATTTAGCACTGTAATATTATCATTCATTTCTGACATCTTACATCATCATCGGCTAAGCTTTTTTTCCTAAATGCGTTCAGGTTGACTTCCAGTCTCACTGGATGTCGACCTAAACACTCCTTGACAAAAAATCAAGTCTCTGCCCGTAAAACACTCGTGCCTTATCAAAAAGAAACCAGCATTTTACAAAAAGTCAACCTCCACAAATCTTAGTTATAGTAACACAATACCCCTTGGTAAAACTGGTTTGGTAAAGATCGATGAATGCCAAACGGGACAAAATAGTTTCAACGTGCTTTCCGAGGCACAAATGAGGTTTCGTTGTGTACAAGATGATCCATGGACCGACCTTGCGTTGCTTTACCGGAAATATCAATGCTAGCGGCTTTTATTCTTTGTCATGACTTGCATAGCTAGCCTTCGTTTCTGTGAGAGAGAGTGGGCTGTTTTCCAACCCTCAGGGTCACTGCGGGTTGGTAGATATCTCATGGACCAATATTATAAATATAGAAGGCAACAAGTACAGTAGGCTTCAGCACAATTCAGCAAAAAAACTCCCAAAATAATAACCAGAAACCACAAAGCGATCATGCCAAAACTCCAACACAATTTGGCAAATTAAATTTTCAAAAAGTCGTATCTCGTAATCAACTCAGGCTCAGATGTGCGGGGGTCGGATGCCAAGGGTGCACCCCCGCCCTCCCCCCGTTTCAGACACACAACTGAATTATGTAAAACTTTTAATTGTCCTCTCGTCTCACCTTCATTAAAATTCGAGGTGTTTTGTTTGGACGCAAAAACTTGGTTGTTCCATTTTTGCCCGTTGTTTTTGAGATGTTAAAAAGTCATTTTGACAGGTAACCTGGTAGCCTGATTAATTATTACATGTACAGCGTAATGGAAATGTAAAGTATATTTACGTACGTTGGTTAATGAAGTAAAAGGTTTGTCGTATTGGAGTAAATGTAGCTTGTTAGAATTACAGCGTTAAAAGGTTTGTGGGAGGAAAAATCATGACGCTTTCTGTAATTCCGCCGAACGCCCACATGTGATGTGTCAGCCACACTTTGTTTTCTATTGTTCACATTTGTTCTTGTCATGTTTTCTGTGCCTGACTTGACCTTTCTTTTTTAAGAAAACTTTTGTTTTCATATATTATGAATAGAGATCGGATATTCGGATGCAAACGTTAGGTATTTACCTAAAGTTGAATGGAGCGCGCGTCGTTACGTGAAAAGTCCAGTATATTCGAATGAATAGTTATTTTTTCATTTTAGATTATTAATTCAAACGAATTATGGCCAGACATATTTGCTATTTGGTCCTAATCGATATTTCAGCAGCAATTTTTTTTCTTGTAATTTTCAACAATTTCTAGCCTGATTTTAAATAGATTATAAATAATTCTTTATACTTTTGAGTACATTTTTATACATACTAAAAAAATTATGAAATTCCGCAATCCCGCTATAAAAACTGGGATTTAGAGAAGCCGCTTCCATACTTATCTTCCCTTTGCAGGGAAAATACGTACTTTAGGTTAATATGCATCCGAATATCCGATCTCTAATTATGAATCTAATCACTATTTTCACATCATATCATTACCATCATATTTCAACCCAAAGATGTCCTCTGCTTGTCGTAGACCACCCTCAAGCGTCACCGCAACCCCACGATTCCGTGCTTTTTGCATGCAGCTAGCCTTCACAAAGCCATCGGTCTACCTAAAAAAAATAAAAATTGTTAGAATTGAACGCCACTGACGCTGCGATAAATGTGGTCACTTATTTGTTACGAACTGCATGAATGTAACGTCGATATGAAAAGAACAAGAAAAAATTGAGCATAACATTCGAAGTATTTCTATAACCAGTATTGGTTATGTATGAGTCATATTATAACTGCAGGCTTTAATGCTCAATTAACATCGATTGATCGCAGCAATGACCACAACGACTTTCAAAGCGACTGCAAACAAGATTCGCAGAAATTCAACCATTCACAAAATCGCATAAAGGGGAAACTTTTCCCCACTCCGAACTCTGATATTTTCCATTAAATTCGACTTCGCATGGAGATACGGCCTGATGGTTTTATGAAGGGCGCGATAAGGCCAACTTATGATTATTATTTGTTACCTTACGTCGCTCAGGCATTCTCGGGCATTTTTCTTTTCGTGGCACGCAACTGCCCTGTTGTTTGAGACTTCATTTGTATTAAGTTGATTGTTATTTTTTTTCAGGCTGTGTTATGAAATTCTGTTATGTAATTTGGCTGGTATCCTCAATAAAATGTATCAATAAATTTGATTGAATTTACTACTTAAAAATTGCATAGTTTATTCGACTTGCGGAAAATGCAGTAGTATCATAATCTACAGTTTGGTATCGGTGCACCAGTATGGATGTCCATTGCTGACATAAGCCGGAGTCTTACGACGCTTGGTCAGCCCAAGCGTCGCTTTTTCGACCGGTCCTATGTTACTCGTATCTAGTTGACCCCTTTTTTTTTTTTTTTTTCGGATGTGAAATCATCATGACTTCTCCCGCTCTGGGCTGAGCGGGAGGGAGTGTCAGACTTTTACTGACTAAAACCCACCCATGTTCCTTCATCGCCCTTTGTGTTCCGGGGCCGCGGTATCTCTTTCGAACAACCCGCAGCACCCGGCAGGCATCGGCCCTTGCGGGCCCCTTCCCTTTGCTGACATCTCTTTGAGGCGCGCGTGGAACACGAACGCGCCGTCGACACGGCCTGTAGTCCTAAGACGGAGGGACGGCGAGTGACGGTGACGGTGGTGGCCCCCGACGCCCGGTGCGTCTCCCGCGGCGGCTGGGACGTGAGGAGGAACGCTCTCTCTCACGTTCCACCTCCTCCTTTGCTAGCATCACTGCTTCGCAAAAGGAAGTGACGGCTTCTCTAGTTGACCCCTACGGTGTCCATTAATTTTATCGTCTATCCTCTTGAAACGTGGAACGCCACAATATGTTCATCAGGAAGTCCCAGCGTTAGAAGGCATCCTACAATATGGACTGTGAAGATGAAACTCCAACCTAGTAAAAAGGTACTACCTCGACGGATCGACGGTGGTGGGAAGCTGTGTCGCAAACTATGCTAAGAATGCCAACTCCTATCCTGCCGAGTCCCAAAACAAGCAGCCAAAGTAACCTCTACGCTGCCACTGACGAAGCTGGCAAAGTTGTGAGCTAATAACATTTAATCTCATTCCAGAGTCACGAAGAAGAAGAACAGGACAGGACTGATAGCCTGGCTAAAGCCATAAGAACAAAGGACGAACAGAATGATCACACTTCCTCAACGGAGAACACAACCAGTTAACCACTCGATGCAAGTCAGACGACGTAGATCATTAATTAAACATCGAAATCTACATGTTAATTTTAGCTTCTCCTAAACTTTTCCTCGTTTCAATGGAAATGTGTATTTCGTTCACTTCAAATTTATTAAAACTCAGTTTGAGTTTTAATAAATTTGAAGCGAACGATAACACTGTACGCCTACGCTCAGAATTTGATCCCGGGTTTATTTTGTAAAACTATGTAGACCCCTAGTCGGATCACAAACTAATTTAATTAGATGAGTCAGATCGGAAACTGGTAGGTGTTGTTTAATCCTTTTTATAATCAACAAGCCGCTATGAGATGTGAGTGTCAACGCGGGAAAGGGACGCTCTAGAATAACATACACTGACCTTATTGCTGAAGTTCTTCACGAGTCCAGGTGCATGGTCCTCGCAACTAGCGTGCCTATATGACCAGATCCGAACGTGTCAAAAGGAGTAAGCAGACATCATAGCAGGTGGTGGTGTGTGTAGTTTCTGCCAAACCCCATGAGAAGATATATCAGCAGTTACCCGCGACTTCGTCTCTCATCTGTCATGAAAAATAGCCTTAGTTCTGCAATAGGTCCTCGGCTACCTATATATTTTTAAAGACCTATTTTATTATTTGTATTACTGTCGCAGTAGTAAGGATTTTTCTAAACATAAAGTAGATAGAAGTTTGCTTGAAACCACTAAAGATGATGTTGTTTACAAATTAAAATCAGAAGGACATGTAAACATCAAGTTATATAATGTGCTACTTGTTTTAAATTAGATTGATTCGATTCGAACTTACATAAGTATGTATGTGCCTACTCATCGATGCGAAGTAATCACGGTTGGGGTTAAGGCCATTGCTACATTACTACCTATTTTCGTTCCAATTACGTAATACATCGTACGTTATTATTAAGTATTGGTTTTTTAGGCGGTTCAAAAACTTTATTTTGATTGTCGTTGCTGAATTTTTTATAAGTATCCTGTGTAAAAAGAGTGAACCTGAATCTGGTTTCCTGGTTTCCTTTCTTACGTTGCAGCAATCTTGGCTTTGTAAAGGGCAGCATGCTTAATAATGAAGCCGAGATCTATATATACATAGAATGGATATATATATATAGGATATATATAGGATGAAATCCCGTTAAATGAAAGAGAATGAGCAACTCAAAGTCACCGTCAAAGACTTGACCGGGAGATTGAACCAGATGGAACAGCAAGCTCGTTCCTCGAATTTGGAAATTCAATGTTTGCCTGAGCACAACAATGAAAATCTAGTGTCTACCGTTATGAATATTAACAGAGTTATAGCAGGTGATTTAGCAGAGAACAGCATACATCATGTCACTAGAATAAATTGCAAAACAAACCCCAGCTAGCAAACGCCCAAAATCAATTGTTGTTCAATTTAGCTGTCCGCGAGTTAGAGATAATTTTCTAGCTGCTTCTATCAAGTTCAACAAAAATAAAACTGCGGAAGAGAAACTTAACACTGCTCTGCTTGGTATTGGTGGTAAAAAAGAAAATGTTTTCATTGTAGAACACCTGTCTCCTGCGAACAAAGCCCTGCATGCTGCAACTAGAATTAAAGCCAAGAGTTTGGGTTATCAGTATGTATGGGTTCGTGGCGGAAGGATTTTTGTGAGAAAAGTTGATGGCGCAGACTACAAATATATTAAGGATACGGAAACGTTAGACAAATTACAATAGGCCAAATTGAAGTTTTTATAAGGTATTTAGATTTAGATTATAAATTTCGATCAGTTAAAAATTTACTACCAGAATGTCAGGGGTATCAGGTCAAAACTAAATGAAATTTATCAAGTGGTCGCCTGCTGTTCATACGATATTATTATGTTTACTGAAACTTGGTTACTCAGTGGTATCTTTGACTCAGAGATCATGGATGGGCGATATATCATTTATAGGCGAGACCGGACCATTAACATCTTTAATAACAAAACCGACGGTGGTGGGGTCCTTATTGCTATCTCTAAAAACCTTAAATCACACAGATTGGTCAATTTCGAGAGTTCTTGCGATGATCTCTGGGTCAAGTTATCACTTGGGGTGGGTGGAAAAACTAAAGACATTTATCTTTGTACGGTATATCTACCCTCGCCAATACAGCCCAGATTGTTGGAGCATTTTGTTGATAATACAAACAATGTGTTGGAGCGTGTTGGTGACTGCTTGATAGTAGGTGACTTCAATATGACATCTATTAACTGGCTCGGAGCCGATGGCAATGTGATAAAAGTACCACAGAGGACATGTTCCAGTCTGGAACAGACTCTTTGGGATTTCGTTTTGCTTAATAATCTATGTCAGTATAATTGTTTGTGCAATCATAATAATAGAATTCTTGATTTAGTGTTTACGAATTTAGAAAATGTTACTGTAAGTTCACCAGTGGATGTTCTCTCTAAGGTTGATCCACACCACCCCCCTGTATTATGTGAGCTCTCTTTTTCTCATGTTCTAAAACCACAGAAATGTGATACTAAAACAAGATTAAATTATCTAAAGGCAGATTATTTGGCAATTAATACAGCATTAAAGAGGGTTGATTGGACGGAGGAATTGGTGTTCTCCATGACTGTCGATCAGATGGTAGACAAATTCTATAATATATTGAATGAGTTAATACAGAAATACGTGCCACAAGTTGTAATTAGAGAAGGGATCCATACTGGTTTTCTAAAGACCTCATTAAAAGACTAAACGAGAAAAACCGCTTACGACTTAGAATTAAAAAATACAAAAATCCCTTAGACACTATTGCTTTGGAGACACTGAAAAAAAGATGCAACCGTATGGCTACTTCCTGCTATAATGCATACATTTCTGATATAGAGGCTAAAATTGAATCGAATCCAAAGTATTTTTGGAGTTATTTAAAGATGAAGAGAGGTGGAGCTAGTAACTACCCTAGTTCTATGACAGATGGTGTGAATAGTTCCGAGAATATTAGTGAAATTTGTAACTATTTCGCAACTCACTTTTCTAAAGTGTATCGCGCTGATCAAAGCGATGAGCATATAAACGTACATAGCTGCCTGAGTAATAATATTTTGAGCCAAATAATAATATCCCAAGATCAGATCCTCAGACAATTAAAGAAAACAAATGTTAACAAGGGCGCTGGCCCTGACAATATACCTTCCTTGTTTTTGCATAAGTTATCAGATAGTCTCTCGTTACCGTTGTGTATATTATTCAATACCTCATTACGTCAGGGTATTTTTCCAAGCATAATATGGAAGGAGACTAGAATCGTGCCCATTTTCAAGAGCGGTGATCAGTCTGACGTAACTAACTATAGGCCCATAGCTATTCTCTCTGTACTGGCAAAAGTTTTTGAAGCACTTATATGTCCTGTATTGTCCAGACATATGTCACAACTTATAATAGATAACCAATATGGGTTTATGAAAGGTAAATCAACCGCTACAAATTTGGTGACTTATGCTGAAAGTATTGTTGAAGCAGTTGATGCGCGTGTTCAGGTTGATGCAGTCTACACCGACTTTAGCAAGGCATTCGACACAGTCGCTCACAATTTGCTTGTTGAAAAGCTGAAAATGTATGGTGTGTCGGATCCCTTGCTGAGTTGGTTCAAGTCATATCTGTCACAGCGGACGCTTAGGGGTTGTGATGAATGGCTGCAGCTTAGATTCATACACAGCCACCTCAGGAATTCCCCAGGGATCTCATGTGGGACCATATTTATTCATCCTTTTTATCAACGACATATATAAGTGCTTTCAGAACTGTAAGATATATCTTTTCGCTGACGACCTTAAAGCCATAAAAGCTATTAGAAAGCCTGCTGATTGGGTACATTTTCAGGGCGATTTAGATAGGCTGAGTAAGTGGTGCGAGCACAATAAAATGTCTTTAAATATCAAAAAATGTAAGCACATCAAGTTTACTAAAAAAAAGAATGTCATACCCACAGCTTATAACTTCAACGGTCAACAACTTGAAGAAGTGGAATCTATACGAGACCTGGGCGTCCATTTTGACAAAAAGCTAAGGTTTGTTGAGCATATTGACAGAATTATACTAAAAGCAACAAAAATGCTTGGTTTTGTCATGAGAGAGTGCAAAATCTTTAAAAAAATTAAAACCAAAAAAAATATGTACCACTCACTGGTCAGAAGTCAACTTGAATATTGTAGTGTTGTCTGGTCCCCTAAATATGATGTGCACATAAAGCGTATCGAACGATTGCAGAAAAGGTTTTTATGGCATCTGACTTATCATTGCAATATGGGTAAAAGTCTCAAATCGTACCGGGAAAGATTAAAATATTTTAGGATTGTCTCGTTAGAGAAACGAAGAGATATGTTGGATTTAATTTTCCTTAAAAAACTAGTAACAGGTACTTTGAACTGTCCTGAGTTGCTCAGTAAAGTGTCCTTCCATGTGCCACGAAACCTACCTAGACGGTCTACTAGGAAGCTGTTTTGCACGCCAAAAAGCTATACAAATTTAAGGCAACATTGCTCACTGTGGAGAATGTATGCTGTATACAAAGAACACGACGAAGACATCGACTTATTTCATACATCAGTGCCTACTGTAAAGAAAATCCTAAATCATACTTCGCTTAACAACTAACGTAATTAAGTTTAATTCTGTTTGGCCTACCTTCACATTTTGGATATTTCTATTGTTTTCATTCCGTTTTAATTTGTTCTTATTCTGTTTTGTTTTTTTTTTGTTTTTTCGATGTTACACTAGCTGTTTAGGCGCATAACATAGTGCATGTAGTGCTCTTCTTTAAGTGATGGGGCACTTAGACTTAAGTTTGAAATGTTATCCTATTTTTATGTAATAGTGTACTCATTGTTGAGGAGCCAAATTAAATAAATAAATAAATAAATAATTTTCCAGATAATTTCAAACAAATTCTGTGTCAATTTTCCACATTATACTTACAGATCTGCCTACCCACAAATAAAGTCCCGACTCCACAGTACAGCGAACATTCTCGCGTGATTGACACAATACACGAAATGTTAACAAGCCGCGTTTGTGAGTGACAGACTATTGTAGTTAATATTAATAGCGGCGCCATTGAACACGCTGATGGCTTGTCATTACGGGCAAGTGTGTACGAGGGTTTTGTCACCATTTTTTTTTTTTGGAATTCTGGTGAATTCGGGTGTAGTTATTTGCGGAAATCAGTTTTGGAATGTTGAGTGAAAGTGTTGATCATGTTTAAGATCAGACTGTCTGAAAGGAAACGTAAAAGTTCATTTCAATGGTTTCTATTATCTCATAAACATAATTATATACTTGTAATAATATTATACCACGCTTTTGAAGTACACAGCGCACGGCAAAAGCTAGCGCAGCGCTGTCAGTATGCTACGCCGTAGCTCGGACTGATCGACCTGCTTGAGTAAACCAAAGTGATTTTTGGTTCAACTTTACACAAGAAAAAATGTTAAAATTACTGTTACGAGTATTAGTAGTAAGTGTGTGATGTTTCTTTGGCGGCGTTAAAAGTGGTTATGTGAGCTTTAATCGCTCTTAACAACAAAAACATCAACCTTATCTAATCAAACAATTGCTAGAATTGAGGACCGCTAATTGGGGGGTATCCTATTTACCAATTCAGGTGATACTAACATAGATTTCATACTCAAAATATTTCAGACTTTAAACATTGCCGCTTTTACTTGAATAATTGACTAAGTTTAAGTCTTGAATGTGATGTATAGGTAAATGTTTATAATAACTCTGGATATTACATTTCTGAACACAGATGTTGAAACGGATGGAAGACTAATTGCATTGAAACCGTAATAACAGTCACATAACTTGTACTAGGATCACAGAAGCACGAGGAACTTGCATTCTTAACAAGAATGAATCGCGCTTCTTTCAATTGATTTCGCAACTTACGATGAACGGAGGAATATTCAACAGCTGCTCCGGGAATTCAGCTGTTACATCTACGTAACTACAATTCAAATAAGCGTTGGAGTTACTACCTTTCATACCTACACCCCATTCGCGATCTCAGGCGATGCGATTTTCAATTAGCTTGCCATTCTCTAAGCTATTAATTTCATTTTTTTTGCAGTCGCTGTCGAAATAAGCGTGTCATGTACCATGCGGTTACGTCTACTTACATACGAACTAACATTGGAGTGACGACCTTCAAAGCGAAAATTCTTGGATGTCAACTTCGAAAGCATTAATAAATAATATCAAATACGTTGGAAAGCGCCTTTTGTTCGTATCCACTCTTTGTAGTCTAACAAGTTTGCGCAAAGTTCAGACCTTTGTGAGCGTCTCACATTTCACTCGCATTATTACAAAATCATTTGAGAAGTTAAATTCTCAATTTGTTTAATGGATACATGGGTACTTGAGCCGAGACTAATCAAGCGTACTTTGCTGTAATGATAATGTAAGATTAAAGCAAAATAAATGAGAATGTAATTATTTAAATAATTATTTGCTTAGACGTTGCTAATGAAAATTGTGGAAAGGATGGGATGTGTTAATCAAGAATTCGCTTGGGAAGTAAAGAGTATTTCGATCATCAAAATAACACATCAGATGGATTTATTTTGTTGTTTGGAAAATCGTGAAGAAACTCATAGGTAATTCGAACAGATCGGCGGCGGCGACCTCTCGCGTCCGGCCCTGGTTCGAGCCATGGTCCGGAGCGAGACGGAATGGGAAGCCGTCACCTCCTTTTGCGAAGCAGTCATGCTAGCAAAGGAGGAGGCGGAACGTGAGAGAGAGCGTTCCTCCTCACGTCCCAGCCACCGCGGGAGACGCACCGGGCGTCGGGGGCCAAGTGGTGGCCCCCGGCCACCGTAGACGCGGGCCTGTGGACGGTGAGCTAAGGGCTAGCTCGCCGTCCCTCCGTCTTAGGACGACAGGCCGTGTCGACGGCGCGTTCGTGTTCCACGCGCGCCTCAAAGAGATGTCAGCATAGGGAAGGGGCCCGCAAGGGCCGATGCCTGCCGGGTGCTGCGGGTTGTTCGAAAGAGATACCGCGGCCCCGAAACACAAAGGGCGATGAAGGAACATGGGTGGGTTTTAGTCAGTAAAAGTCTGACACACCCTCCCGCTCAGGTAATTCGAACAGCTGTGAGAGTAAAATTGTGAAATTTACCAATCCGCTGAAGGCCAGTGTGGTGGATTACAGTGTACTATGTCAGACAAAAGAGGTCTGTGTTCCAGTAGTGTGACCATTGTAGACTGATTACGATTTGTTTGTTTAATCAAATTAATTGTACTGTGAAGTACGAACGAAGTATAAATAAGGATACAAAAACACATGGTGGTCAGTGAAAGATAATTATAATGATTAACCTCGTATAAAACGCCAACATACAAGAGCATGTAGAGGTATTTCGGGTTAAGTGGGCATACACTAAGTGGGTATGATGACCAATATTCCCAAAATAACTCGATGTTACTCCGTCACAGGAATAAAGGTGAAGGGGTAAAGGTTACGTAGGAAGGAATTTTATCCTCAATTTTGAAGTAGGTTATTATTAAATATTTAATCTTCAATATTAATTTTAAAAACTAACTTGTAAAGCTATCTTCATCATCTTCCTGCCCTTGTCCCATTCTACTATGGGTTGGCATAATATGTTTCTTCCAGCCTTCCCTGTCAGCCGCCACGAAATCGTTTACTCCTTACTAATTGTAAAGCTATAATTCAATGGCATGTTACATCGTCGACGACATCTTCGTTTACTATTAGGACATCATCATCGTCAGCCTACAGTCCACTTCTGGTGATAGACCTCTTCAATCACACACCATTTAACTCAATCCTCAGCGACTCTCATCCAGTTGAAAAGAAATATTTAATGAACCGACATGTGCTCAAAACAAATCTCTTTGCGATCGATACTAACAGTTTTTAGCTTTCAATATACAAGGTGTTGTTTTGCAACCTCTTCAAAATTCAGGAGGTTGTCATAGAAGACGTAAATAGTCAACATAAATTACGGTACCTGGTCAATAATAATTAACGCTGCCTTTTTTAGTTGTTTTAATTTGTCGCTATTTCAGAATGGAGCCCTTCTCAAAAGAGGAGAATCATCATTTTATCGAATAAACATCTGCGTTTATTTGTGTGAGTGAAAGCGCGGTTATAGGGCTAGCATTAGACGGGCCGCGTTTTAATACGGGTGGTGTACACTTATCGATTTCCGATATTATGAAAAAAATATAAAAAATTACCTACCCATTTTATTATTGATTCGGGTCGAGAATCATTAGCATAGTTACCTCCTTGAATTTGACGAGGATGCAAAGTAACACTTTGTATAATATTGAACGCTAAAAACTGTTGGAATCGATCGCAAAAAGATTACAAAGATTCCTATGAAGAATCGACATTTCACAGATTCAGTTTCATCTATTGACGTGTTTTATGGTGTCCCAATAGAGGCACACGCTGTATATCAATGCGATATGACATCTGTGAGCCGAGCAATAAAGAAAAAAGCGGGAGGCGCCGCGGGATTCCATTTGAACATAGATTTACAACTTAGTTAGAAAAAGCTTTTGACGTCCAATTTTTTGGTCACAGCTTTAGTTACGATGAAATTCTAGGAATGACTTTGAAAAGTTTTGACGTGGTTGATGCGATGTTTTTTTTTAACTTTCGTTGTTATAAACTTCATGCAAGCTAATACTTTTGTAAAAAATGAGCATTGCTCGCAGCTGTCAATTACATAGCCGTCACGTAGCATAGCCGCATGTACTGTACAAACAATACCAAAAACTATTCATAAAACAAAACCATTTACTTATTTAAAAAATACATGCATACATTACATGACCTGCATGTTTTTTATTAACCAGAGCATGGAACAATTGTGTGAGTATTTTCGTTTTAACCACCAAAAGTAATAGGAATATCCCGTTTTATGATGTTCTAATGGCTGCCTAGGCTGTATATCAAAGCGATGTGACATCTGCGTGCCGCGCAATAAAGAAAAAAGCCACGGATAGTCCATTCGAACATAGATTTACAACGTATTGGGGAACACTGTTTTTTATGACGATTTGATATACTGTTCACCTATAAATCTTGTGCGATCATCTGCAAGTCGGCGATTTCATTTGTTTTTAAAAGCACATTGAGAGCGTGCTTTTTCAAAAAGGCTACTCGTTGGTCTACCGATCGAAAACTCGACTATTAAGCATAAGTTTTTTACATTAAATTTTCAGGTCGGACAAAGAAATATTGGAATTTTTTTTCATCAAGAATCTCTCGCCTAGCGACTGGAGTCTGAATTTATACCCAGTTGATGGCAATAGGATCAGCCCCTTAATGTGTTTTTAACAAAGCCATCAAATTGTGGATGTACAATAATATTTACACAAGTGCCTAACCCTTCGGCAAGTTTCGGGCATGATGTTACGCTTTTCAAATATAGGTATACTACTTTCATAGTAATAACATACTAAAATCAATAAGCTCTACACGCTACAAAAAAAAAGTCAAGGGAAAGTCCGCCACTCAAGCCTCACAAAAACACAATCAGTATAAAATCGACATGATAATTGCCGGCAACGAGGAAAGCCCTCGCGTGAGAGGTCGCGTGTCTGACTTGATTAAATTCTACTTGAACAGGTCTGTTTGGTTATTCACAGCCGTGGTAGCAACGTGCCGATAGAAAATACAAGCTATTTTCATTGCTCACTCCATAGAACTTGGACACGCGTCGGCGGTCGCTGAAAGAGGCGGCATTGAAAACACTTTCCAAAAAATATAAGCGTCTTAACTTGCACTTTTACTTGCACTATGATACAAATGACGTATAGATACTGACGACTATGCATATGGTCCGTCACGGAAGATGTGCGTTCAATACACTATAGGCGGCAAGAATTTTACTAGTATTGCCGCGTCTAGATACTGCTGACGGGGCGATTCCGTGCTCTGTAGCCTCTACCCCACTTAGCGTGACTTAGCTCATGCATTTGATAAACTATGCTATAGTACATTTTCGGTAAAAATAGAAGATAGCGCCCCGATAAAGGTCGTTGATTGTGACAGTTTCAAGATTATATCAATAAAATTATTAGGTCATTAAATTTTGAATGATATGGGTTGTTATGTGGTTATTTGGGTTTTGGGTGTGCCACAAGGAAATAACTCGGACCCATTCTAATTAATATAAAAGTAATCTGCATACATTATTGAAATACGTCTATAAAACATTCTTAGTAGTATTTTACAAATGAATAAAAATGTTCAGGATGTTGAAACTGACTGAAAAAGTAGGTAAAGCTCAACAGAAGCTCATAACTTTTAGTGCAAACGGTGCTAAGGTTCGAAAAATCGAGTAAGTTCTTGTGAAACATAAAAATGTAACAAGAATTTTATTAAGTGACTGAAAAAAAGTAATCTTATAAATATCTAAAGGAATATTCAATTTCTTACCTTTTAAGCATAAATCTCCAAACCAAAATCCACTGATATTGTTAAGAATATTTTGCCTACTTTATATTTTCACTTATTTTTCTTAATCTTCCAGTAAATCCGCTTACATACTGAAACCTTTGTGAACACGAAACGAACGAAATCCCTTTTTTCGTACGTAGCTTGGTTTTGGCGCGGATAGCAATTTTATTGGGGAGTCGTGTCAAAACAAAATTGGAGTACTAACTGCGTATTTTTTTATGATGCCAATTAAAAAGGTGTACGTAGTGTGTAACGTGCTAGTTTTAACTGCAATTCAGTTCGTGTTCAATTTAGGTTTAATAGCCATGCGATTTTTATCGGTTACTTTATTTTTTTTTGCCCTTGTTAATCGTGCTTTTTTATTGTCTTTTTTAAAGTGATGGTTAATGATGTGATGATTTACTATTTTCTCTTTTAGTATCTTTTAAATGTAACTGTTGAGTTTAATAAGGTTACACAGTTATTTAAAAAAAATCAATTGTATTTGCCATATATTCAAGGTGTAGTTTTGCATTCTTGTCAAATTCAAGGAGGTATAGCTATGCTAATGATTCTCGAACCGAATCAAAAATAAAATGGGTGTTTAATTTAATTTTTCATATTTTTTCTTAATTTCGGAAATCGGTAAGTGTACACCACCCGTAATAAAACACGGCCCGTATGGTATTAGCCCTATAACCGCGCTTTCACACACACAAACAAACTGATTCTTCTCTTTTAAGAAGGGCTTCATTCTGAAATAGTGTCAAATTAAAACAACTAAAAAAAGCAACGTTTATTATTATTGACCAGGTACCGTAATTTATATTGATAATTTACGTCTTCCATGACAACCTCCTGAATTTTGACGAGGATGCAAAACTACACCTTGTATAAGCAGTGATAGAACATAATTATAATATAATATATAATAGTGGTGTGACTCGAGTTCGAACCCAAGACACGCACCTCTGATATTCGGAGAGATGTGTGTATTGTATAATTATTATCACTTGCTTCGGTGAAGGAAAACATCGTGCGGAAATCAGCATGCCTGAGAGTTATTTCTCGACGGCCTGTAAAGCCAAGTCAGAGGCCCATGGGCGGCATAAAAACTCCGATAGCAGGTTAGGCACTAACCACACGATAAATAACAATTTTACTTGCCATTTAAACTTTTAAAATCCTTGAGATCTAAAACATAAAACAGCAAACATTTCGCATCAAACCACCAATAAAAATAACACGATCAATATATTGATCAATGCTCCGATCCGGGCACAGGTAAACATACCAATCGAGCAAGGTGTTACCAGACCACTCACGGACTACATTAAATATGAACACCATAAATTGAGAACGTGGTAACATTCATAAAAAATGAATCCATTTCGATTTTTATATTCCACGCATCACAGACGCGAACTATAAAAGAGGTGGTGGATACGAATGGCACGAAAAAAGAGGAATATTTATGCTCAATGACTTGGAAAAATTCAATTACACAACTGTCCCTTGCATTCTAATGGACAGGCTAGGACTGGTACAACAAATCTAATCAAAGTTTACTATTTAGGTATCAAGCCGACTTTTGGCAGCTCGGAGGGAAGGCCTTGAAAGTTGTGGTGTCAAGGTGTCCCGGTGAGGGTTAATCAACGCTACCGTGTTCTGAAGTGTTGGTATATGATTTACTATTTCTGTTTTATGGTTATGTGGAAAATATGTTGGTGTTTGGTCAGGAAGCAAGCACATTTACCGTATTTGACTAACTATTTATGAGTTTGGTTAAAGGACACAAACTATTAGTCATCATCATCATCATTGGCACTTTTGTTCCACCCGCTGTAAAGTGAGCCTGCTTCATTTTGTATCATGCTTTCTTCTGGATCGCGGTCAGCTTTGTGTAGTCTTTGCTAGGTCTTATTAATAATCTCATGAATAGCACCTGGCTGTTAGTCTGCTCTGACTTCTTCTACGATCATTCAGTAAAAGACACTGTATTAATAAAAACTCACTAGAGGTTTTAACCCATCCTTAAACCTATTAATTTTCAGAGTCACACTAAACAACCACATAACCAAAAAGCATTCAATCTTATCACGCTACCGCAAATGGTAACGTTTCTAAACCGACCCTCATATTTCTCTCACGCATTACCATATTTAGTTCAATGATTCTCAAAATATGAATTATAAAATGTAATTCAAGAAATCTTGTTAGTGAGGCTAACTTACTAACGCCCCCTCGTAAGATATTCACCGACAAAGTTGAATAATAAAACTATTCGCAGCTACGTGTTCACATGAAATTATGCAGCGAAAACGGTGATTAAGAACGCATACTTAATGAAGTAGAAATACTAATAATCAATGTCAATATTTATGCTCTGCGCACAGCAAGAATCTTCGGTCCGCTAATAATTGTCTTCTACGATGTCCTTCTCATCGCTCTGGTTTTATCAAATCTTCTTTCTTTGTCCAGGCGGTCTTCCTTTGGAATGCGCTCCCTCAGAGTATTAGGACGGTGACCAGTCGGTTCACTTTCAAAATGAAAGCTCGAGAGCATATACACAAGAAGTTGGCAGATTTGTCTCAGAAATAAGTTGCAGTAGTTTTTCTTGTTATCTCTCTTCACTTTATATATTTTGTTTTATGTATGTATATAAGTATTTATTATATCTATATATATTTTATAAATTTTTTCTAGTATTTTCCGTTTTGTTATTGCACCTACTGTGTATTGTCTCTGCATCACTCTAAGGTAGACTGGTAGAAAATGCCCAAGGCATTAAGTCCGCCTTTGTACAGTATTTTACTTGTGCATAAAGTTTTAATAAATAAATAAATAAAATAATTATCATGTATTTCATAGTTATTATTGTGAAAAGAGTTACTTACAATTATCTTAACTAGTCTTTGCAAAACTTTGTGGTACTAATTAATTATAAAACAATACTTATTTAACTTTACTTATTTTGGTGTATGTTTGTATTATTCGTACGCGTGCCGTTAAAAAAATCCGAGCCTTGTACAAGTATGAATGTGAATACTAGGTAGAAGTATAGTGCTCCAATTCGTCAGATATTTAAGTGAGTCAATTTCATCTACTAACGCAACTAAAGTATCTTCGCTTCGAAAATTCCTTTCAAAATATTAACAGATGCATAAGCATCTGTCGCCACCTGCTTATAAAAGCAGGTGGCGAAATTTTAAAACAAGACACAAACCTAAAAGATCACGAATAAGATTGATACCAGCATACAAACAGACGAGGTACACAGCTCTACTGATCATATTGTACAGCGATACTAAGCCTTCTGCAAAGCATGTTGATTAAGGCATTATGCTCGTTAGATCGCTCATTATATCCATCTATAGGGAAGGCTCTATCAACAACAAACCGGAACGAGGCATGAAGGATTATAAGGAAGGAGTTAAAACTTAAACCCAAGTTCTTATAGAGTTAGAAGATTTTTTATTAAGAAATTCAGTTTCTTATAACTAAGCTTAAGAGGGAAGTAGACTTAACATCTTGTAGAACGTTTTTCTTTTGAGTTTTTGTGATGAGCGAGAACGGAAACGGCTGTTAAACTTTGAACATTTTTCTAGCTCAGATATTTCAGCATATCTATACGGTTTGGCGAAGCCCTGTGATATAAAAAATTATCGAAAGACACATCGGAAAAGGTGTTATAGAGATGTAACTAAACAGTAAAAAATTGATCGATGGAAACTTAACGGTTGATGGCGCTCGGTGGAAAAAAGTAAAAAATACTAAATTCAGCTTACGCGAACTCCGATCGTTGATATGTTTTTCAAGCGCACAGGTGTCAAGGAACGCGGCGCAAGATATATTGTGGGTCATTGTCTCCGGGGAGATGTACGCATATCAGTGTAGATTTACATCGATTGAAAAAGTATATAATAAAATAATTGATTGATATTCAGATAAATGAAATGTCTTGTAGCATTTTAGTCAGTGTTAATGTAGTTATTGATGAAATATTTGACTGGCAAATAAAAGCTTGGATAAATTAAAAAATACAAATAAAAATCGAAACAATAAAATAGAAGCTTGTTTCGATTAAATCAAATTATATAATTTCAATAATTATAATTTTCTTAGAGTTAGTCAGAATTTATTATATGTTTCCCAATCAACTTAAGATTAACCAAACAGATTCCTACTCGTAACATAAAAATCATTCCCATCTTACAGTGTCCGTGTTCGCTTGACTGGCATGAGACGGCGGGCGAAAATAGACATCAAAGAGCAGAACACAGAACTAAGCATCGATTTGCGGTGTCTACTGCAGCGTAACACGCCTGGGCCGTCAGCGTAACCTGGAAGCATTGGAGCGACGGTTTAAAAATATTGTTGTTTAACTCCAATCTCTTGTAGATGTTGAGGCTAGTGATTTGGTAGTGAGAGAAGGTTGAGCAAATATTTAGTAGGTATATCAGTGTCAGTATTCAATTTCTTTACAACAGATTTTCATTTTCGTTACTTATTGGGTGTTAAAATACCCTTAACGAAGCCGAAATCTCCTGTCATTCTGTTTTTTTTTTTTGTGTCGGACTATACCTGGGAACCATCTATTTATATTTGGGGTCAAACTTCCCACTTTTTCAGTTGTTTTAATGTTATAATTTTACTTTAAATACCTCCACGACCCAAATATTAAACCACTATTCAATGCATCCATGAGTCAGCACAATGATTTGAGCCCTACCGAAAAACGTGATATTTCACCCCAAAAAAAAGTCGCAATAATTTTTGCGTAGAGTTACTTAGTTTGATGTACAGAATGCTTGGTTGCCGGCTTCGTGAAGGGTCCGTTTACCTAATATTGGCATGACCTATTGAATGATTGTTTTCACGGTGTTCCTGTTAGTCCCCTTTTTGGGATTTTTGAATGTTTTTGTTTTTGGACAATGACCAAAAGTGGTACCAAAAAGTCTCATGCATCAAGATCAAAGTTATATAGTAATTGTTTTCATATATTTTTACGACATTACACGTCATGGATTTGATTTTTGAATAGGGGATTTAATTTAAAGTATAGAAGTATGAATATTGCTTCACTTACTTTACATGAGATTCACACAATCGGTCACAGAGATGTAGAATGTAATAGAAACTACTTTTATAAATCGACTAACCAGTCATTCCAACCGTTTCTTTTTCTTATTAAATACCTATAACGTCTGCTTCAAAAACATTTTACGAATTGTTTGTATTATTACCTTTGCTTTTTTTTGTTGAATAACAGTAACAATTAAGTAAAAGCAGTACATCAAATCGATTTGGTATTATTAATTGACACAAAATTGATTTTATTACTGAAGATATTCATTTATCGATTTCATCCCTATATCCCAGAAGGCACTTTTTTGACATTTATTTATTTATTTATTTTGACATTTGATCTGACGTTTACGTCCGTCTGTGTTTTTATGAGATTAATTAATTTTATTGTATCGTGTGTTGAAAATAAGAACTTGTTTGTATTTTGTGAACTTATATCTGTATATTTCATTGTGTAAATATGTGGAGTCGTGGGGTCAACCCAATGACGCCGTCAGTCACCCGGCAAAACCGATGCATCAATAATTGCTCATTTACTAGTTGTCTGGTTTTGAGGTTATTTTCGATTTTATAAAATTACTCCGAAACTCGAGTTTTGTTTACAAAAAAAAAACTTGTAGGAATTAATAATGATGAGTGTAGACTATAAAAAATAAAGTTTGATTTTGAAGCAGCATTGTACGGGATTCCATACATCCAAGAGCATTGTCCTTTTATTAAAGATTATAGTAGTTTTGAGATCAATTAGTTTTAGGCAAATTTTAATACCGTACCTTGGACAGGTTACAACTGTTGTGATAACTCATATAGGAGTTACTTAATTGAGTCTTGATAATTCAGACAACTGTGATTAGTGAAATTCTAGGTAGGTACCTACACAACTGTTCACTTTGTTAATAAAGAACCGTAAATATCAAAAAGAAAGCCAATTCCACAGGCCATAGCAATGCCATAGAATTTTAAAACAACTCCACATTTTTCGTAGAAGCAGTACAGAACAAATGTTTATCCTACATATTCGTAGCCAGTCGTTCTCCAGTATTTTTTATACAAACAAAATGACAAACAAGCCACGACCGCCTCATTTGCATTTCATACGAATCGGCAATGTAGGAAGTGGGTGGAAAAAGCGTAAGTTGCAAACGGCTGCCAAATACAATGCAACTATATTTTTGTTGCATGTATTTTTGTTTGTATTGGTTGCTTGAATATTTATGTCATGTTGGCTATTTTTCTTGAAGTTGTTTATTTATTTTTTAAGGTAGGTTTGTCAGTATGTGGATGGGTATAAAAGTAGAGGAAGACCAAAGAAACGATGGATGGACTGAGTGAAGGATGATATGGCTAAAAAGAAGGTGACTGCTGAGATAACGAGTAATAGAGAAGCATGAAAGAAGAAAACATGCTGCGCCGACCCCAAATAAATTGGGATAAGGGCAAGAGAATGATGATGTCAGCGTGCTTCATGTTGGAGTAGTATTGTTGTCGAATAAGTATGTCGTCGAACTCGCTTCGTTTGACTAAAGTATTGTCGAAATAAAGATGTGTCGGAGTTCCATAATATCGGAATAAAATCTTGTCGTAGTACCGTTTGTCGAATTGCAGTTTCTAAGTCTTGTTTGACAACCTGTGTGTAGTAGTAAACAAAACATTCACGATTCGTGTTTTTCTCGTACGTGATTATTAAAAGACGATACGTGATTTAAGACGTGTTCGTCTTATCTCACGATTCGTGATGCGTGTGAACACGGGCATTTAAAAAGCATTGCCGCCGTTAAAAAAATTGACGTATCGTGAAAAAAGGTGATACGTTAAAAAAAAACAAATCGTCCTCGAGTGAACGGGCTGTAAGACTACAGATAAGGTCTATTACACCGGAAATTTATCCATAAGATGGTGCGTTGGTCGTTTTGGCGTTGTTAATGAGGGTTTTGCCTAGGAGTGGACGTCTTTTGACGATAAATAATAAAAAAGGTGGTGATTTTACATAATTTATCACGGTGATTTTCTCCGAAGGATCAGGTAGCCATGTAATAGTATCTGATATTACACACAATTCTATAGTATAACTTGCGAAACTACGGGCTGCTACTGAAATTTCCTCATCGCAAAACTCAACAACACTTTGCTCAACCCGGGAATTGAACCCGAAACCTCATTCTCAGCAGTATTGCTCGCGACCACTAGGAAACAATCAAAATCTAATCAAATCTGCTTTATCACAAACAGGCTGACCATAAAAAAAAAAACCATCATTTACATATATTTTCGTAGTGATATTTAAAGCGTGCATGACAACAACAAACCTAAAATGTATTTCTTAGAACATAGAGCTCATTCAAGGTTGTAACGCTATTTATGGATTTAAGCTCGGTAGAAACAGAACATACTTTTATTTAGCTTCTGCTCCTTCGCCCCAATTAGGTTTCGTGTTGACCTGAATTTCGAAGAGCTTTTTATTTACCCATCGATATTTACGTACACGCTATTTTTATGCTCGACATCTAGTGACAAAAAAAATATGTTGTACCGTGTATAAATAATTCAATATGTTGACCTGCTAAAAATAACTTTTTCCCATGTTTGTCTATCTTGTGTATTAAGGCAACTCAACAACTTTTTACGCTACGTAGAACTTTGAAGAAATAAAATGTATAAAAATTCTTCCGTTTGTATCCTCAAGTGATAATATTCTGATATGAATCTTATAGTTTAAAAAGAGATTACAATAATTAAGTCTTCGAAACAAAAAAAAAATCGAATGTTTGGATCAACCATTTCATGTTATCTACATATATGTATGACACAAAGGTAATACAAGCATTAACGTTGTGTCGTAAAACATGCCGTGCGGCCGATGCGGTTTCCCACCGGGCAAAAGTGACGAAATTCCATTCAAATTTTCATCCCCTAATCAACCCTTTTTGGGGGATTCATTTAAAAAACACATTGCTCAGCTTCCTCCTCATTATTTAAAGTTAATTATGCCGATTATTCTCCCATACAAACGGAGTAAGCTAATAATTTCAACTATTTGGTATTAAACATCATGAGTAAGTATTATATCGTTTTGTCTCGTCATTATTTTGTAATAATGATATTTAGAACAGTAAAAAAAGTTGATTCGGAACTTGTAAACCTGGATAGTTCCATATTTTAACACACCTTTGGGCGTAAATAAATGGCATCATGCATATAAAAACTTCAAAATAATTAACCAATAGGCATAATTTATTAATCAATAAGTTCCAAATAGCTTTATTTTGCAAAGATATTATAAACTAGTTTTTTTTTTTTGCCTTTTTCCCGAACAACTGCAAACAAAGTTTTCGGCAGGAAGGATATTTGCAGATATCATTTTCTCAAACGGGGTGGTTGGTGAAATAGCAACCATTTTTGGGGGAGTTTGACTGAGCGGCAAGCGCACTCTTAAGGAAGCCATGCAAAATTTCGTGTTTCTAAGCTCAGCTACAAAATTTAAGTTTTCTTTTTAAAGTAGATGACTCTCTCATCTCACTATCATCGAAGGTCCAGTTGATAACCAGCTTCGGGCACTAGCTGCTCGGCAGTTTTCTGGATTGGGCCTATTTGGCACAGCCGTGAGTCACACAATATTTCCTTTATTTATTTTTCTAACTTACTGATTACATTTTTAAATATTCCTATATAAAATTCAAAATAAAAAAAAAAAAACATTTAAAAATATAAAAATAGTAACCCACCGGTATCGGGAACAGGGTCCAAGCTACCGGCAGTCAGGGCTCCAGAGAGAGGAACCTCCTAACAATACGAGCCGTGTCCAGGAGTACCGCTTACTGAATCAAGCCCTTGATCCAGCTGCCTAACGAGAGCCTCCTCAGATATTGGTTGAGGCTCTTGGCAATTAAGCCATTGGCTGAAACGACGATCGGCACAATGATGGCTGTCACAATATTATTATTATTATCTTTTTTTATTTATTTTTTTATTTTAATGTGTGTACTTGTGGCACGTGCTAAATAAATAGGTATGTTTTCTTTCTTACTTTCGAATGATCAAAGAATAATTCTTAGAAACGAAACACGATATTCAAAAATAATATATGCAAAAAACATTCAGAATTGATGAAGAGTAGGTACCTACGTGCTCGAGTCTTCTGCGCACAATCTCAAGGGAATCTCTTGAAATAAAGTGAAATCAATCGCAAAATTATCCGGAAATGTAATGTATTCGTGTACCTAATATATATAATAAAACTAAGGAAGAAAGGGAAACACAATCTCACTTAGGAAATTTTTGCCTCTGGGAGATAAATCCAACGTGTATTACGTGATCTATGAGGTATTGTGTGGTCTATGTTCAGCAGTGAAAGCTTTTGGCATTTAAATTAATTGAACAAAAACTTCATTTATGTTGCTTGTTTATTATTTTCTATACTTATTTGATTTTAAAATGTTAGGTGCAAAAATTGGTATGGAGATCTTTATTTCTGTACCAATTTCATTGACAATATCTAGTTTGAAACTTATGTTTTACAAATAAAAACTTTAACTTTGACTTTGGAATTTTAGAACTTGAAGATCTTATCTAACATTCAGAAGTTTCGAAACTTTAGGTACTGGGAAATGGCTCGGGCACGTAAGCCTAATGGTTGAAAAAAATGAAATAATTCTATTTGGCATGTTAGTGGATAAATAAATTTATTTTCTTTATTGCCATAAAAAACAAGTTGCAGAAAAATGTGAGACCCTGGCCCCAGAGCTAGGTTAGAATACCTGTATTTCAGGAGCCAGTGAATGGGGATGTAAGCACAAAATACTGTCAGAATATATTTCTGCTGATAAAAAATAAAATTTAAGTTTTTATTTATTGTTTATAAGTTACTTGACCAGTTAACTGATATAAAGGGTGGAACGGCTACCACGTATTCCGTATAATATATATAAATCCTTCTGAACCACATTGAATTTTTTCATCCCTGGATTATCCCGGAGAATCATTATAATTATTTGTAAATTATATTATACTAGTGATTTAACTCTGCCTTCCTTCATCTAAGCTGTCTCTAACACGCATTACGAATTACTGGACCTTACAAAATCCGTACCTTAACAACCCAACGATTATCAAATTTGTGCCCAGTTTCCTAGATGCTCACCCAAACGTGTCGTCAGCGAATTGCTATGTTTTATTAGTTTATGTGAAATTTTAGCACGTTCTGCTCCAATGCTCGTCAGGATTATGATAAAACTTTAATCCTTTCTGGTGGGGTAACTTTCAACCCTATTATAGGAAACTATAAAGGGGTAGCTACGAATTTAGGTCAGCGAAATAGGCAAGCATTTAATGATTTATAGTTTTTAAATTTTTTATTTATAATAATTGAACATATTCCTACAAGGTTTATTGAGTTATTTACGTTTAAAGTTACAGTTTCACGTGACACATTTCTTTAATATTATTTTATTCAGAAATAGATCGCTATGGAAGCACATTAAATACAAACAAACATGATTTTTTTAATAAAATATTACTTTGGAAAAATGTTTTTATTCACCGTAGTGCTATGCAACGATTTTACGAGATATCGTATTGATCAACTTATTTGTATAAACCAATGGAAAAAATTGGCTAGAGTGTGGCACGTGTCATCACAACGCAAGTTGCGACGCAAAGGAAACAAATGAGCGAACGCGCGTGCGAAATTGCGTCGCTGAATCATATCGCCTGAGGTCGTGGACAGGATGAAGAGTGACAAGTCTTACTAAGCTAAAATGAGGTTACAATATCACATACAAAAGCGACTATCTTACGTGAAGAGGTAACCTTTCAGGTTCCGGGAAAATTTCAAAATTTACATAATTTCTGTTTGATTATTTCGTAGCGTTCTAGGATGGAGGTGCAAAACTTCAATTTGATTTTGTTAAGATATACACAAACTTTTGAACTTACTAAGTTTTGCTCTACGCATTTCCTATTTTACATGACGTAACATCATGCGTGTGTTTCAAAAAGGGGTGGGTTGTAGTATAGAGAATAGTGTTCTGACTATAGTTAGTCGTGAGGTGGTAAGCGTTATTCCTGACCGTTAGGTACTGGATTCAATACCCAATGTATTTTTTTTAGTTTTTTAGCTAGCTATCTATCTAGCTGCCCCATTTTTTTAAATAGCCCGTTGTGTTGTAATTTGCTCACTTTCCATGGAACTTCAAATAAAATATGGGTAACTATAGGCTAAGCCTAATTGAGATGTTATTTTTGCTTGTGTATAAGTTTTTCAAGTAGTATATTCAATATTTTATAGATTAAACTTAACTGGTGAAATGTGGGTGTACTATTACTATTGAGTATACTATACATTGCCTACTTTGTTCATGTATAATTCCTTCAAAGTTGAACAGAGTTCTAAGTGGACTTAAACAAGTTGAATTGTTGTTTAAAGCACCTGTAACAATGGACTTAGTGTCCGGCTGTTGGAGCGTTGCTTGTAAGCACTAGATTGTCTAAACTTTGTTTCTGTTAGTTAAAATTGACTGGAGTTTGGGAAACATTCAAATCTTAAGAAGAACTTAGTTTTAACAAGGTGTCAGAAGTTCAGAACGGAGTTTCGATCACAAATTGCTAAGAAATATTGTTTACTTCGTAACACGAAGTAAATCTTAAGGTAGGCAGGTAGATAGAAACACGGTGCAAGGGTTCATCGTCACTAATTTTACCATGGATTTAGGATTTACTTACATGATTCTTAATGTACCAGCATTTAAATAGTTCCTCGATTATTAACAAAAGACATTTCTTTCAAAACCATCATTGTCAAAATTAATGTGATCTCACAAAGAGGAGGTATATCAAACTCAAAGCATTTATTTCAATTAGACCATTACAGGCACTTTTGAATGTCAAAACACAAAAAAAAAAAACTAAGCTACAGTCCCAGTCACAGAGCATAATAACTTGTGAAAGTACTGTAGTTGCCCATTCGAAAGCGTAGATCTCTATGGAGAAGAATGGGCAAGAAACTTCATGGACACTCTTTTAAGTCATTATGTTGTTACAAAGTCTCGGTTACATCATTCATGTCGAGATTAAACATGTGAGAACGTTGTAGAAAGACGTCGCCGAAGGGTTAGGCAGAGGTGTACCCAATAGTTCACCCACATTACCCCAATTATGTTTAAGTCCCATATAGTTAAGGGCGAGCTTATTGCCATCAACCGGGCACAAATCCAGACATCGTGACTGCGACTGAGAAATTCCTGATGGAAAAACCTAATAACATTTAGCCCGACCTGAGAATTGAACCCAAGATCTCATGCTCAGAAGTGGCCCTTGCGGTCAGTAGACCAACGAGGCAGCCACACTTGTAGCTAATCATACTGACACAATTGCTAGAAACTCTTATGGCATCTTTGGCTGCACCCTGTCTCAAGTTTTTTTTTTAATAAATGACGTTGTATTTTGCAAATGAAATTCCTGAAACATCGTATGATGGAACAGCATTTTCCTTGAAATTTTAATATAGTCTAGTTTAACGTTTAAACAATTAAGTTCCAAGGGTTTCTGATACCCCACAAAAATTTTAGTAAATTTAAGGAATTCCCTGAGTTTTTAACATTAATTAATTATTTCATAAATTACGATAGTAGGTACATATGTAGTACTTTCAAAAGTTACAAATTAACCTATTACAATTATTTACTAAATAGGTATATTAAAAATAATCAAAAAAAAAATAAACAAATTACCACAAACTCAAATATAGTGGCAAAGCACCATAGGCGATAAAACTCCATAAATTCAAAAAAAAAAAAAAAACAAATTACCACAAACTCAAATATAGTGGCAAAGCACCATAGGCGATAAAACTCCATAAATTCCACCTCATTGTTGTCAACCGGTAATGTACCAAAGAGATTGGCGGCATCGCCATGTTGTATAGCAATGCTAAGCCAAGGTAAAAGCCAGCCCTTGTTTCACGGGAAGTGCCAACTTCCGTTTCGATATTTTTTTTTTAAGTCGTAAGCATTTCAGGGCCCGATGGTTTCAACCCCAAATGCCTTGAAAAATGAACATGTAAATCGTCTTCTTTTTTGTCGTGTGATTAGTGCCAAACCTGGTGTCAGAGTTTTTATGCCACCCATGGGCCTCTGACTTGGCTTTACATGTCTTTGAGAAATATCTCTCAAGCATGCTGGTTTCCTCACTATGATTTCCTTTACCGAAGCAAGTGATAATTTCACAATACGCACATGATTCCGAAATATCAGAGGTGCGTGTCTTGGGTTCGAATTCGAGACCTATGCCTTGGCAATCCAACGGTCACACAACTAGGCTATCACTGCTTAATGATGATGATGATGTTGATAATATATTAGTTGTTGGCTATTAAAGCTTTAAACACAAAAAGCGGTTAATAAACCTATGGCATTATTTCTAGGAAACCAATGAACTGGGTTACATTTACGCCAGTGCAAATACGGCGTAATGCATGCGTGTTGACGTCACTTGATCACGCTCTAACATAGCCTTAGCGATACGCCTCGGATTAACGAAGTTGCTGAATTCTTCAGCGCTGATCATTATGTTTATAGGCTGTTCAGTGGCCACCAGGTGGTTTTCCTTTGCAAAATATCAGGCATTTTAATATTTTGTATAGTAGTTATGATGTTTGTCTAAAAGAACTTCAAGAGTTCTTTTAGAAAATCTCAAGTTTTTTCAAGACAATCCCTTTTATTTCTGAGTGATAGCAGTTCAGTTTAGTTTGTGAAATAAAACAGATCGTCTGTCAATTTAACAATAAAAAAAAACTGATTATTAAATGTTATAATTATATCTTTTTATAATCTATGGAAGGAAAAAACGTATTGCGCCGACCCCAAATAACATAGGACAAAGGAAAGATGATTATTACAATACAAAGTATATTTTCCTAAACCTGGGAATATGGTTTTAAAACGTATTAATAGAACTCCAGCGCGAACAACAAAATTCCAACACGGCTGTTCCAGCTTCCACTTGCTACGCAAAACAACCATAACCCAATCTTTCTCACCTACAAAACAACCACACTAAATCAATAACACGTCCCACATAAATACAATAAAGAAATATTCACCCCAAAACTAAGCAGTCGTGTCACGTTCAACGGCCTTTATAAATAAATATACGTCGCCCTATAGCGGTGGCTAGCAATTTGTTTCACCTGTAATTTGATGTATGAGAGAGAAATATAAGAAAATCGTGCGAACGCCTTGCTGAGATTTATGGGGAACTATGTGTTTTTGGACTATTTATGAAGGTTTCCATCGGAAGGGACGGTAGCGAGGGCGGTTTATCATGAGCTGTCTTCATTGGCATGTCTTTATCTGGGGATTTTTGGGGGTTAGTGTGATACGAAGATGGGAAAATAAGTGCAGAGATGTTTTGAAATTGTATCTCGATAGAATTCCATTTAGAAGTTTCTACGCCTAAAAAGGTTGACAAATACGTACTGTAATGGATTTTATTTAATGACTGTATTGTTTATCTTTAATAATTTGTATTTGAAACTGGTCTAATTTTCCTGTTGGCAAAATGTGCTTTGATTACAATCTTGAATCGCTGTAAACTTTCTGGGGAAAACAGGTGCTGTGAATATTGCCAACAAATTGAAGCGAATCTCAGACCTTATCTATTCAATTTCGGGATGTTATGCAAAAACTTTAAAAGAATTTAGATCTTAGACAAGATTTGATAAGTAAAACAATTCTTATCTTCACACTTAGAGTCTAAATTTAAATAAAAAAATCCCCACCTCTATACACCTACATAATCCCTTCAAAAAAAACCTTCTAAATGATACTTAAGTACGAAATGCAAAAAAGTCTCGAGTCTGAGCTCCACAGTGTAAGGCGAAGTTCACATCGGGCGGACAAACGTGCTTATAAGTCAATGAACTGGAAAAAATGGACTATCGATAATTCTTTGTTTCTTTTTTTATTTACCGATTGTATAATTAGACCATGGAAGAATAAAAAAATAATTAGTTCCTTTAATGACTTGCTTATGTACTCTGTGTTTCTGTTCGAATGTTTCTGCCTTTGTAGTATTAGAAAAAGACAGTACTAAGTGTATGCAGGCCTGAATGTGAGTAGGCTTAGCCAGTTCCGTACAAGTGGCAGCGATGATGACATAATTCTATGAATTTCAATGAAAGCCTTCTTTTCCTTGTCCTGTACGGATTAGGCAAATAGTAAGTAGTGACTTGCAAAATACACGTGTCTAGCTTGTCCAGGTCATATCAGTCTCTATGGATCACCCCTTACTCCAGAACTTTAGGGTAACCAAGATACAAGAGATCAGACGCGATGACGCGAAAAATCCAATTACTCGGCGCCAATTCACGCATTCTAATGTAGGACGGAGCCGCGTGTTGCAAAATCTAATCAAAGTTTATGGTCGCCCTAGCGGTTTTTGCCTTCTACCTTGGATTAGACTGACGTTGTGGTGGGAAGATTAGCGGTGTGATTTTTTTTTAGATTTTTTTTTATCTTTATCTGAGCAGGTAAAGTAGTTTTGGTTAAAGGAAGATCGGCGAGCTCTCTTTTCTTCAGAAGCATTCATCAATGAAAGTATGTACATTATATAAAGCAATAATGGGGCTTATTTCCCATGAAAAAAGAAGAAACAAATATTTTACTAAATCTGAACGTCTAAACGCTAGATGCCTTTATTTTTCACGGTTGTGCTTATTTAAAGAGGGTATTACCAGCGTCGCCGTTGAGAGTTTAGTCCTGCTTTTGATTCAAAAAGAATAATTATAGGACATACTTGAAAGTGAGGTACATATCTCAAAATCACACATGACATACAAACATTACATCACACCTGTTTTCTATCGACAGTTAGGCGGAGGCGTATGAAAGTAACTGCGAAACTCAACTTGAATACTTTCAAAGGAAAATCATGTAAGAGAAGCACATATTTTTTGCAATGCTTTGTAACTGAATAAACAGTCTTCTTTTCTTATAAGACTCAAAAAAAGGAACTAGGATGCTAGGCGCTTACTGTCAGTCGAGGTGTGCAAGTTGAACAGTATCGAGATGGCTTTCGCCATTCAAATCGTGATGGATTTTCTCTGCAAAGCATTCAATTATATTTTGAAAACTAGACTGAGTTTTATAAAAGAAACGATTTAATCAACTCGATTTCAATTTATACTTTAATTTTATACTTTTATGCTCTACTTCTATACGTCTATGTCCAGTGAGCTGTGGGCCAAAATAACCACTTTTGGGCCCTGACACAGCCAGAAGCTGGCGTCGCGGAAGACCTCGTAGAAGATGGCGGGTCGAGCTGGACAAGATCAGCGACCAGTGGTCCACATTGGCCCTGGATCGAAACAACTGGAAGTCATGCAGAGAGGCCTTTGCCTAGCAGTGGGATAACGCAGGCTAACAGTAACAGTATGCTCTAAAACTTTTTTCCAAAAAAAAGCCGACTTCCAAAAAAAAACACAAAAAAAGAGGAAAAAATTTACTTTCAGTCAAGTCGATGGCCAAAAAATCAATGAAACAAACAATAGTCACCGACTTCCGAAAGTAAAGTTATTTTTTATTTTACCCTTTTTAGTTATCGTATCACACACAAATCCTTGTCAAGTATCAATTTCGAAATTTATTTTACTTGGATGACATATTTTTTGACAGCTATTTTGATTTAAAAATCACTGAACCGATTTTGATGAACTGTCTATGGGACCAATCGGGAAGTATATCCTTTCAGATAAAAGAAGAATTTCTCAAATTGATTCATAAATGACGAAGATATGAGGTAAAAAACACAAAAAAATACAACCGAATTGAGAACCTCCTCCTTTTTTTGAAGTCGGTTAAAAATATCCATTTGGCAGCATCATAATTTCAGCCGAAATATGCCAACTGTTGTTAATAGGCCTCACCCAAGGTAACGTTCCGAATAGGACTGTCACTACAATTAGGCATGAGTGTTGCAAAGTATTTACAAAGCGGATAGTAGGTAAAATGCTTTTTGGCTTCTTTAAAGGTCTTTTTTCACTATTTATTTTATACACCCGCTTTTCTGATCCACACAGCCACTAACCTTAGACTTTATGCTAAATCATTGAGGCCAATATACTACAGAATTACATTCTATTGTCCAACTTAAAATGTACATGGTGTTTCATTGGCCATTTAAGTTGATTTTACGGGGTAAACACAATACCCCTCTTTTTTATACGTCAGCGACAAATTGGTGTTTTATTTCTTTCGTTTAGAATTAAGGGCTTATGTTGTGATGTAGATTGTTTAGGGTTTTTTTTTTTAATTTTATTTTATTCTTTGATGGGGATCTAACTTAGTGGTAAGCCCTGAATGGAATTATATAAAAACCGAAAACGATTGTATTTTTACGTCATAACATCACGACTGAAATCCCCGATGGGTAAGGCAGAGGTGTACCCAATTATAGTACACCCACATTTCGCCAGTCATGTTTAAGTCCCATGTAAAAGGAGGCGAGCCTATTGCCATCGACTGGGCACAAAATCCAGACTTCGTGGCTGGTACTGAGAAAATTCCTGATGTAAAAATACAAAATACTTTGCCCGACCCGGTAATCGAATCCAGGGCCTCATGGTCAGCAGTCGCGTTTGCGACCATTAATTGCATGGCGTTAAGAAATAAGGAATCATGCGACAGTGTTATAAAAATGGAAATTGAGCTTTAAAATTATGCGACTAGCATCCAAAACTCCATTTTAAGTTGTCCTCTTGATTCGTTGTTTCTTAACGCCGTTCAATTGTCCAACGAGGAAGTATTTTTAAGACTTGACCATAATCTAAGGTAGGTTGAATCGACCTTGCAAAAGTGATAGAACTTTTCACATTTAATTCATAAATTACGAATGTTGCCTAGGTCAGGACTTACGAAATCGTTTGAGTCAGATTATAGTCGGGCTTTTCTGTAAGTTGAAGAAACGTAAATACAGATTATGTAGATTCGTAGAATATTTGTTAATTAACTACTTCTTAAAACCTACCCGGTCACACTCAATATTGATTTACCGGCACAGAGATACCTACAAAGGTTCTTTTAACAAGTATCGTGTAACTTAGCACAATGAAACTGAGGTACCACTGCTAGTGAGACTAGCGTCTCTCTTCTCGGAAACAAACCATCCAACTCGACTGCCGGAAACTTTTACAAGCAATTATTACAATACTAGTTCGTCTGCATAACTTTTGATTAATGCTCCACTCCTATTGGTTGCAGCGTAATGTTTTATAGCCTATAGCCTTTCTCGATAAATGGGCTATCCGACACTAAAAGAATTTTTCAATTCGAACCAGCAGTTCCTGAGATTAGCGCAAACAAACAAACAAACTCTTTAGCTCTATAATATTAGAATAGATAGTATAGATGTAAATTTTTAACGATCTTCAGTCTGTAAATACCAGAAAAAACCTTCGTTTATAATTATTACACTGTCCTGAAGTAATAATGAGTCCCAAAATATGTGACTCACAATCAAAAATTCCGTCTAAAAATGGTAAAAGAAAAATATGTACAGCAATGTGACCATATACCTGAAGAAGTAACCGGATGTAGGTTGCGCGGCACCGGAAGTGCTGAATGTACACCGCACATTGTTAATAAGGGGCGGTCCGAGTTTCCGGTAGGCGCGAGATATTTAGTGATGTGAGTTTGCAACGTTATTTTTTTCATGAACAAATCACGTTAGTTAAAAACCATAACGGCTTTTAAGTAACTTGATTTGTTATCTGAAAATTTAAACTGTGAGTTTGTTAACTGGCAAAACTTGATTCTTGTTTGGGATAGCTAATTATGATATTTCTTTTAGGTTAACTATTCTGAACCAATACTAGCACAGTAAGAAATCTCTTGGCAAAGCCAATTTATGTGCAAGAGGCCTGCACTTGAACCGTTTATTTTCCAAGTAAGCTTCTTTGATAAAGTAAGTTATGCTATAAGGAAGTTATAATTTTGTGTTTATCTGTGGAGGGTTGTAATTAGCAATTTTGTAATGTATTATTGTTATTATAATGTTTATTAGTCTGTAAGCATTCCTAAAATGTAAAAAAATAAAATAAGTATTTTACGTCAGTGGTAAGCCAGCTTGTACATTTGCCTAACTTTTTCGTAATAATATGTATGTGTACATTATGTTTATTTTTGTATAATAACTTGCGCTTTATTTGTGCAGAATAATCGTTTGTCTTCCTCAGACATTATGATAGGGGTATAAATCCCTATGATTACGGCTACACGGCTATACTGAAAGTATAGATTTTCCGTTCACATGCATGATTCCGTGTTATCAAAATGAATATGTATGCATTTAATTTTCAATCAATGAATCGATACAATTGTCGATCCCTCACAAAATTACACTACATCATATCAATACAATCATTTCCTTACCACACAGGATATACCCAACACGCAACGCTTATTTCCTTACATAATGTATGTAAATCGTCGGTACAAACTCAATTGGTTAGTCGAGTATATCAATTCGCTTGAGCGCATTACGCCAACACTACTCCATTGAGTTCGGGATTACGGCTTAAAGGTTTCAGTTGAGAATATGATGTCACCATGTGTCCTGACCTTTTTAGTACGTGTTTCTTTATCCTCGGGATTTTTATGGAACGTGTGGTCGCCGCAAAATAATAGGTCAGTCGTAACGTGAATGTTAAAAGTGACCACGATTTTTGACAAAGATTTTATGACTTGACGAGTTTTTTTTTTTGTGAAAAGAGCGGCTAAGGGTGAATTCGTTCCATTTAATAATAGGCTCATATGTTATAATTGCCTTTAATGAGGAAGCCGGACATTTAGATATTTAATGGTCAAGTAAAGCATTGTCAGAACTATTGTCCATTTTGAGCATCATTTGATTTTTGATCTTGTACTTGTATGCATCTGAAACTAATTTGTTGCGTATCGTGACTTTTATATTTTGCTTTGCGAACACATTGTTCATTCTTTTCGCTAGGTGCAGCAAAATTATTTTTATTATCAGAAATCAGTTTGAAAACATAGTCAAATAAGATAAGGCCAAGATGATAATGAGGAAATAATTTCATAAGTTAAAGGATGGATATAAAATCTGTATTATTTGTAATTGCTAACAAAAGTTAATACTGTCACTGTCGCATGAGGTAATAATAGGTACCAGATGGAGAAAAAACACACAATTTGCGTTTGATTATTCTTCTTCCACATGAGCATGTAAATCTTCAAAATCACACACAAAATACAAACAAGCATCAAAGCACTCGCCTTAATAACAGTATAGACTACTCATCTCATTACAAAATTTGATCACCCGTCCGTCCATCCACGTTCATTATAGCAATATTCCCATAGGATAGCTCGTTGAACCGACCAGGTTAAGCCTCATATTCGACACAGGATAATTTACGGGTGTTAATTAATGAAAACGTAGGATACAAACCTAGTTTATTATCACTAGAAGCCCAATTTAATCAAGGCAAAGTCTAGAATAATAATTCTATTACTGAAACTAGGGCAGAGCCATTTAAGTCTGGAATCAAAATCAAAACTTCTGAAAACGTTTATGAAATTCATAATTAAGAACGTAATTTATGTTAGGATTCCCCGCCCAAGAACGGAGCGGTGGACATTGGTTTTGATAACTGAAAATGATAGCTTAATTATTAATGGGGCATTGTGAAGTTATGGAAGATGTATTATCTGTTTCTACCTGAGAAATTCAGCATTTTATGTGGCATAGTAACTAGGGGGCTAGACAAGTGCCAAACTCCAAAGTAGTTTAATTGTGTTTGAATATTTTGCAACAAGTTTAATAAACGGAGTAAACTTTATTGAGACTAATTGAATATGATTCTATAATAACCTAAACAGACACAAAAAGTTACTAGCCTAACCGTCTGATCGTCCGAAATCAATTCACAGATCTGATTATTTATGGAGTCCAATCTTTTAAAGTAAGTAATGGCTTGCATTTTCAACTTATGCAAAAGATCTAAATCAATCGCATTACTATTGCATGCTTCCTCCGATCAATCCATGTCGGGTACTGCTTAACTTGTGGGCAAAACGTGAGCTTGATAAATCAACTTTAAAAACGCCCGCAGCTCAGCGGCAAGCGTTGGACCGGTGAGGTGGAGGTCGGGTGTTCAAAACCCAACTGTTGCTTGCACTGAAGATGTACAACTTCATTGAAAACGTTGCTATTTTTAAGCATGATTGCTCATTGGTTTTTTTTTGTGGTGACTTTAGACATGTGGAATACAAGATTGGGAAGTTATAGTCGCTTGTAGTGTTCTTCACCAATGGAGTTACATAATTATTCTTTAGCAATTAGTTTATAATACTATACATACCGTTGTTAATTCGCGTCATCGTCGATGGCATCATAGGCCGAGTCAAAGTACATTGGTAGAAATCTACGACTTGAAGTCAGCCACTATTCATGATGTGTGCTTGTAGCATTAAATTATAGCTGTACTTAAAAGTATCTTTCGTCAAGTGGCCGAAATCGAAAGGAACGACAACTGCTTGTTTTTTAGATATATTTATTTCACCTGTTTGTGACGACTGTATACGTGAGGTCGACAAATGGAAGCGCGATTAACGCTTGTGCGACAAAACTGTACTGCGGCTCACCATAGTTTGAATGTACGCTAGTACGACAAACTGAAGCTTGACATCATGCTAGTGCAACAAAATGCTTTTGCGACAGTAGTTCGACACAACTCAAGTGCGTCAAAACATGCCTACTCTTTAAATCCACAACAAAAGTCTATCGATCGTTGAAAATACTAACTAAACCTTTACGAATAAATAATTTACAAGAGAGAGAAAACCTAGCTTCCATAACCGAAACGGAAAAACGTCTACAAAAGTAAAAAGGCTACCCACAAACAGCTGCATTTCAAACTGAAAAACATTTAAAATAAATCACATTAAACAGTTTCGTGCAAGATCGTTCGCGTAACGTACCGTTTATGTTGGCAGAATAAACTAGGTTACAGAATTATTTATAGCACACTGTTAGAAAGAATTTGCATGTAATGTGCATCGGGAAATCGATGGCTTGGACCTTTTTGGTTGAATTTTTAACGTATATTTTAGGAAGTTAACGCAAGTGAAAGTGAAGCAGTTTTGGTTTTTAATGAAACTGTAGAGTTAATTAAAAAAATAACGTGTCTGCCTGCTTTAAAATCTGTTCAGCTTAGTGCTTGTTTGTTTTAATAATTGTAATGAAATTGTAGGCGTACACTCATAAGTTCACGCTTTATTTTTAACCGACTTCAAAAAAAGGAGGAGGTTCTCAATTCGGTTGTATGTTTTTTTTTGTGTTTGTTAACTCATATCTTCGTCATTTATGAACCGATTTGAAAAATTTTTCTTTTATCTGAATGGATCTACATATTTCCCGATTGGTCCCATAGAAATTTCATCGAAATCGGTTCAGCAGTTTGGTTTTAAATCAAAATGACTTTTTTGCCAACGACTTCCGAAAGTTTACTGTCGGATGTCGAAAAAAGTGGAAAATAACTTTAGTTATTTTCCACTTTTTTAGTGTTTTTTTTGGAAGTCGGTTTTTTTTTGCAAAAAAGTTTTTATTAGAGAAGACAAAAGGATATAAGCCACTAAATAATTGAAAAGTTCCAAGCAAAGAGGCTTTGGTGCAGAGAAACACTGCAATAATTATGTATGTAGACAGAAATGACAGAACGCCACCTGCTACGATCCTTACCATACTCCTTACGCTTCCTCCACGTTCCTACACGCACGACAGTCGCTTCTCGTAAAAAATGAAAGGCTTGGTTGATGATGATTTCCTATTGAGTATTTCTTTTAAATGAAGACCGATAATAAACTTACGAGGTAGGCGTTTTAAGGATCGCTTTTGTATAGAGATCATGATTGAATCATTTTATTCACAGTAAATTATCGCATCAAACCGTCGATTTTAAAATAATTGCCTTTTGTACGGTATTAGTTATGTTGTGTATTGCTTCACTATACACAACTTACGATGTTCCATTACAATGAACATTTTGCACCCCGCAAACCATTTACTTATTTTCAAACCACGGGTACACCACAATAAATAGAACTCACACCACAAAAGTATTCCAGTGTTATTCGAAAACGAAATGATTTCAGTTATTGTTTACCAAATAAAAGTACAAACTTCCAATTTGGTATGAATAAAGTGTAATGGGAATTTGCGGCCATATTTCAATATAAACACCAGGGTGTAATTTCTGGAGGCAAAACGTCACGTTTTCAATTTTCTTCGTGTCCTTGCTTCACCAAAAGACTTTTGCTTTATTTGTGTGCGGCCAATTATTATTTTACGATCAGCGATTTTTGGTGAAGAATTTTTTTATGTGACTATCGGATTTACCTTCCTACTTCAGTATTTACCTATAATGAAAATAAAGCTTTCTGTTTAAACTATGCAAGAATTTGAAAGGCTCACATTAATCTTTGATAAATACAATAATAATCGTTATGTCACAATCTCAATGTGCTAACTTACGTTATTATAAACTATGCATAAATAACTACATAGCAACTCATCTATGCCAACAGGCATGTCGATACATCGAGATTTCTATGTTATAAATTCTAAGTTAATAATAGTATATTTTTTAAACATAAACCAGCTAGAATATTTTATGCTATAAATTATTGTGAAAACCCACATCAAATTTCTTAGCTATAAACATGGCAGTCAGGCATGAAAAGCGACTCTGATAGGTCGTTTTTCATGTCTAACTGTAAATAGGTCTCATGTCTATGCTCAATTGCCTAGTACTCCAATATTTAATTATCATACTAAATCACTTAAAATTCACCTCTCAAGAGTCGTTAGTAAGTTCATTTTGATTGATAAACATAATTAGATACTTGAAGTAATTGAAGGAAGGTATTATAAAATGTAGTTAATGAAAATGTACGGCTGAAAAATTACGTTTCTGCATGCTCAGCAATCTGTTTAACTTAGTGCTTATTTACTTTAATAACTGTAAGTAATTTTAAACATTAATTATAATAATTTACCGTAGTAAAACAATTGATTTAGAACCCACATGTGTCGCTATAGCGCCATTAAAGGTTTACTCCAAGGTCAGGCAATTACTTTTATTTGGGTTTTAGGTATCAATTAGGTATAAAGTATCGTTAAAATATTGACTGTAGTAGTAGAAGCTTTAATTGGTGACAAAATACATTAATTACAAGGCTGAACTGTGTACCATATGGAATTTTCCACCGGCTGTAATGATAAGCTTTCATACACACTTTCATCACCCTTTTTTTTAAAGTCATTTCTCAGTGCCCTTTTTATGACGTAAGGAAATTTCGTACTTCTAGATCTTGCCGTAAAGGCTATGTTTGGTCTCCCAGTGAATGAATAAATTTAAGATTTTTGTGAAGAAGATTAAAAAAAAACTTACGAAGTGATTTTTCCTGATTTTCTCTTTTATAATGAAGAAAGCCGTCCTGTTTTTCAATGCTTCCGAGGTTATCTTTTACTCCAAACAAATTACAACTTTATCAGTTTTCAACTTTTTGATTGAAAGTAAATTGGTTAGAAGGTATTAATTATTACGTCAATGTTTCTGCTTTAATGGATCCACTGTACTGCAGAACGAAAACTGCTTTAAAATCAAATTTTCCTTATTACATTTTGTTGGTACGTTAAGTTAAAATTTTGACTGTAACAACCCACACATTATCGGGTTCAAAAAGCCAGTTTGATCGCGTGACTGTATTGATTATCACACCATAAGCACAGGTTACCGGCTGACTGCTTTTTATTTTACACGACTTTTTAATTTTTTTTTCCACTATCGAGCACCTTGTTATTGCTTGTTTGTTGTTTTATTTTTTATTCGAAATTGGGTCGTGACTGTGTGTGCCAGTGCTTTTAATATCTGTGACGTCTGTGAGTCATTTGAATTGCGAACTTTTCGATTCTGTTTTATGGTAATAAGTTCAATAACTTTTGGATGACTTATCGGGTGCTTATAATAATTTAGAAACGGCAGTCCACAAAATCCTATTTTTTTTTTGCTGTCACATTTCAAGGCAATCTACTTTTAAAACTTGGCTTTTATAAAAAGATGATACAAAAATCCGAAAAGAATCCGACCGCAAAATTCTTTCTCTACAACTAAAATAAAAAAGCAAAACCATGTCAAAAACTATTCAAAACTAAGATTTCGGAGCTCGTCCGGTCGACATTAATAATAAAAAAGGTAGCCAAGGAAACTTCCTACCTAATCATACTTTTTCATCTCGGGGAAAAACTTTAGGGGTGGGCTAAAATATGAACAAAAAATAAAAAACAATGTTATAGAGTTAGGGAGGACTATGGCGAACTATTCCTTTGTACTACGGTTTCGCTTCCTTTCCGAGAAAGGAATGGTTAAATAACGTATTTTAATATTCCATAGTTGAGTTTTAATTATGTTACATTTTCCTTTTATAATTTGTAAGTGAAGCTTGTAATCTTGTAGCTTTGCATGTTTGGAAGTGAAGCTCAATACTAAATATAAAAAATAATTTTCACACACCATTAAATACAAAAATGATTCCTTCGCATGTGGCTGATATCGTTTCAATTTATTTTTATCCCATAACATTTTTTTTTGCTGCCAGTTGATAACACTGTGCTTGCTAGTTGATGTCACTGCAAATGACGTCAAAGCTGAAACATGACATAGATATACGTAAAAAACTATCAAATTGTGCACTAATTATATTTTTGACCTTTCGGATGATACATACATTAATAACTACGTTGACAAAACAATCTGTTGGTAAGAAAGATAACAAAAAAGCGAAAGTCATGAATTTTATCCTAACATGACATGTCACCCTCCCGCATTGTCTCCTAAAGGTGCGTACATACGAGCGGCATAGCAAAGCAAACTATTCGGAGTGCATATCTTAAGGTGTCTGTATATGCTTTAAGATGCATCCAGCTAGGGCGAGGCGTGTACAGACGCCAGCATATCAATCTACAACAATCTGTCAAATTTCATAAATAGATTTTTCACTTTACTGTTAAAGAATTAGGTTCAAAGTTGATTGGAAAATTTTGACAGTCTCAAGTAGCTTGATATGCTGGCGTATGTACCACAAAATGCATCCGTACTCCACTAATATTATAAAAAATATTATTACACAAGCGAAATAATTTCGTATTTTATGTTGCCTTTTCACGCCTAAGCCAGTGAACTGACTGAACTGAAAAAATAACTGGTCCATACAAAAGACATACACGGTCGAAATGTATGAAGCAGCAATTTTTAAATTACCCTTAAATAAATGTCAAGGACTGAGTAGTAAAATCAGCTGCTTCATGTCTGTGACGATGTCTCTTGCTTACACCTGTATGCATTTATATCATATGCCTGATGCATGTGTCATATGCGTGGCTTCCCTTAGTCATCATTCTGCAGTTCTTATCCCAATTAATTTGGCGTCTGCGTAGCATGAGTTGTTTGTCCATACTCTTTCTCAAATAGTCTTAGTGTCATGAGTCAGCCCCTTTCTAGCAATATCATCTACATACACGTGGTTTTTCATTCGAAGTACATGCCTCGTCCAGTCTGCACGCAGCCTTACTTGCTGACTTTTGTCTCCAAGTAATAAGTGTCACAATTTCTTGACGTTGACATAAGATAAAAACATTCTTTAGCACTTCTTACTAACTTACACAGACATTATATTTGTAATTTGGTTTGGAATTGTCTAGATCGAGATAAAAATAAAGTTTATTTAGGTACAGATGTTTTTACTTACTGACTTTGAGACATGAAATACACTTGGCTATAGCATTTTTGCTTATTCAACCAAGTTTAAATAACATCAATTATGCTTTACTGGTTACATCACATATTGACCTAATATTATATGATTTGGCACACAATATAAACAAAATTAACACATTACCTAATAACATGGAACACACTGAAAAAATATGTAAATTACACACACATTGCCACTTGCCAAAACTATGTACAAACACCTAACTTAATAAAATTGTAAGTTGTGTGTTTGAAACAAAACAAAACACAATCAAAATCATAAAAAACCTTCATTAAAATTTTAGTATCAGGTATACAGACTCAAAACCATTTCGATTAATACCTCCAATCTTTACGGATATAAAGCAAACTGTAGTTTAGTAGTCCATAAAACCGAGTTTTACGTGCAAAGCCGGCTCCTACAGTCATTGAGGGTGATCAACAATCTATCCAGATATTGATCTCCTGTTAATTCGCTGATTAATTACTGCATAAATTCCAAATGCTTAGCACTGACTTGGCATCGCTTTACAGATTGATTGGAACAGGATAAATGGATTTACTACAGGGTGCATTTCATTTTAGTATTTGTATATTGTGATTTTCCAGTAATAACTATTTTAGTCTGCAATCCGTCCGGTAATACCTATTTTAGTATCCAATCAGTATTGTTGAGTTCTATTTCGATGTGTATGAGTTCCAATGTAATTATACATTTTAGCTAATTTAAGTAATAATTTCTGGGATAGTAACGCATTGAATCTGTTTTAGTTCCTCTGGTATCGATTGCAGATGTCATCTAGGTAAGTGGTTGACAAGAGGTAAGTGTTTGATAAATACAATACATGATACTTAAATAAGTTTCTAGCACTCTTGATGACCCAAAGAATGCCTCTGGTGCTGCACTCAGCGCCACCTACAGGGCACCAATAATATAATTTTGAATATTTTGTTCGAGCACTGTAATTATATAAATAAAAAAGATAGTGTCGTCGCGATCGTATCTGTAGTAGCAAATGCAAAATGTGTGTCCGTATAAGATCTTTTTATTTGGTTTTGTTAGTAAGCAATGCTGCAACATTCTGCTGCCGATCGAAATTTATTGGTGCTTTCAAAATAGCTAGCACATGAAATCTTGTCTATAATGCTGGCAAAACAACAGCAAAGTTCTAGGTTTTACAGGCGTATATACAAGGTGTTGCTTTGCATCCTCGTCAAATTCTAGGAGGTAACTATGCTAATGATTCTCGACCCAAATCAAAAATAAAATGGGTAGGTAGTTTTTTTACATTTTTTTCTTAATATCAGAAACTGATAAGTGTACACCACCCATATTTCATTTTTTTTTCATTTCTGAAATAGTGTCAAATTAAAACAACAAAAAAAGCAGCGTTTATTATTATTGACCAGGTACCGTAATTTATATTTATTTATTTATTTTATGATAGGTAGCTTCACAGCTGACAGTACATAAACATAAAATGATTATACTAAACATTACGCCAATTACGAGGTACACAGAAAAATAATAAGATAATCAAAGAGTGACTGTAATTAATTGTCGTTAAAGTTTATAGTGTGTATCTATCTATATTGATTATTTACGTCTTCTATGACAACTTCCTGAATTTTGACCAGGTTGCAAAACTACACCTTGTATAGGGTAGGCAACCACTTTCCATCAGGTGGGCCGTCGTCGGCTTGTTTGCCAACCTATTACTAATAGAAATTAGGTTACAGCACTGATACTAGCCTGTACTTACCGATCAGAGGTAGGGTTATCAACTTTTTAAAGTATTTTTGTAAGTACTTTGTTTAGACTATAATTGTAAAAACATTACGGAAAATAACAGAGACGTACTTTTTAGTACATCCACATTTTGCCTCCTATTTTTAGGTTCCCTTGTAATAAGGTGCAAGCCTATAGCCATCAACCAAGCATAAATCCAGACTCCGTGGCTGCCACTGAGAAATTCCTGATAAAAAGCCAAGAACACTTAGCTCTACAATGGATTCGAACTAGACAAATAAAATAAATTTATGTACAGTCAATCGAAGGTAGTTAGTTATGGTTTAATTTACAAGAAAATTCGCGGACATTCAATATTATAAGTAATTAAACGTGTAGATTTATATTTTGGATTTTAATATTCATATTAAGATGTAAATAAAAACAGTTTCTTTTATAATACTCTCAATGATCGAGAAACCCAATAAATATGCTCAAGACTTCTAATTAACCTGGTTGATTGAAAAGATTAATTAACCCCGTAGGGTGACTGTGTTGTAAATAAAATGTTGAGAGTTTTCCAAAATTCCAAAGGTATGAATAGGAATAATAATGTGTTTTTCTATTAGTATTTAGCAGACAAGAATTTATGTACTTTTTTCGAGTTCAATAAAATCGTAATATGATTATTATTGTTCAGTCGGCAAACAAATCTTTACTAATATTATAAAGCTGAAGAGTTTGTTTGATTGAACGCGCTAATCTCAGGAACTACTAGATTGATATAAAAACAGCATTTCGATACAGTTTATTTATCAATATCAAAGTAGATTGCCATCAGCACTTTTTGAAAGTACAAACTTACATAATAATAATTAATGAAACTAAATAATAAATCTATTTCGTGTACATTAATTATTAATTTCTTAACTTCCTACTCTATAACCACTAAAGCAAGTGTTAATGACTGTTCTAATTGCTAAAACTAAAACATTAAAGCAAACATCGTAAAAGTCTATAAAATATTCAAGCTCGTGGTCAATTTACACCCGAAATATTAAACATGGACTTTGTTAGTATTAAACATGCCTTCAAGATTTATTTTAGTAGCTTAAGGGGGAATGAAAAGGTTTATGGGATAAACAGTATTATTCGTCTTCATTTATACAGGTAAAATAAGATATTTTCAAATTAGAAAATGGATTAACTTAACTTTTTTTTTTTTTTTATTATAAAAGTGTTAATTTTAAGCCAATGCATGTACTGATATAATTTTATAATCTGAGAGCACGGCAGTGCCCCGCCAAGTCGAGTAAAACAAAGGCACAACAGTGCCATCCTTTTGTTGAAGCCTTTCAGGACATAACACAAAAAAATGACTGGGTTCGACCCACAATCCGTAAGTCGCGACTGCTTTCATTGGGCCACCACTACTAACCCGGTGCACAATGAAAGCATGAAAATAAAAAATAATACCCGAATCTGTGATAATAACAGCTTGAACGTTACACAAACGTTGTAAATATAATTAAAAACAAAATACATTCAAGTGATTACATTCAAAGAGAAACATAATAAGCCTGTCCTCCCCACGCAGCTAAACAGATTAAATTACGTAAACCTACGTAGTATTATTTTTGTACAAATAAAGCATGTCAAATAAATCCATATTATACCAGACGAAATAATACACGAACACTTTCTCCAAACACAACACAACAATTTTTAGGCAAATAGTAGTAGGTACATATATTTCATGGATGTATTTTTACTATTCTCGATATCTGAATATATCGCGAAGTGGCAGCCCTATCCCTTCGTCGCGCTTCACACCTGCAAGCCAGACATTCGACGTCCGACCGCCGAGCTGAACGGACGTGTCCCCGAACCTCTCCGATCTCACCCGAACGCGATCGGTCGCGAGTGAATCTCGAACGGTGTTTACGTTCCAATTTCGTGATTTGTGACTTTTTTTTGTTGTCCTGGAATTTAACTCTGCGATACACGCCGATGGGAATTGCTGAACGTGAGTTTAGTCGTCTATTACGATAAAAGCTTTGTTTTTTTTCGTTGTGGACCAAGGTTTGGGTTCGAAGGTCGCTGTTACTGCGAGGTAACGGTTACTAAAGTGGGTTTGTGATTTTTTTATTTGCGGTAGGTAATCTGCGGGACAATCACTTATGATATTTTATTTCTCCAGAATGTTTTTGACGTTTGTGTGGTCTTGTTACCTAATCAGGAAAGTACCAACCTTATTTATATGTTACCTTAAACTTGTATAGTTTAAGGTAACATATAAATAAGAGAGAGATTATTAGAGATTATTATTATATTCAATTCAAAAATCTTAATATGTTTTTCGTAGCTGCCTACGCCGTAGCAGTGCTACGACAGACGAAGACAATCTTCAGAATTTACAAGTAGCAGTTAGTTAATTTTTCACTTAGGTATTTAAAAAAGAAACTACAGCAAAAATTTTGATTCTGACTCCTTTTACATCATCATTTTATTTTTGTATTTCATAAAAAAATCAGATAATAAAATATGATAATCGACGTGTCCTTTGCTTCAATTGATTAAAATTTACGTTATGTGGATATAAGCTTGTAGATTTAAACCCAGAGGACTAGTAACGATATGATTTACTGATAACAAAAATTGCAGAGTTAATTTCCAAGGAAGCCTACACAGGTGGCAACTCCATAAAACTGAAATTCCATCCAATTTCCGTAGTCCATTCCCTCTGAACGTTTTCCCATATTGAAACGACAACGCTGCGGGAATTAGCAATGCAATTTTGAGTAGCACTCGAACTGGCTAAAAGCATCTATGAGTCAAAATATAGTTTGAAATATACATACAGCTACACATGCAGCTACATATTTATAAGTAGGACTCGTTCTGTATTTAGAAGTATGCTTTTTAATATCCTATCCTATCTCAATCATTAATTACATCTACAATATATAGTCCGGTGGTAACATAAAATTTAATAAAATCGTTCTTTTCCCTGTGGAGTTCAGCGAAATAGTAGAAGAAAAAAAGCCATGAAACATAACTTAGCAGTCTTCAAACCTATGTCTAATATTATTGAAAAATAATTTTTTTATAGCGTATCTGTTCAAAATCTCCATTCATTTGTGCAACTTATATAAATGTATACCCCTTGCATGTAAAAACAAAAGAAGTGTCTTATGTTTGTCATCTGAAACAAGAAACACATAGCATGGATTTAAATCAAGCAAAAAAAATCTCTTCCGATTTATTTCTTCTCCTAATAACCAGAGCTACAAAAAAAAGGTTACTAACACAAAAAGCCGGATAAATATTCGTCCGGATATATATTCATTCGGGTACATAGTCATCCGGATATATATTCAGCCACATGACAATGATGAATTGTGTAATTATCTCCGACATTTTTAGGGTATTTAAGCGGGTTAGGCATTTAAACTGTAAGGGTATGTAGGCTCGAGTTTTTTTTGCTTCCAAGTAATTAAATAGCCCAGGTTGATTAGGGTTGCGTACAATGAAAAAATGATTACTTTGTGTTTTGAGGCACTTTAGCGGTTTCTTGGGTTATCTAAGAGCTCTCCATTAAAATTAGATTAGGGCTGTTTGAGCAAAAATTGCGTTGCTGGGCCACAATGATTGCAGATTTGGAAATGTAAAAAAATATATAAAATCCGGGTCTGATAATTATAGCAACAATGAATTCTATGTATAGATTATGACATCCGTTCAACCCCTTTTAATGCTAGCAGAAAATTTTATCGACATTCTATGTAGATGCCATTTAGGTAGTTTAACATATTATTTAAGTAACACTTTACGTTCTAATAAGCATGACGTTTTTCAACCAAGTGATTGCAATTATTGCTTATTGCAACTACGTATTTTTGTGCTCTTTATTTTGTTTTTTTGTTAATTTATTGCTTTGTCACCTGTACATACATGGATGATTAAATATTTGGAGTTGCAGGAATACCCTGGTTGTCCATCTTCTTGGATTTTTATATCTTTTTCTCTCTTTATGGTCAGTGCCTAACCTGGTGTCAGAGTTTTTATACCGGCCATGAGCCTCTGACTTGGCTTTACATGCCGTAGAGAATAGCTCTCAGGGACGCTGGGTAAGCTGGGTTTCCTTACGATGTTTTCTTTGGTGAACCAAAGCAAGTGATAATTACACAATACGCACATGATTCCGAAATATCAGAGGTGCGTGGGTTCGAACTCGAGACCTATGACTTGGCAGACCAACGGTCACACCACTAGGCTATCACTGCTGGCTATTTTTATCGTTTTTATAACACGTAAGTTAATAAAAAATAACCACATTTCAAACCACACAGACAAATAAAAAAGCGTGGCTTTCTTCAAAGCTTGCTATTACGGTTAGCCAAAGTATTGGTGATCGCAATAAATCGTAACTAGCGCAAAGTAAGACGGTACTACAGTGCTACTGTCCTCTTGTAACGTCTTTTACAAGTCCCACTGGGTTCATATACCTATATCTTTGTCCTCACAGTCCCTTAGTAATAGAATGGTTTTAGTATTGTTACCTACAATGTAAGACAAGATGGCTCTGAACTACGTGGCGTACAAAAGTAAGACAGTATTTTGCTCAGTTTTACGGTTTGAAAAAATATCTAGTTTTCTCTGTTATGTGTAAGTTTAATCAACTGCTTTGTTGGTGTATTGGTTGCAAGCGCGACTGCTCAACATGAGATACTGGGTTCGTTTCCCAGGTTGGGCAAAGTGTTATTAGGGTTTTTCCATTACGAAATTCTCAGTAGCAACCACGAAGTCTGGATTTGTCTGATTTGTTTGTCTATTAAGCATAAGTTTTTACATTAAATTTTCAGGTCGGACAAAGAAATATTGGGTTTTTCATCAGGAATCTCTCGCCTAGCGACTGGAGTTTGGATTTATACCCAGTTGATGGCAATAGGCTCGCCCCCTATTACATGGGACTTGAACATAACTGGCGAAATGTGGGTGTACTATTAGGTACAACTCTGAATAATCCTTTCGGAATTACAGGCGTGGTATTTTATGTTATGTTGAAGTTTAATATATGTAAGTGTAATGTACTCATAAATCTTCCTGGAACAAATTCTTCAAATGACGGTGAATGGTGAATCAACATCAGAAGAAGAGCATCGTGGTCACACAGGCACAAAAAAAAAACAGTTTTAAATTATAATAATGGATAGGTAGATAAATAATATAATCTATGTTCATCCTTTAAGTATGATTTAAAAATACAAAAAACCTTTCAAAAGGTTAAATCAAAATAGATACTTACTCAAATTAATCATATTTCAGTATTTCTTAACAAAGGGCTCTAATGAAAATATCATGATATTAAGTGTTTTTTTTTTTATTTCAACCTTAACCTAAAATAACAAAGTACTTACTTTTTGCTTCAATCAAATTCCTAAAATCTTTATTATTTAAGGTAAAGAATATAACCACTTAACAACATCTAAATTATGAAACACTAACAACTTAAAACGTTCATGATTTACTTTTTGATGTTGACTTCGCTCTGTATATTTATTTTACCACGTAACTGATAGTACTATAGAAAAATAATAATACTCACCTTTATTTGGGTATAAGGAAAAATACGATAAAGGCTGTCTTTTCTTGTGAAGTCAACTGAAGGTTGCTTGACACAAAGATACCCGCTGGTTACAGTCAAGAGATAGATGTTTTGTGTTTATGTGATATTTAATATTGTCGTATTTTTTTCATGAGGCCGACAGACACAAAATAAAACAGATTCACGACGCTACGCCAAAAGTAGCGCGTAACAAACTCAAATCAGAAATGAGTAGCCAGAGGCACAGCACTAACTAATATTCCAATGGCGGTCCATTCACGGCGCAACCAATAACGAAATAGTTAATAAACGTAGACGATGTGCTTTTAAACTCTTTCGCTATTACAACTACAAATTTACTTATCGAAAAAAAAGACTATAAAGAGTTATATTTTATAACTAGAGATAATACCACCCTCTAATTTAACAGCTTTATTTTGAAACTTAAAAATCATGCCGGTATTTTATACGGCGTTACTATATATGTTACTTACTTCCTTGAAGTTACCAATAGACAGTATCTGAAGTCACTCCCAAAAGAAACAATCAAAATCACAGGCCAAATCAAATCATCAAAAGAGTATTTTTCGATAGGAACGCATATCAGAGCTTCACTTTACATGATCACTCCAATACCCGAATCCATAAAGTACATAAAAGAGAAAAACAACAAAATAAAAGTAAATAAATTCAGATTTATGTCTGATATCCACGCGTGTCAGATTGGAACAAAAAGTTGGCGCCAACCAGGCCAAAGTTCAACATTATTGTTAGTATAATTTGATTTCTGTACCAACTCCAATATTGAATTTCCAAGGAAGCTTGTTCAAGTTACGTTTTCTTATGTTGGCACAATCATTTTCGTTGTTTACTTTGTTGTGTTGGTAATGGTATGTTATGATCTTCTATAAAGTTTGTCAGGCTCTGATCGTGTTCGTATATTAAAGTTTTCCCCAGTATAAATATGTTTGAAATTGTTTGTGTTCGCTTATTTTAATATCGAAGTTTGAAGAATCAATACGTTTAAGGTTCGCTTGATTAATATTGTTTTGTATTGGTAAATAATCGCTTATAGGCTTCGGTTTTGGGAAGCCGTTCTGTTATTTCAACAGAACGGCTTCCCGGTTTTAATTAAGCTAGGGACTTATTGAATCAAATTCATTTCTTTTATTACAATCCTTTTTAAAGTCTTAGTTGCTGTGATAAAAAAAATACATTCGACTACTACTTTTTCAATAACAACAAACAAGGACAAATACGTAACCGATCACAATCTTGTGTGTGGGCCGCCAATGTAATATTCGTTTGTAAGAGTAGTAGATACTCCTACGTATGGGTTGACCGATAAAATACTCATGTTATTAATGTTCTGATTCCCATAGCGACCATTGGGTATTATGAGATACTAAAACAAGCATTTAGAATGGTTATGACATAAAACCAACAGATAATAGCTCCTCGTTTTAAAAATTACATTTCTACTTACAATTTTCAATTCAAAATAACAACTATATTTGGCCCGAAGGTACCTAAATAACACGTTAGTAACCTTATTATATTCTCGTAACGTAATTATTCTGATGTTGTAAACTAATGTACCGTGCTATGTAGTTATGTACCTAACTATGAGTTCATAGTATGTTGGCAAAAGTACTAGTAAATATATTTACTCGGTGAAACTTTAACAAGAATATATTCGATAATAAGCAGGTTGGTTATGGATTGAGGTTATGTTATATGTTAATAATATTATTTGCGATATGATGGCACAATAAAAGATGATATGGATGGTATTATAAATAAAAGATGACATAGATAAAAGAAGAAAAGCCTTAAAGGGCGTCAAAAAATTCGTCCACATCGCTGTCAACAGGAATAGTGCCCAGAAGGCTGGCAGCATTGCCACGCTGAATGGCAATGCTGATTCTTTGACAAATTTATCACAAATTGAATCTCATAAATTAATGGAAATTACAAAACATGCTAGGAGTAAGATGGCTCCTAGGCCACCAAAACCGAGAACCCAAAACCGATTCCTTTTTCAACAAGGAATAGGAACCCTTTCGTATTCGTGAAATTGTAAAACCGAGACATTACAAGAAAACATCACGTTTATACCTCCATTCCAAAATAATAAAGGTTGCCATAGCTATTTCAATTACACCAGCTCGTAGTTTTCAGCCAAAATAAACGATTTCACAAAACATCCTTTGATTACGAGGAAATTATTTCGTGTTTCTGGTGTAATTAGTTTTCTATTACAAATAGGACTGAAAAGTAAATTGTTTTATGTAACAAACCCAATATAAGGTTTCCTAGCTTGGCGCTAAATGGGGTAAACCGAATTGACGTCAAATAAATTAGGTGAAGTTTAATTTATAATTCGATTTTCAAAGAACCAGTAGCAGTGATTTAATGGGTATAATATGAGGCATTTAAATGTCTGTTAAACCACCACAGAATCGAAAAAATATCCTGTTTTCGATTTTTGGTCTTTATTTGAAAATCTTCAGCAGTATCTCTGTTATTGCAGACATAGGTTGGCGGTATTCACCTTTGACAGTCAGATAGACCATCTTTTATATTTTATTTCATCCACATTTGTATTATTATTTTAAGTTTCTATATAAATAAACGTTTGTGACGGTGAACAGTTAAAATATTATAGAATATTTGATCAAAGATGCAACACCTGGATCCAAGATTAGATACCAAAACCAGAAAAGTGATTAAGTATATTCACAAATCAATCCGGACACTAAGAAAACAATTTGTTTTACTGTGAAATGTGACTTTGGAATTTATTGGTGTGTACAGTCGGACAGTTCCAACTTTCATTACCTATTATTTGAAACCGACAACATTAATTTCACGTTTTACAAGGTACAAAACAAATTCATTAGATCCCTCACATACATATTTGACTTTCCTAAATTAGATTTAGAGCAAACATTAGTTTTTCTACTCTGATATATGTATATCTAAGCTATTTCTTACCACGTCTGTCTAACATGCAATAAGATTCTTCCTAACTGGGAGCCTGACTTCTACAAATGGCGTTTAATTTTGCTAACCTAGACGTTTTATTAAGACTTGTTTAATATTTAAGTTTTGAGACCATAATAATATAACATTACGCCTGTGATGCAAAAGGATTAGGCAGAAGTTTACCTAATAGCACACTCGCATAGCAAATGCAATATATAACAAATGTTACATCTAATTCACGATTTGTTAGTATTGTATTAAGTTAGGATACTTTTATGTTTCTTATAATAAAAACTTCGTACGGCGTTCTTACATCTTTTGGATATTTTTAAACTTTACGCAAAATATATAGCAGACTTGTGACCCATCCCCAACTTGATAAAATAACGAGATCTCTTTATTCTAATACTAGCTTATGCCAGCGGCTTCGCCCGCATGGAGTTCGATACTTGACCCACGGGATCGTCCTACCGAGATGAAAAGTAGCCTATGTGCTATTCCAAACTATAATCTATCTCTGTGCTAAATTTCAGCCAGATCCGTTCAGCCGTTCTGGCATGATTGAGTAACAAACATCCATCCATCCATCCAAACTTTCGAATTTATAATATTAGTAATCTATAGATTCGTGTATTAAACATTTATACAAAACAACCTTCTTGTAGAAATTCTCTAAATGATGCTCAACACAACTCCAAAATCCATTTCATTATTTAAAAGAACAACACTGTTACACAGCAATATCCGAAAAGCGATTTTAATTTGTAAAATGTACATAATTATATTCATAATAATTATGCTTTATTTTTCCATAGTAACTTTGTTAAATGAAACTGATACCACAATTTTACCTGTAATTAAATTTATGAAAGGAAATGTTCATAATGTAACATAAAATCGGATAAAACACTCAATACAGATTACAACAATTTCACATAGAATATACGCAATATTTGAGAAACCGCAACATATTTACATGATGCGCACACTCTGCAATTTTCACGAACAATTCGAAATTAAAATTGTTTGAAAGCGAAATAATCCGTAACTGGTGTTGCGTCAATTAAGGCACAATTTACATTATAGAGCCGTCAAGCTTATAGCTCCGATCAAATATTAATTAAAATGTGGCTTTATCGATATGAGAAAAAGCAATTTGCGAAGCAAATGCTTTATAACAGAACCTATTTCGATGACGGAATGTAAAGGGAGTCTATTATTAGCATAGTAGCAAATAATTTGCTAAGATACTTTTTACAAGAAACGACCTTTGATCACCACCTTTTCCGTAATAGTGATTTGAGGCTTTCCTCACGACACTTCATCATCGGAACTCAAATATTGTTAACGCATTAAGTAATTATTGATGATGTTATCTTAGGTCTTTTTCAATTAATTTCTTTCTGCAATTTTTACCATTAGATCCTGTAATACTTTCAAAAAACCAAACGACTACCTAGCGATTGAGATAGTTTTTTGAGACCAAACGTTTACATTTGACTCGGGAAAATGCTATTCTTCTTAAAACAGCTTCTTGTTTCATAAATACTAAAACATATAACTTAAATGAAACTCCTTCGTACAAATACTCGTTATATAAAATTCTCATAAGCCACACACACATAGCGGCCGCACTTGCTGCATCCGTGCCGTTTGCTAAGTTCACTGTCTTAATAAAGATGTTTGAGGTGGTCTGGTGCATGTACGTATATTTGGAAGTATTTATATGCAGCTCTAAGGCCACTTTAATACACACCCATCATAAGGTAAACAAAGTGGTTGGAGCAGCAATTCAGTTTGAATTTTTTGGAGATATACCTTTAATAATAAAAATAAACGAAGTAATGGTTGTAACATACTATTACATCACGCTAACATTCCCTTGAAGAGGTCTAAAAAAAAACACCAACATTTTAACAGTTACACTGAAGTACCAGGTTATTACCGAAGTTGTAAGTGCAGCAAGTATCTGTATTAATAAAAAATTGCCGTCGACCCCAATCGCCTTAATCCGGAATCACAACCAACAACGTAAGTCGGGACTTCTGCTCGTCACATCGACACATCAGCCATCCACACCAACGCACGTGATAATCTCTTCCCTGCACAAATGTGGGGAATTAAACAACAATTAATCATATAGGTGGTCGCATTCCGTTGCCAGTTGGCACAAATCCAAGCAGTGCCAGCATTGCCACTGGATGCCATTGCTGATTCCAGATTAATAAAGAAAAAACTACAAAAAAACATTCAAACTCTCGACCTACAGACCAACCGCAGCAAAACTTTGTGTAAAAAGATTTCAATCTGGCAGGTTTAAATTTTAATTCATAAATCTAGTTTGAAAGTTGAACCTGTTTAATGAATGAAAATTGTACTTTATTCTTGTTGAGAATAATTGGATATCGTATATTTTTTTATTCGAAATGGAGTTGTGATTTTTAGTGGATATTAAAAAAGATTGAATGGATGTAATTTACTGTAACATTATGAAGTTTCATTTTAATTAAAATAAATAAATATTAATTTTATGGCTAGAAAAAGAGGGACACATAAATTGACGACCATGTGAGTATTATTATGCAAGAACACACATGCTGCACCGACCCAAAATAAATTGAGAAAAGGGCAGGTAAATAATGAATAATATTACTAATTGAATATATATTTGTACTATAATTATGTCTTTATTCATTTTTTCTTCTTATTGTTTTTAAAATGCTTTTAAAATATTTCTTACGAAAAAAAAAATAAAAATGTAAAAAATAGTAGCCCACCGGTATCGGGAACAGGGTCCAAGGTACCGGCGGTCAGGGCTCCAGAGAGAGGAACCTCCTAACAACACGAGCCGTGTCCAGAACTACCGCTTTCTGAATCAAGCCCTTGATCCAGCTGCCTAACGAGAACCTCCTCAGGTATTGGTCGAAGCTCTTGGCAATTAAGCCATTGGCTGAAACGACTTTCGGCACAATGATCGCCGAGTAAACTTCGCACATGTCGACAACCTTACGAGCCAAGTCAAGATACTTGATTTGCTTATCTTTCTCGGCTTTCACGAGGTTCCCGTCATGCGGGACCGTTATGTCAACAATCATTGCGCGCCGCTCTGATCGATCCACGACCACTATATCAGGCTTGTTGGCCACAATAGTCCTGTCAGTGATGATGGATTGATCCCAGTACAGTGTGATATTGCCATTTTCGAGAACTGGGTCGGGCACATACCTATAGTACGGCACTTCCGATTCCACAAGGATGTATTTTAGAGCAAGTTGCTGATGGATAATCCTGGCTACAAGGTTGTGTCTTTGTACTATTATTATTATCAGCCATTTGTGTCCCACTGCAGGGCAAAGGCCTCCCTTCCTTCCTTCCACTTATCCCTATCGAGTGCTGTTGATCGCCAATCCTTGTGTTAAGAGTCGAGTTCGTCCCGCCATCGCCTTCTGGGCCTGCCGCGTTGCCGTTTGCTGCTGCTGTTTAGGACCCATTATGTGGTTACCTTAGCCCATAGCTCCTCCGGCATGCGACAGATGTGGCCAGCCCAGTTCCACTTTAACTTGGCAGCAGTAAGACCAACATCAGCCATTTGAGTTTTGGAACGCAGTATCGAGTTCCTTATACGATCAGAAAGTTTAACTCCAAGTATACTGCGCTCCATTGCTCGCTTACAGACCCCGAGTGCGGACTTTTGACGCTTGGTTAGTGACCATGTCTGCGCTCCCTAAGTGAGGGTAGGAAGAATGCACATGTCCATGAGTTTTCTCTTCAGTAAGAGAGGGAGAGGTCCCTTTATTATTTGTTTCATCGACCAATAGCTGTTCCAGGCGTTCTCTGTATTTAATAAACTGAAGGTGTTTTTAATCTTTATGTTAATTTGTTCTTTATTTGCAATTAGCGTACATCTATCTAAACGTTTGATTGTACTTTGAATACGTTTTTTACGGTGTACTTTGAAATCAAAATTAGCTGTTATTCGTAATGGCCGGTGATCGGAGCTGAATTTTAATGTATTGGGTGCATTTCAGTTTTTAATAATACTTATACCTGAGGATGGGCAAAAGTCGATTTCGTTCTTTGTGTAAGCATCAGGTGAAATTCACGTCCATCGAAGTTGAGACTTATTAACAAAGAAAGTGTTGCTGACACCGAAAGAGAATTATAAAAGGCGTTGGCCGTGTTCGTTTCTATTTCCTAAGCCGTGGGGTCCCAGAACATTGGTGTCGTCGAAAGATGTTCGTAGACTAATTTTAATCTTTTTCTCGGTGTTCATCACAGGCTTTATTCAGCAGGTCGCAAAATTCCTCAACGTCATCATTGCTATGTGAGGATGTTGGAGCATACACTTGGATTACTGTTAGTGTTTTGTGTTTGTTGATGGAAAATTTTAGTAAGGCAATTCTGTCTGAATAAGCCACAAATTCTTTCATTGTTTTGAAACAAGAAAGCCAACGCCATATCTTGTGTTTGTTTCTCCGTAATGGTAGAATATGTTAGTTTGTCTTTCGAATCCATCCCATAATGAAAAATATTTTTAAAAATCTTAAAACATAAACAAACATTGAAAATTGGTTTCCAGATGAAATTCATTCAAGCCTATTTAAAGTGCGACAACTGTGAGTATTGACCGATTTGACTTGATTACCCAATCCGTTGCGTTTGTAATAATATTATCTGTATTTAAATATATTAATATGTATCAATAAGAAGACAGATAAGTGTACAAACATAATATCAACCTGTTTATGTCTGACAATCCTGTGGTAGGAACAAAAACATAGATAACACAATAGTTTCGTGTTCCTTATGCTTTGTACTTTCAATTAATTTATGGTTTTAAAAAAGTTAAACTTGACTTAATTTCATCAGGCAAGCCATTCGCAATATGTTTTTTTTTTTTAATAAGATTTCTTAAAAGTGTTTTTCATTCGGTAGGCACATGGGTGAAGGTCGATCTTAGGCGGGATCTCATAATAATGTTAAGGGTGGTACACAAAGTTACAAAGTACATAATATAATTACTAGTACTTATTTATTTTTTTATTGAACTATGATTTAATTTTAAGTATTTTTTTATTTAATTGTGGCATGATTTTCCTCGGTTCGATTTTATTTGAATTTTATCTGCTTTGAAATTTTGTATGGTTTTAAATTTTAAACCGTGAAAGCTTAAAACAGTGTTTGTACATACATATATCTCCTCACTTCTAAACCGTAACACTATAATACTTTCCCGTGACATGTGCCTTTATAGAAGCCAACAATAGACTCAATTTCCGTGTACAGAATCAGAAGGCTGGCTTGATTATCACATAAGGACGTTATTGTGTGGGGTACGCGTCTTCGAAGTACCCTCCGATAAAATATCTATACCTATTTAATACCTACCTCCATCACTTTTCACACATTGATGAAAAGGAATGGGCTATTTTCATCCAGAACATGCCGAAGACAATATCCCCCGACTTGTCGTGATAATTCGGAATTATTACGATATCTTTGATTTAAAAAAACTTCATGTCTGTAATCCCCGAAGAATTCTGTGGTTTGAGATCATGCTGGGTGCACTATTAGGTACATTTCTGACAAGAAGTTTACTTAATAGTAATAATAGAGGGTGAGCCTACCTCCAACCGGGCACAAATCTACACTCTGGGCTGCTGCTGAGAAATTTCTGAAGGAAAAACTCAATAACACTTTGCCAGACATGGAAATCGAACGCAGAACCTCATTATCAGCAGTCGTACTTGTTCCCACTAGACTAACGAGCAGTCTCATTTGGTTTCTATGCAATTATATTTATTACCGTCAACATCAATAACAAAACAAACACAACTGTCAAATTGTGGATGTACCATAGTTACAGCACAGCCTAACTCTTCGGGGAATTTGACGTGTAAAAACTAACAATATGAAAATAACTAAACTAACTAACAAGGCAAGTTAAAGAAAAGCTTATAATAAGAACAAAACATAATTAGAATTCTGTTTTTCTCTGTCTTAACTCTCAGATTTTTAAAATATATAAAAAAATAACAACTGTATTCTGAAATGACCTATTTATACGCAATTGAAATCGGAATTGTATGAAATTAATAAAGAATTTCTGAACACTGAGCTACAAGGAAGGTCTATTTCCAGAGATGTGGGATGGGATGCCTTTCAAATGATAAGTATATTAAAAATTAACACTGTTTCCTTCTTTCTAAAATATTCTTTTTTTTACTATATTTATTCATAGAAATTTTACAAATGTCATAACACCACACTCCTGCCAAACTGCAGAACAATTTGTCGGCAGTATTCTCGTGGACACACTAAACTTACTATCTAGAATTAATAAACGAACTTATTTAGTACATGGTAAAGTAACTAGTAGCTATAAAAGATAAAACAAAAAAATATCTCCCAAGGTATATAAGAAAATACATCCTCATCATAATTGCGATTAAAGCAGAACACAATTTTATTTTTGAGCGAAGCATGCTGTCATAAATCTTTTATCTTTAAAATAAAGATAACTAGACAAAAGAAAGAGCTGATACTTCTCGGCTTCGAGTTGAACGCCCTTAAAATCCACAATTCTCGACTGCGTGTGTGTATGCGTATTTGTGGATACACTTCAGTTATTTAAGGTGTTACATTTGTGTGAGAGTAAAATGTGCTACAGTTACTGCTAGCTTACACCAACCCACTGCTGGGCAAAGGCCTCACATCTTCCTTTTTTTTAGATCCAGGGCTATTGTAAGTGATTTGTTGTTGGTTTAGACAAGCCCGCCCTACCATTCGGCTACAAGTTCTACCGCGTCACCTTCTAGATGTGTCAGGGCGCCAAATGGTGGTATATTTTAGTCCACAGTTCATTGGGCATATGGTAGACGTTGCCAGACCATTTTCAATTTTGCTTAACTGCTTTTTGAGAATTAATGTCAGTAGCCTGTGTTTTGAAATGTTGCTTTATTTATAACATCATGTATATTAATACGAATTACCTATATGATCGAATGAATGTTCAAAAGTTACTAAACTATTTAAACAAATAAATTTCATCACCAATTTCAAAATTACATTGCAATAAAACAAACAGTACAAAAAATACCTACACAAATATTAAAAAAAAAACATTGACCTAACAAAATCTTTCCGAAAATCTTCCCAAGGAAACCTCCAACGTACTTTTTCCACAAAAAAAAAAACTGCCAAGAATTCTAATTAAGTATGCAAAAATAACGACAATCACCATTGGGACCCTCACAATGACAGCCAAAGCGTTTAGCGTAATCTTGAGAGGTGGAGAGGTCCAAAACGAGGATAATATAATATAATGGACCCCAACTTGTTTAGCCTAAAATATCTTAAGGGGGAATGCTACAAGGTAGCTCGCGAAATTGTTTTGTTTTCGCTTATAATTGTAATTGGGATAAAATAACATTACGTTATACCTGTAATTCTCGAAGGATAAGGAAGATTTCATCCAAATTTCGCCAGTTATGTTTAATTCTGACGAGATAGGGGGTGAGCCTATTGCCATCAACCGGACACAAATCCGATTTTTTAAAATTACAACACACGTTTTCGAATCAGTAGGAGTTGAGTAATGAGATGAATTAATAATATCTTAGCTATTTCGATTCCATATTCCTTCCTTTTTTCACAATTATAACTTCATACTGTCAAAGTCGAATTAAATTAAATTAACCTCTTGGTAAGACTAGTTGGTCTTACCAAGAGGTTACGGCAGATAATGAGTAAAACCTCATACTGAGCAACAAATTGCAAAAATCTTTCGCGGGCTATCTCAGCTCATTCGCCTTAATGGAATGACCTTTTTGACTTTGAGATCTAGTTACAATGTGGACTGTTATTAAGTACCTTTGGGACCTATTGTCGAGTTAGAATAGCTTGATTATGTGTTTAATCTTATAAGTCTATTATACTTTAGGTATTGTGGTATTCATATGGGAATGATTGTTAATCAAAATAGTTAAACGATTTCGGCTCTTGTGGTAACCCAAAACATAGGCAGCAATGATTGAAATACGCCTACAGTTTGGTATGACTCTTTTTGCAACAAATTAAATCTTTTTGTAAAAATCCTGAAAATATTTTTTTGTAAAAATGCCCGAGTTTAGTTACGATCAGCAATTACACTTTGCGTTATAATAATAGTAGCTTATTTTTATTACTGGCAGTATATTTTCAAGTTTAATTTTGGTGAAAGTGATTCAGATTAATACAGATTAATACTTGGACACTAAACCGTTCAGGTTTAATCTCGCTTTATTCCGTTTCTTAATCCAAAAGTTACCCAATTTCATAAATAACAAACATTTTATTTCACATGAACAACAATCTAATTAGTTTCTATAAAACTTTTAAAATTAAAACAGAAAACGGTCGGCTACGTATTAAACTCGTAGAGTGCTACAGTGCTACGCCGTAGCCGCGTAGCAATGCTACGAAGTGTACTTAGTAAAGTTTGTAATGCGCTTACCACCGGAACTCAAATAGCTTGTAACCTGTTCAAATTAAAAACCTCCGGTAAACTATAAATTAAATTGTGGATTGTTTGTTATTTTTTCTTTTTAGTGCTGTAAACAATGTTAATACTTGTGAAAGAGTTTCTTAAGAAATAGATTCACAGTTCGTAGTTCATAAGTTTTGCTGGCAGTAATGCAATATTAAACTTTTGTAAAGTTGGAGTCACAGATGGGAAGTTGTTTTCTCACCTGTTGTAGCGAATTGTAACTACCTCAGACACCGACTCCGTTAAATGCTGGGCCTGTAGTGGCCGAATAACTGAATGACTAAGGTCGAGGCGGTTTATTCAGACCTGCCAGATTGTTCAAAAATAAAATGATGATAGTCTCCCAAATTAATAAAAACCATTATAAACCAACAGCTTTAAACTCTTTTTTTAATTACAAAGCTTTATACAATCAAAACACGGTCTTACATCCTTAGTAACTTAATTTACATAATATTATACACAGACAAGCATGTTTTACTTTTATATTATTACCTCTTTACTCTTGACAAATATTATGAGTTTTGTTCCGCAGCTTTGCGGAAGGGTTGGCATAGTAAATTATTTTTTTTTTCCGTCATGGTTATTTATAAAATGTCATAAACAGTGCTAACAGGAAATTGATAATTTGAAGTTTTTTTTTTTTTTTGTAAATAGACCTGTAATTACTTTTTCTAATTTGTGAAGGGGAAAAATTATTTATTTTATTTTTCAACGTAAACGGAAAATTATTATTTCTGTTTTTTTTTTGGAAAACAATCTCGGCATCTCGAAATTTGATATTTTTTACTATAATTATGTTTTTTTTTTATTAGGACCCGCTTCTGCTTCGTACAGTTTTTATAATTACGGAAAACATCGAGATTTCTTTATTTTATGCTTTAATATTATGTTGATACACACATAAACTTGTGGATAAAAATAAATAAATCCTTTAAACAATGGTGAAAACTGAATCAAAATTCGTTGCGTAGTTATGTAAAACAACTCGGTCACACAGACAGACACGCAATGTGATTTTATTTTATAATTGTTAATACTACATTACAAAAATACAAAAACCACGAATAGTTTTTTACAAAGGAGATTAACATAACATCACGCCTGAAATCCCAGAAGTGTTAGGCAGAGGTATACCTAATAGTACACCCACATTTCGCCAGTTATGTTTAAGTCCCATGTAATAGAAAGCGAGCGTATTTCCATCAACCAGGCACAAATCCAGGCTTCGTGGCAGCTACTAAGAAATTCAAAATAACAGTTTGCCCGACCTGGGAATCGAACCCAGAACCTCATGCTCCACAAGGCATGCTCAAGGTAGTCGAACGGAGATTAACAGTTTATATGAATACGTCCATTCTAATTGGAATATATAATCACACATGGAAATAATGTAAAGAGAAATGGGGTAATATCCTCCTGGTGGTGTGAGGACTAAAACGCGTTATTTCTAAAAAGTGGACTGTATTACAATAATTATGGAAGGAAAACAAACGGTTTAAATACTATGATGTGGCGGGAAAGAAAACAGATAAGTGAATCGCTCAGTGGCGCGGACGATGACGCAGTGCCGGGCCGGCCGGTGCGCGCTCGCAGCTCGAGTCCCCGCACCGCGGCCTCAGCTCCCCCGCCCGCGATCGCCCGGCGCGTCGTGATATTCTCGACAAATGTTCTCATATATTATATATCATCTTATTACTCGTTATATAATCTTTATTCGAAAAAGAATTGAAGGATCCCTTGTTAATCCCGTAATCTAGTTCTTTATCCCAGCTTATAGTAAGTTAGTAAGTACATTTATTATACCATAAAGGTTGTTACTGATAGAGAGCAGTTACGCTGTGTTGTACGTTCGAGTCCGAATACAAAATCAATGTAAAACAAAGTCAATTTAAATAATTTGTAGGTATAAGCTCCAATTGTCATCGTTTTCTGGCCTTTATTCCAATTTATTTGGGGTGACCGCAGTATTTCTTTTTCTTCCATACTGTCCTATTAGTCTTCGTCTCATAGACGTCACCCATTTTCAAGTCTTATAATATTTTACATAGTTTATTCATCGTTTCTTAGGTCAGTATAAGCACCAATAATGTATAATTTTACAATGTTATTAACTAGTCCCGGCTCACAGAGTACCTATGCAGATACTATTGAGAGCAATATAAATTCATAGCATGAAACAATGCTCTATAACCCATTATGAAAAAATAGCAGGCGCCTATTTGCTTCTCATACCTTCATATGCATATGATATCGTTATATTCGAAGTCAATACCGTTCATAGCAAATCTCCATGTATTACAATAAACAAAAATACTGTTGCTCAAAACTTAAATACAAATACAATAAAGATTAGCTTATACATAACACTATCAGCCTATATATTACCCACTGACAGATAATGTGAGCATTCTTATTATTTACAAACTGCAAATAGATCTAAAATAATAATAAAATTACGTAAAAGTATCAAAATCAGAAAAGAATTACAGGGCGTCAAAAAAATCATCCACATTCGTCTTATGTCTTCTAATGTTTTTTTTTGTTTCTATGACATGTTTTTGTTCACCGTTTTGAGAGCAGCGGTGATGAAATAAATACCACAATGAAGTGTAGCTGCCTGGGTTTGAACCTACAACCTTCAACTCTTAAGTCAAGGCCATTTACCATTGAGCACACAATTCCGAATATTACATTACAATCAAACGCTCGCAGTTAGTTCATACCCTTACATCTTTTCAAGCCAACTGAGTGATGCGAGTCACAAGGCCCACAAAGGTATTTCCTATTGCTCTGTAGAGGATTTTTTTCGTATAAAAAGGGAATAAAGTAATATAATATTACGTAGGTAATATAAGTATAGTTGAAGGTAGAAAGGTTCTATTGAAATGTGCTAGCTATATGTTCTGTTTTGTGTTTGGTTGGTTGTTTTATATTATTGCGAACTAGAAGATAACATATTTATTTATTTAATGCACACACATTCTTATAATATGCGACGAAATTGATATAGTATCCTTAATTTGTACTTTTTTACTTGTTAGCCAAAATTATATGCTGCATCTGGGCAGAAGATTCTCCTATATCTTTCCAGGAATTCGTTTCGTGTGCTATCTGAAACCAGCCGTGTCTGTGTACGTCCAGGGGCCTAAAATGGCCGTCTTAGCAGAATCATAATACGATAATAATATGAATCACGTTACGGGTATCTTTAGTACAACATAAAAGAAGAATCGAAGGTCTATGAATCCTTTCTGGAGCATGCTCCATACATTACATGTACAAAAGGTCGATCAAAGTAATTTATCGACCATTTGTTTCTTCCACGGCCATTATAGTCAAAAAGCCGTAGCTTTTGTCATTGGATTTTTAGCTACATATTGGAACCTGTATTAAGACATGGGTACATAATCGTACCTCATTTAAACCAGCTCACGTCGCACATAATACTACCAACATAATGGCATGCAAAGTTGCCTCTAAAAGTCTAAACAGCTCGAATACACCCCATATATGTGTAATACTTTGAGTTTTACCTTATTTGAAAGAAAGAATAAAAGCGATACATACAACGGTACGGGAACATGCCACAATTTCACAGCCAATTTGCAATAAAAGATCTTTGCAGTACGCCCTCGGTTTTTTTTAGATATATTTACGCAAATTGAGTAGAATGGTGAAATATTTGAGGGATTTGCGTACCTCATTAGTAGTTACGTTGGAGATAGGTTGTTTTGTTATGTGTGGAGATGAAACTATTGAAATATATGCTATTAAATTATAGTTTTTATTGATGACAAAATATTTCTGGTGACTTTTTGAGAAGATTTTAAAGTATTTCTGTTATTTGATTAATTTAGCTTCTACTTCGTTGATTTATTACCGTATTTCTGTCTTTTATTTGTCTAATTAACAGTTAAATATAATCTTCAAAATAAATGAAGAAAATATTTAAATATTGCTTTGGGTTTGAATTTAATTTTCGTTTAAATACCAATGATGTAATAAAATACGTTGATTTTACAAAAGTCAGATATTTTTTAAAACCACTAAAGGTGTGTGGGTGGCGGTTAAGTATTTTGTAATTTATCGAGAGAGATCTGGAAGGTGGGTCGAGTAAATAAAACTTTTCTAAGACTGGTCACAGATCGAGTGACGCCACTTTTGAACTGCACTGCCTTCCTTCATTGCGATTGCAGATTTATTCGCGCGATTACATATAAATATAATATATAGAAACTCATCACCAACCTTTAAGCAGTAGCCCACCAGACAGAGAAACTGTTTGGTTAGAGGATCCTTCCTTTGCTAAAAAGGACACCATGAGCATCTTCCCACTAAAATAATCACACCTCAAATAAAAAGCTGTGGCTAGGAACGTCCTTTATTAAGATACAAAATATTTGCCAACTCTAAATCGAATCTAATTTTTTTTTTAAAGCCATACAAAAATGTTCAATAAAAACTTCGTAGGTCAACCTTGAAAGTTTGTGAAGACCTATACAGCAATAAATATGCGGAATAAAATTGTTCAGCCCAATTGAATGATTTACCTTTTTATTTTAAACAAACAACCAGCCTCTGTTTTGCACGGTTGTTACGTCTTGACAAAACACTCTTTGTTATATGTACGTTTAAAAATTCTTATTGTTTACACGAAAAGTGTAATTGGAAATATGTGGGGCGGCGTTTGCCCAGCAGTGGGACATCAATAGATAAAAAAAAATGATTACATAAAACCTTTCAAAATACTGTCTCAACAACTGTCTAACCATAATTTAGAGTCAGTATTCTAAATCTGTTGTGCAGTTACAAGCAACGCGGTCAAACATACAGACAAGAAAAGCGTGTATCGATAGATACCTACAATGAAGTTTATGTTATGATTTTTTTAAAGAAAGATAGTATAAAATTGTGTTTTTTGCTGTTCTCCAAAAAAGTGTCTTCCTCAAATATTTTATAATCTCTGTTTCTCAGCCTGACACAAGCAAATGTAATAAAGTTGATTTATTAATATTTTCAAGATAATTAACTAATATGCAATAATAACTTGCACGTACCTACTGTACATTATTAACATTATAATATTACTTCATACATACACTAATCTAAAACTTGCTGACATTTTATTTTCTTGGCTGTTAACAAACAAGTTTGCGAAGGCGAGGTGGACTCTATTTGTCTTGCCTTAAAATTCAGTGTGGGTACAAAGAAACGTTGGCTTTCTCTGACCGACCGGGATTTATCGCTTAAAGCTAATGTGTGGTCACCGTTGTGGGTCGAGCTTCGAACTGCTTGAATTTGGAGTTCGGAAGAATGTTTTATTTTGAAATAGAATGTGATTTGTTTCTTTTGGAGGTATTTTTCTTATGGGAAAGCGCCCTATTATTACGTCCTTTGTAAAGGATGACACACAAAAAATCAAAAACTATTTGTAAAGCTTACCACACGTATTAGTAAGTACCACATTATGCTGATCCGAGCGATGCAGTAACAGTGCTTTTAAGTGTATAATACTGCTCTCGCGTTTCGGCAATACTGATATGGTGCGGTGCTTTTTTGCTTTTTCGCCCGACGCGTAAAGTCGCTTCTTCGTAAACGCTCCCATACATCGCCATATGTTTGAATTGAAAGCGGGCCGCGCCGGACAATGCGCCGTGCGACGCGCCGCAGTTCCGTAAATGAGCCTTTAAGGTGTGGTCCGTGGACCGGCTGTTGAAACCAGACTTTAACAGATATTTTAGTGTATTAACTATCAAAGTCCGTAGTCTGGTCCGCTCTTCAGTTCACTAGCTTTAGTCACACTTTAAAAAGACACCAGCTAGAAGAAGGAATAATTAATAAACTCAACTTTCGATTTTTTAAGGTTTAAGCTCCAAGATTGCGCACTAAAATACATCGTGAGGAAATCAAACCAGGCATGCGCCTGAGAGATATTTCTAGATGGCATATAAAGCCAAGTCAGAAGCCCATAGGTGGCATAAAAATTGACACCAGGCTAGGCTCTAAGCACACGAAAAAGAAAAAGACACTTAAATAAAATTATTTAGGTACCAATTAATATCCAAATTACAGTAACACATCATAGCAATGTATTCGCGCATTGATGCCGTATGTAACCGCAATGTACGCGGCAAATGTATACCAGGGTTTACAAATTAATTTATCATCGTAAGGTTTACCATATGAATACATTAATCATAGCGGAATATCATACAAGTTTTGTTTGCTAGGGTTATGCTAAAGCCCCCATTTAGCGTAGCCCTAACAAACAAAGCTATTGTTTTAGTTTTAAAACTTTTAGTATTGGGTATCTTGTATAGTATTGGGTCTTTTTAATTTAGGCTTTAATTCGGTATTACAAAACAGAGGAGGAGAGAAATATATGTGTCTTTTGATACTCACACCGACGTCTGGTGTTTGTATCAAGTTCGTGAGGCAATACTTGGCATGGTTGCACCGTGATCATTTTTTTTTCAAGTTTTGAACAGGAAAATGTCAGTCACCATCATTGGCCTAGCCTTCACCTGTTGGGGTCGGCCTCTTCTCTAACGGATGCAGCCGAATACCATGTGTTTTACATGAAGCGACTGCCTATCTTTCCTCCACAACCCAGTTACTGAATAATACGAAAATGTCAGTCAATGATTAAAGCTATACAGAGTTATTGGGATTAATCAGCAGCAAAAAGTATGGGGTATGATGCCCATCAGTGAAGATTATGTACTTGTTATGCAGAGTATGTTGTAAGTTCTGTTGTGTTATATAAACGAGTAGACGAGGGATTCCCTTGATGGATTTATTGCTACTAATTATAATAACACGGCTAAATGCTAAGTTAAGGAAATGCACATCTAAACAATATCGATGTGCATAAAATGAGTATGACGTACAAACTACACAAAGGTCAATATACAGCGTAGCTCGTACACTGTCTTTATTACAATAAATAACTTCCTTTTCATCTTCTTGATATAAACTTCTCAAAAACCTATGGCGAAAGTGATATAAGTTTAGTATTGATAGAGAGCGGAGTGGGTTACAGAAATTGGTCAAGAAAATATGGCTACATAATAGGTAAGTAGTCCAAGGTTTGACCGTAATTAAATAGTGGCTAAACACACTAATCAAACCGAAATCAGTACAAGAACATACCACGTAAAACAAACAAGTTCATGTACATACCTACGTTTGACCTACCTACCTACCTAATGCGTCCTACAGCAAAAATAAACGATAAAACTAATTCCATCAGAAGCTTTTCCAAAATACTTTGGTCCTTCAAAACAAGTAGGTACAATAGGTTTGTGCTTGCCAGAGAATAAAATTACTTACTCTTTAGATGTAGATTTTCATTGACAGCATTAATATCGGTCAGAATCATTAGAAAGATCCTACGAATCAAATTATTTCAAACGTCGTTTTGGACGGATGGCAGCTTGAAAATAGTGTAGGTATGGCAGACGTATATCTAGGGTTACTTAACTACCCCTTCCCATAAGGTTGGTAACTTAAGAGAATTCAACTAAGAAAATATAAATAGTTACCCGCATTTGCCCACTCTGCTGTTAAAAACTCAAACACTAATTAAACTACTACAACAAACTCCACAAAATCAGGACAAAGAAAATAGTGGCACAATTTAAAAACCCTAATTAACTAACAGGAACCGTATACACGTGTTTTGAACAAGCCTGCCTGTAATTTGGCGTCTCCTCAACGCTCTGTCATTACTAACTTAAACCACTTAATTGCAACTATAAAACTTAACCCAACGGCAAATAGTTGAATTTCGAATGACACGAGAAAATTAGGTTAATTATTATTAGAGGTCACCCCTATTGTTAGGTTAAGGAGTTCTGTGAGTACTTTGTAAGTAACAATATTTAAAGTTTTAATTAAGAAACAAGAGCTTGAAATATGGGCGTTGAAAATGTAGTATGACGGAATGAGATGAATGGAGTGGCTTGCCTGGGGAGATGTGTGGGAAAAGGCCTTTGAAATAATTATACACGATGTTTGTTTAGGCTGGTATATTCTTACATGGAAGAGGTAGGGACAAGACGTGACATTTCAACCCAATTTACCCCAGTATCAAGTATATTCGTTGGTATAAGTCTAATTTAAATAACATGTGCTTTTAACTCGTTGTTAACCAACCAACTTAATTCTTTAAGACTGAATGTTAGTATGAGCTTAGATCAGGACGCGAGAAATTCGAAGCCGCGACTCGCCTCATTAGTTCCTTTTTATTCAAATATGATCCTTTATACTAGGCCTAATAATAGTTTTTGTTTCTTTCTTTGACTTAATTCGGTATACGTAAAGTAAAATTTAATCTATGCTGATTACGAAAATATTTCGAGATTTAAGGTTTCTAAACCTTATTTTGTTATGGCGTTTATTTGAACAAAAATACTTGAAAGCAAATGACATCACACGTTGGACTGATTGAGGCGACTTTCGGTGTACTTGACAAAGTGTTAAGTTTGAAGTTTCTATTATTGGTTTAAATGTTTTATTTATTAAAGGAATACACGTAAAATTTTGTTGTTTTCTTCTTGTACTATACGTGGAAAAGACATCGAACTCTTCAGCCTCAGCTCTGACGTCATCACGAATAAAAGTTTGAAAATTTATTAAAACTAAACTACAGCTTGGAACACAATAGAGAAATTAGTTGCTTAAAGTGACCCAATCTCAAAATCATCATCTTCCTGCCCTTGTCCCATTCTACTTGGGGTCGGCGCAACACGTTTTCTTCTTCCATTCTCCCCTGTCAGACGTCACGGCATCATTTACTCCTTTCTCCTTCATATCATTCCTCACACAATCCATCTATCTACAAAATAAAAACCAATATTAAAAAGTACCTACCCGAAAAAAAAACCGAATCAATAAGATGTATAGTCTAGGAATAATGTCCCAACAATGATCGTAAACATAAACATGCACGTATATTCCCAATATCTACATGAACCTTTCAGTACCCGTCATATTCTCACAGTAGCGTTTCGACTACGAATTGTTAGTAGGGTTACCTACCCGAATACTTGGCATAGCAACCAGGCAATTTCGCCTGTGGAACCTAGCGATCAAAAGCGTTCTTCCACCCACTATTCTTGGTAATTGAGTGATACTAGAACGTCTGCAAGCCCGGTTCTAATGTGTTCGTCAGAGTGTTATTAATAGCCGCAAGATTCTTGCCTTTGGTGAAACTTCAGTATTAAGAAGGAAGCGCCGGAGTACCCCCCTTAATTTAAAATATCGTAAGTCCTTTGCAATTTGCAGTTCAGTGTCAGGCTGAATGTTAAACAAAATATGATTCGCGACGGTAACATGTATTTAGTTACAGCGTTATAATAATTAAAACAGTTAAAGTCTAAGTTAATTTTTAATCCTATTCAATGGCTATTCCATGAAAAAATCATTCACTGGAATTTTATGATTTTAATTCTTATTACTCTGTAGAACCGTATAGATCGAATCATATTTTAATGAACATACAACCAAACACTAACCTGCATAATTGCAAAAAACGTGAAGAAATTTGAATTTCGCGGGTTAGCCAGGAGCTTTCACCTTAAAGTAAAGCATTATAAGCACGGGTGCATACGACTCGCGTAATTACCGACGCGTCGAAAGTCACGTGGCGTTGCAGTGACTCACTGATGCTCTAAGCAATTTATTCATTTGTTTTATCCACAGTCGTTGTCCCAACACGCATGTAGGTTTAGCGTGTAATTTGTGGCCGAGCGGTAAAGCATCGTGTATAATATAATTCAATGTTACACGACTGCACGGTTGGCGCAGCGGCTGAGCGATTGGCTGTTGCGCTTCGTCGCGGGTTCGATCAACAACTACCTGTAGACCATACAAATATTTGTATGGTCTACAGGTAGTTGTTCCGGGTCTAGCTGTTGGAGTATTATGTGAGTTGTAAACTCACCCACGACACAGAAGAAATTCCAAGTGTTTGAAAAATCAATTCTTCCACCCTATTTTCAACACGATGATTCATGAAAGAGAATAATGTCTTTATTATTTTCTTATAATAGCTACGTGTGCCTTTGATAAATAAAAACGTGACGCTTATAAAGTGCCTATATAAAATTGATATCCTTGCTTCAGTCGCTTTAGACACCAACGGAGCAAAATAGGATTGCTATTTAGGTATTCTATCCACGGGAAAAATTGTAATAAACATCTATTTTTAATCTTCCCCGCGTTCCTAAACCAATAACCATGTTATTGCGATTCAATACCCGAAACCAGTGGATAATAGATTAGCGATTCAAAAAACGTAAAACATCAGAAATAAAATATTCACATCGGGGGCGTCGCCCCGAAAAAAAAAACTTAATTTTTTATAATTTAACTTTCCAAAGACGAAATTTGACGCTGAAAAATTGTAGCTTTATATTTTTGTTCGCTCATTTTTCAGGAGGGGAGACTGAAAAATGTCCAAATAACGAAATTAATTCTACGTTCCCCGGCCGAGATTAAATTAAATCGTTTCCTTGTTCTGCATTTGCGACCAGCCCCTTAAATACGCTTTGTACCAATGAGAATTCATTCTGTTTTTGTCAGTTTTCATGTTCTAACAAAAGATGTAATAGTATTTCTCAGCGGGTCTCGGGTTTGTAAACATACGTATCGGTATTGAGGGCGATTCTGGTGCTTTTTGGTATTATAAGTTGTTTGACTATTGGCCCAATGCTCGCTGCCGCATTTATTGCTTTCATAATGTGAAATGGACCTCATCGGACAAAACATAAGTGAGAAATTGTGTTGAGTGAATAAAATCTATGCCTGAATGGTTCTAGAGGCATAAATATTGCTAGGAACGCATGGGATCCCAGTTTCAAAGCCCTGTAATTAGTAGCCTGAGTGTGGCTCTTATCGGTACTTTCAACTTCGACTGGTTATTTGAGTAGCGGATTTCGCCGCGGGTAAATAAGTAACAAATGTGTTTGTGTCCATTTATTGCCTTGAAAGGCATTTTTTTTCTCCAACTAGCCACAAATCAAAACAAGATGTTGTTACAAACATCATCCTACTACTTCCTACCAATAACATTTTATTCTATTCTTCAAGTACCATGCGCCCGCCCACATTCTTCTTCCCTATGTTTAAATAAACCATCATAGTGCCCTGCCACAGCACTTTTAACAGCTTGAACCCATTATGCTGTCGTTACGTAAATACTTTTAGCTTATGTACACCTTTACATAATGTTTGTTCAACTCTCTTAAGGATACATTGTCTTTTTAAGATCCACCCTGCATAATGTTTCGTTTAAATTTTTTATCCCGGATTTTTTGGGCAAATGATGGCTGCAATTGACCTGTTTTTATCATAAGTAGTAAACTCTGTTATTGTGAGTAACTTTGCGTTGTCTTTCTCATATTATATTTTTGCTCTAGAACTTTAATCTGGCTATAACATAATAAAGTTGGAAAACGATGATTATTTTACTTGTCTCAGCACTAAACTGAATTTGATCACTTTATAAAGGTATTGAAACAAGCCATAAAAATGGCCTCTCAACCATTTTCCTGTCGGAAAATTGCATAGCATATTTGTGTTGGCATGACCGATACACAACCCAATAACGGTTACATTTTATAACGTTTGTTCAGTCAATAGCAGTTACTTATTACTGAATCGATAGCTTTGACACCAATTCGACTATGCAATACATATTTTAAGCCTTTATGGATATGGTATTGACAGTTTTGAACATATAAACTATTAAACAATGCAATGCGAGCGATGATAGGAACCAAAAACGCCTAAAAAAATTCACATTCCGGTGGTCCGGAAAAAATAACGACATTTTTATGTTGATCGTAAAAGATTTAACCCGTAGTCTCCTTAAAAGTGTCATCAATGCAGTACTCGTGCGATAAAGCATTAAAGGCCTAGTGGTTATGTTAATAAGGTTGAGAATCGATCATCTGGGTTTTATTCTTAATGTTAAGGCTTAGTGACTTCATAGCTAACATTAGGGTCGGGTTTGGCTCTCGATGGTCGGCTTAAGTCAAAATTTAAATTGTGGAAACTAAATTTGCATAGAGAGTTTTGTACGGGCATAAGTATTCGTGCACGTTGGGTTGGCTGCTGAATATAATAAGAATGGAACTTTATATCTCTTTTAGGGTAACTCTACACTTAACGTAAGCAGACAGCGGAGCGCTGCGACGGGGGAGCAAGTTTCAAATGGACTTTCTGGCAATGTTATGTCATTTTTTGTCGTTTTGTGGAAATATGTGGGTATTTCATATTCAGAAAAATTATTATTATTATAATTGGCAACTAGAAAAAAAAACATTGGCAACTACCAATTGAAATAAATAGACTGTAAAATTGAACTTTGTTCTAGAATCAATTAGTATGCCATGCTTAAAAATATCACAAATTCATACTTCACGAATAACTCTCTAAACAAAGACTTTAAAACATCACAACGCCACTAACGGAATACTCTCAAATGTCACTTCTAAAAATAACCGCGGAGAACTTAAAGTGCAGTGAGAACCGCTCTTAAGTCAACTCTTTTTGCATTCGCCCAACATTCATGACTCCATTCACGGAGGTTCTTACGTTACAAATGCTTTCATATTCTTAGTTTTTAGCTCTTTTTACTTCACTCTGTTTTTTTAACCGACTTCTCAAAAAACAAGGTTAGGTAAAGTAGTGCTATTTAAGACCTGTATACGTTTTTGAGTTAAGGATTCTTATTGTATTTTGATTATCGGGGATGATCCGCTGGTCATGAAGGACAAACAAGAAAAGAGTTCAGAATTGTCTGATTCTTTAACTTGTTTTCGGATTAAACACCAATTATAGTTGAACTTCCACAATGCCTTGTGAAAGGGTTAAACGCCAAAGAGAGGGTTCAAAACCTGGAATGAGAACTCACAGACGCAGCCATCAAAGAAAGCAGCCTAAACTGATAAAACTGGACTTAATGTTTAATATATTCTTTATTTTGGGTATTTTTAAGCCATATGTCATTGTTTAAGCACGCGGGATTACTCCGGATTAAGTGAAATAATAATAACCCCAAAGGAATCCCTGGCCCACATCCTTTTACACATCATAATAGATATGTAAATTACACATGAAAACGTGCAATGCGACTCCAATTTTAACAAACAAACACGCTATGTCCACTGTTGTTCATTTTCTTCTCTAATTTCACGCCACTGAGCTCGATTCTCGGCCACTTTCATCCAATTTCATACAAGTCATCCTGCAAAGATCGTTACTGAAACTAGCCGGAGGGCTTGAACCAAGTCGCCTTTTCAGATTCAGTCTCCACTCAAGCAATCATAACTCTAGAACCTCAAAACCTTTTGATCAAAAACCTTCGCAAGTTTGGCTCCGGTAACTTTTAAACCGACTTTATTCTTCCGATCTCTCTCAAAAGGAATTTGTATTTCTTTGTGCAAACATCGAGAAAATTATGTAAACAAGACAAAGTGAATATAACACTTTTATCTATTAGGTAGCTGCCCTTCTCTGGGACTTCACATTTTTACGATTATTTTGAAAGTGCCCTGGGGAGATCCTTTTTGCGTTCGGCTGAAGTTTTAAGATGAGAGCGAGGGTTGGGACAATAACAATGCATTTTACTATGTAGTTTACGTGACTATGTTTACCGGCTTTTACTAAAATATACTCTGGTAAAAGCATTTTGCCCGTTGGTGGTGACGAACGGTTTTGTCTAGGGAATGAAATGTTGTGTCGTAAAAAGTTGGTAAACTAACATGAGTCCTTCTTACCCTCAGTATAAACTTCTTCTAAAAAATGTTCTCATCAAAAGGTTTTGAAATCATAATTTCTCTTTATGAACATGAAACCACCATTTCCAGTGATTTAGCAGGGTAGAAATTGCGGAACGAACTTCGTAGTAACATTAAATTCAGTACAATCAACAAACCTGTCATTCAAGGTTTCTTTTCCTGATACAAACTATTCATATAATACCAAAACTAAAACTTATTATCTTTAGCCGAAAAAAAAGTGGCCCTACAAACTCCCCAGAAACAGTCTAATTCAGTACAATCTACAGACCTGTCATCCAACCTTTTTTCTATACAACAAACTATTCGTAAAACTGAACTGCGACTAATAATCTTTCACTTACACAACAAATAGTCAAAAAAGCCAGATCTAAATAAGATCTGTCTCCAAAACTACATCTAGAAACTTAACCTATCAAAACGGAACCCGCTGTCCGCTTCCTCTCATCCCATCCACCTGCCAACCCAGCTTAAATTATAAACGACGCGGACACCAGCACACCTGGGACACTGGACCTACTGGAGTAACGCTCATGTTTATTTTTACGAAGACATTAAGTCCCCTAGGATTAGCGGTTAAGATTAGTTCTCGCAGCGGATTTTCTTCTGGGTTTCTTTTCGTTAGAATTAATGGAAAACGAGTAATGGCTCTGATTGTGTTTTGTTTTGAGAGAAGATAAAGTTTTGTGAGTAGTTATTTTGTTTGCAAATACAAGAGAATGTTGGCTTGGTTTAGACATAGTAATATACAGGATGGCTGGGACACCGACGCACAAAAATTGTTACCACGTACTCAGTACATCATTCGTTCATCATAGAAATTTTGGGATATTCACCAACTCGACACGAAAGACTGGAAACACGTGTGTCCAGTTAGTGAAACTCAAAATTAGTATGACTTATTATTTCGTCATCAAGACACGCCAAGATTTTTACGCGTGTCCACATAGTGAAACTTAAATTAAATCACTTTTATGTTTTCGCCAACATTCGCAAATTTTTATCGGTAATTTGTAAACACAAAGTTTGTTTGTTTGTTAGTTTGATCCACAAAAAGCTTAGTTGAGGCACTAGTCATCTTTAAACTGTGCCATATATAGTCATTTTCTTTAACCGGAGATATAAAGAATCGATCCAAAACAATTAAGCATTTAAATTCCAACAAAATTTAAAATTTAAAACGATAAGTAACTGTTAAAAAAAATGTTAGTATTTATGGCTACCGAAATAGTGTTGAATGAGTTAAATAAAAAAGCTTATCTCTTTAACCATCATTTCTTTGTCATCACTGTATTCACGAATACCAGAGATAGAATGAAAACGAAAGGAAAAAAGCATTCACTTTAATGAAAAAGTTCTTATTGAACACGATTGCGTTACTTTCTATCTGATCATAATCAAAAACTTCGATTTTACTTCATGCTTCAATTATCGAAAGAAACTTAATTTTTAATACTGTTACTGTTACTGTTAGCCTGTATCATCCCACTGCTGGGCAAAGGCCTCTCCCCATGACTTCCAAATTCTTCGATCCAGGGCTAAAGTGGACCACTGATCGTTGGTTCTGTCCAGCTCGTCCCGCCATCTCCTGCGAGGTCTACCGCGTCGCCTTCTGGCTGTGTCAGGGCTCCACATCGTGGTTATTTTGGCCCACAGCTCGTCGGGCATACGGCAAACATGGCCAGCCCAGTCCCACTTCAGCTTAGCGGCTTTTTGAGCAACGTCAGTAATTTGTGTTTTGGAGCGCAGTGTGGTGTTGCGTACATGGTCGGTAAGTTTGACGCCTAGGATACTGCGCTCCATTGCACGTTGGCAGACCTTGAGTTTGGACTTTTGAATGTTTGTCAAAGACCAAGTCTGGGATCCATAGGTCAAAATGGGAAGAATGCACATGTCCATGATTTTTCGCTTGAGTGACAAAGAAAGATTTCCTTTCATAAGCACTTTCATGGACCAGTAGCTCTTCCAGGCATTTTCGGTTCGTCTTATGACTTCCTTGTCTTGTCTGGACTGGAAAGAGACTAACTGGCCCAAGTAGATGTTTTCATGGACATATTGCAATTCTTCACCATTCACTCGGATCTTGTATTTGGTGGTGTTTGTCATCAGTTTGGTCTTCGACATGTTCATCGCCCGTCCAACCTCAAGGCTTGCATTACTGAGTTGGTTTAACATTAGCTCCAGTTCTGCCGCCGTTGCAGAGAATACGACAATGTCGTCAGCGAAGCGAAGGTTTTTTAACCGCACCCCACCGATTTCAATGCCGCTTTTCTCCCAACTAGCCGTAAGCCTTTTAAACACTTCTTCAAGAGCGCTATTAAAAAGCTTCGGTGAAAGCGGGTCTCAAATTTTTAATACCGTACTAAATTAAGTTTGGTTTTCATATCTGTAGTCTTAATGCTAGTTGCTGAGTTGACGAGTAATAGAGAAGTATGGAAGAAGAATACATGCTGCGCCAACCATTGCCCAAATATTGCAAATATGTAATTCTTGATTAATACCTACTTGGATAGACTGCATAACGGTCGGAAGGTTGGTCTAGCGGTCGGATCAATCAGATCAGATCAGATTGGAAAACGTCTTATTGGGTCTTATCCGTCAGGAATTTCTCAGTAGCAGCCATGGAGTCTGGATTTGTGCCCTCTTGATGGCATGCAATAGGCTCTCCCTACTACATGGGACTTAAAGTTAAACGGTGAAATTGGGGTGTACTATGTACACATTTGCCTAATCTGCAGTGACTTTTTTTTAATGTTACAGCACCATGCTGATATAGGGGCCTTTTGACCTAGTACAGGACCAGATTAGTTAGTCTTATTTTAATTTGTTCTTAAGTTTACTTTCTTTATAATCTTGTTTTATTGTTAAATTAACCGTTTTGTATTTTTGTCCAGTGCGAGACTAATAAATACTTTTTCTTTGTTTCTTTCTAATCTTACAGGTATACGGGCATGATGTTGTGTTTTTGAATGCCTACTTAACGACTTGAAAGACACTTGAACTATCTAATCTTTTTGACAGTCACTTTTTTAGTGTAGTGGTTTATCATCCTCAAATTATAAACTGACAGAAACGTGGCAAGACAAACGGGAAAATACTCTATTAATAATCTTGTGTAAGTGCTTTTTTCTTCAAAAGGTAAAAATAAATAATAGGTACCTCAGACATGCTCAATTTAACAAAGAGAAAACAAGTTAATTTAAGACGGAAAGCACTATAATAAAATCGAGATAAAGCATGTTTTGTTTTGTATGTCTGTGTACAACAGTACAGCCACTTTATCTTCATTACGAAGCCTAAAAGAGCAATGACATTTACACACAGGTTTTCATTATTGACCAGGTACCGTAATTTATATTGATTATTTACGTCTTCTATGACAACCTCCTGAATTTTGACAAGGTTGCAAAACTACACCTTGCATTTTCTCTTGCACTCTCACTTGAATAAAATATGCGTAGTAAATACTAAAGAAATATAATTAAAGTACTTTGGTGAAGCGTCAATTGCCTTTTTGATATTCATTATGAATAAAATAGCAAATAAAATAAGATAGGATTTTTCAGTACGATTTGTTATGTATTTAGCTTATCCTTTGCAAAAAAGGTTACATAATTGACTGTCTATCTGATGAATCCATACGCCAATATCAATACCGTAGAAGCCAGTACCGAATGTCTTCGCAAGATGGCGTTCGGGGCATAATATAGTCTTGTCTCCCCGCTCACCGCGCGCTACACGTTGTGTGCGCAAACCCGCCTTTGAAAATTCTTTTTCTGATGAAAACCTGAGGATTCTCGTAAAATAAATGAACCTGTATCTGTGAAACATTGTGAACTTATAGTGCAGTGTTGATTTTTGGAGATTCAACCATTCCACCGGTGGATTAATCGAGATTTTCTCGCCGACCGACAACGATACCTGCAGCATCACGGAGTCACCCTTCAAATCTCCCTGGAACTGAGTTGTGGTCTCAGGAATAGACAAGCTACGGGCTTTTTGCTGCAATCGTTGTATTTGTATTGGTGTCTCATGGATTTCATCGATAGAGATTTAATTTTCATTTTTTTTTTGTACCGCCATATTTAGTTGTTCTTAAAAACAACGCAAAATAAGGTTTAGGATATTTACACGCCACACCATACTTTATAAGCTACTTCTGTATAGGAGCTTGAGGCTAAATAATAACAGCCGCAGCTTGGATCAATCTTTAGGCTAAGTTCCGCTTGCCTAGGTTGGTCCGTGGGTGGGTGGCCCCTCATTACCTACAGAGTTTCCCCAACGTTAAGCCGTTGGTCCCAGCGATTAATTATAGATCTTTGACAGTCGTTACAGGTAGTCAGTGGCAAAAAAGTCTGACAACCAGTCTTACCAAAGGTTATCGTATTACCCAGTACTAACTGGGTTGTGGAGGTCAGACAGGCAGTCGCTCCATGTAAAATAGTGGTACTCGGCTGTATCCGGTTATACTGGCTGGATGCTGATGCTGGATTTGAATGGGTTACAAAAGGGAGGGAGATAAGCCTCCCTCCCATTCTCCTCCCTAGCCTCCTTAGTGCGTAGGGTGCGGGCCAGCTCCAATGCTGTACTGGCGATGATCGCTAGGCGATTTGACTGACCCTACATCCTGATGTATCCATTGCTGTGGCAGACATATACCCTACAGTGCCCGTTTAATTTAATTGGTAGTTCACGTCATTTTTATTATTTTGTTTTAGTAGCAACCACGGAGTCTAGATATGCCCGATTGATGGCTAGCCTATTGCCATCAATCGGGCATATCTAGACTACCCCCTATTACATGGGACTGAAACATAACTGACGAAGTGCGAGTGTTGGTACGCCTCTGCCTAACCTTTTGGGAATTACAGGCATGATATTATGTTATGTAATTTTGTTTTAATGTGATATGGGTGTCATTGTTATCTGAAATAAATGCATTTTATTTATTTGGGCTTGATTCAGAAAGCGGTACTCCTGGACACGGTTCGTATTGTTAGGAGGTTCCTCTCTCTGGAGCCCTGACCGCCGGTAGCTTGGACCCTGTTCCCGATACCAGTGGGCTACTATTTTTTATATATTTAAATGTTTTTTTTTTATTATTTTATATGCGAATATTTAAAAATGTGAAAAATAAGAATGAAAAATATATAAAGAAAATAATAACAAAAAACTTTTTTGCAAAAAAAACCGCCTTCCAAAAAAAACACTAAAAAAGTGGAAAATAACTTTACTTTCGGAAGTCGGTGACTATTGTTTGTTTCATTGACTTTTTTGCCACAGACTTCCGAAAGTAAAGTTATTTTTCACTTTTTTAGTGTTTTTTTTGGAAGTCAGTTTTTTTTTGCAAAAAAGTTTTTATTTTACGCTTTTTAGTTATCGTATCACACACAAATCCTTGTCAAGTATCAATTTCGTAATTTCTTTTACTTGGATGACATTTTTTCCAGTTATTTTGATTTCAAAACCAAACTGCTGAACCGATTTTGATGAAATTTCTATGGGACCAATCGGGAAGTAGATCCATTCAGATAAAAGAAGATTTTTTCAAATCGGTTCATAAGTGACGGAGATATGAGGTAACAAACACAAAAAAAAAAAAACAAAAAAAAAAAAAACATACAACCGAATTGAGAACCTCCTCCTTTTTTTGAAGTCGGTTAAAAATAAGGCAAATAATAACTGCAACTATCTCATTTATAAAGGACCATCGAACCAATCAAACTACAATCCATATACAAAAATAGCGCGTGACTAATCAGCGAGCAATAATACAAAACTAACTAACAACAGACGTCGACACCTCGCGTGATATGTCGGCTCTCATAAATGTTAACTACCCTCATTCGGTAGAAATCAATGCGGGACATTACTAACTAAAGGTTGGGGTATTGATTGGTTTCCAAGAGTCGATAATGAGTCTGAACCTAGTTATAAAATAGCAGGTATTTTGGAGGAAGTAAGTTCACAGTTAAGTAGGTATTTCATTTGATAAACCTCACATTCAACCAATTTGCACTCCCTGTAAACTCGTAGATAAAGTTTTGGATAAATATTTTGATATTAATTCGTAAATTTTCCGACCAAACTTGACATAATTTAACTTTTAACGTAACATATCATCACGCTTGGTGTGCCTAACCATCCTTCACATTTTGCCAGTTATGTTAAATCCCCATGTAGGTCTCATAGCGAGCCCGGGTCGATGGCGCGTTGTGTTCCACGAGCGCCTCAAAGAGATGTCAGCACAAACTGACGGGGTCCACTAGGACCGATGCCTACCAGGGTTGCGGGTTTGTTCGAAAGAGTTACCGTGGCCCTTGGCACAGGCAACTGAAGGAACACGGGTGGGTTTTAGTCAGTATGAGTCTGACAAGCCCTCCCGCTCCACCCAGAGCGGGAGAGGTTATTTGATGATTTCCCACCCCAAAAAAAAGGCTATTACCATCAACCGAGCACATTAATAGGTCTATACTCTAGGCTGAAAATTTTCTGATAGAAAAACCTCATACACTTTTCCCAAACTGGGAATCGAACCCAACAACTAGTGCCCAGCAGCAGCGCTTATGACCAATAGATTGGTCTAACTATATTATGTCATTTATGTACAGGCAGTAAACATTCAAAAGTTTGCTATCAAAAATGACGGCCAATACTATTATTTCAAAACTGAGTATCTATCCACCGTTTATATGGTTTATATCACTGATGATATATCAAATACAGACATAAAGCTATTTTCTCAGAAGAGTGATTTCGAGTGGCCTCGACTACGGAACGCGGATAAATAATCTCATTTTAGTGGGGAAAATTGGCCTACCCAATTAGGCGCAAATTGATGGCCCGAAGTGGTTTCACCAAAACGATTTCTTGACTATTTTTTCAGCAAAACAATCTATTATTCTAATAAAGATCGCAGATATTCTATTGTAAGGCCACTATTGTTAAATGAAGAAACTAATTGAAGTTTCAAAGGGAATAATTCTTTTTGTGTTTCCAATTAAAAGTTTCTGGTTCCATTCAAGTTTTTCAGTGGATGTAGTAAGAATACGATTATTTTTATGGCTCTGATTTTGCATTACGCTGAATGGAATTGTTTTACGAGTTTCCGGGATGTTTACTGCTTATCCCTTGGCGATAGTTGTTGTTTCTCTTTTTGGTACCCTTGTATGTGTTCGTACTAGTTTTGTTTTTAAGGCGTTGTGGAGCGGAAGTTGTATTGAATATTGATTTTGCTGTGTTTTCGTTTTCTTGGTTTTTGATGGTGGTAGTACAGATAATTTCAGTGTCATAAATATTGTTTCTTAATATAATTTCTTTGTTTATAATCAAATTTAGGGCTGATACTATTAGCAGCATAAAAAGCTACGGTTTAGGCAAAAACTACAGAAGGCGACCTTGCTACGATTCGCCTAGTCCATGTTCATACTCGTAAATCTGGTATTTCACGCAACGGTGATTAAGTATAACTAGTCCTTAATTCAAAAACACACGTCTAAAAATCAGTTCCAAAACATTGTTTCCCCTGGATACATATCACTATCAAAGTAAACAATCCATACTTTTACTCATCAAACAATCCTCTTACACGCACACGCTCAAAGTCAATATCAGTCGACGACAAAAATACTAAACGTCAAAGTACAAGAAAAACGAACGCGGAAAAAAAGGAAAAACGTGACAAACGGATCACCTTTCTAAATAAAACATGCAAAACGCTGCGAGGTGTGAACGTGTGAATCGACCTACATTTGAGTACATAAACTAGGTACAGTTAACAAAAAAAAACTCATTTGCACTCAAACACACTACTGTTGTACGGCGGGCGCGTCAATCTCTCAGAACGACGATCGGTATGTTTGGTATGGGGTAGCTTACAGGCGGTAGCGTTTTTGTATTAAAAATGTTGGTTTATGGTTGCAGCTGGTAAACTAAAGTCAAAAATCTTATGCGTTGAAGGGCACTATTATTTATTATACACACAAGACTTTTTAACAATAAAACCCACTAATTGGCTCCTGATTTGCTTGTCGTGTCACCACAAAATACGTCTAAATAGACTGCCAGCAAGGTTGCAAATAATGATATTCAAGCTGAACTAAAGAAAATCTAGAAAATGTGAAAAAAAACATGTGATCCCGCGAATATGGTCTAAACACCTATGTTCAATACACAACATGAAGAAAGAAATTAAACACAATCATTTGAGTTAAAAAAAAAAACGAGATACAAAGAAAAAAAAAATACAATCGCGGAATTTTAACACCTGATTCGCTTTTTTTAGATAACTTGTGCCTTAACCCCGTTGTAGTGGCTCGAGTAACTCGCGTCGAGTGCCCATTTGTCCGTCACTGACCGTTTCGAGTGCCTACAGAGTGTTGTCCCGTATATTTGTTTTGTTTAGCCCACTCGTGTAAAATTCCTCTTACCCTTCCCAGCACATAATTGTTACAGTAACTTGCTAACCGTACTTGATACTGACCTAGAATAATTAGTTTTATTTTAATGAATTCGCAGTTAAATTGTACGCTCGGGAAAATCGACAATTTCAGTGAGTTTTCAGGTGTTTTGCTTATGAAAATATCTCGTTTCGTTGTTTTTGATTATGAAAGTGAATGAAATTAAAATGTTATGTTGATGCTTAACGTTTTAATTTAGTCTGATATTGTCTGAATAAATTACTAAAACATTCTGCGAATAAGGTAAATTCTTATTTAATTAGCGTTTTCTATTACAGAAACTGTGGTTGAGTATGATATTTATTACACAGAAAATAAGTCTTTAAGATGCATGAAAATTATAATTAGCAGCTGACGCTGTTACTGTAACCCTTCTAAAACGATGTTCTTCAACAGCAATGGCTAAGTACCTATAGCATGGAATGTCCAAGTGCCTTTGAATACTTTTAAAAACTCACAAAATACCCCTGTAAGTCATCATCGCACCTTTTACCAACAGAACTAAATCTTCTAGGAGATTGAATGGAGTTTTATGACTATAAGCATTTTTTTAAGAATCAAATGGTCATAACATTCTACGTTATTCGATCATCATCCGAATCCCTTACGTCACTATGGCGTGAAGTGGTCAAACAAAAAGTAAAAGAAAACAAAAGGTAAAAAGACGTAGACAGCGTTACTTTCACATTTAAAATATTAGTGTGAATTTTCATATCATCACATATTAAGTTCAGTGAAACTCATCTGAATTAAAATTGTAGCCTTCCTCCAAAATACAGTGCCAGCATTCACTTTTAACAAACCTACGCATTTAAAACAAACAAAAGCTTGACATGTGTGTTAGCAATCTGTCACCATACACTGTCACAAAGTGCTACAATTCACGAGGAATGTTTTGAAACTGTTTCAAAACACATAACTCTTGTTGACGCGGAAAAAAAAACTTGTTTAGATATCTATGTAACAGATAAGTTATGGCTGCGTGTCACAATTTTATAAAACGGTAATGAATCAAACCGTTTTGTCATAATTTAGATAAGGAGTCGCTACCTTCTATCGGTGTGATAAAAGTGACATTGTCTCAAGCGCGCTTAGGGTATTCTGAAGACCTAGCCTGTGGCAAACTCCTCCCCCCTAAAAAAACCCCCCTTGCAAATCGTTTCTTATTCGACAGAATTTACATAAATGGTGGTGGGCTATCAATGTGTCATTCCTATACCATATCATTACTAAGATACCACTCAAGGGAAGAGTGAGACAGCTCCGACATAAGTACTCTTGTAAACACAATGTTTTGAGATGTAATACAAAGGGGTTGGAAGATTTTCGCGTGAAGCGTGACCTGCCAAACTTCCGCCATTTTATTTTATTTTCAAAATAGCGGCCATTCATATATCAATCGGTAGCTGGTATCAATACAAAGAATTATTAATCTTCTAAAGCGTCACATTGCCGAAATACAAGCTATCAAAGTTGTGCAGATGGCGAATATTGTCACTTTGATGGCTCAAATCTCGGATACGTGACACTTAAGAAGATTTGCTCTCATACAATATTTATTTGTATTGATGCCAGCTATTTATTAATACATGTTGTATGCGTGGCCGCCATTTTGAAAATAAAAAAATGGCGGAAGTTGTTTGGCCTGTTTAGTATTTTGTTTTTGTGGACGTTTTTGACTTTTCTATCACTGATGTCGCTGCTATTCCGTCACAAGGAACAGGATTAACAAGTTTTCAGTAGCATTTGTTCCATTAATTTGATTTCCCTATCATCGCTGTATCGTCATATCTAATATTCTAGCAGCAAATAGAATTATCCTTTGTCCTGGACCACTTTGTTAGACCCCCAAGTTGGGTAAAGCGTTATTAGGTTTACCATTACGAATGAAATTGAAAGATTTTACTTAATAAAACACCTACTTTATTACTTTTACCTGAGACCCCGACTACAGTCGCCCTACTTACATAAATAGTTTGAATTACTCAGCAAAACTTCACAGACGATAATCACAGTCAGCCTTTGTGGAAGAAAAATTGAATTAGCTCAGATTTTGCCTAGCAGTCATATTCCATTTATCACTTCTAGAAAGGCTTCTAGGTCAATAGAAAATAGCACTTTTATTTGAGTATCACATAAAACATACACCTTTGATCTTGACTTCCTTATGCTGCTAAGCATGAGTTCTTGGGGTTGTTACCCAGGTTGGGTTGCCCTGGGTCTGGTTTTTTGACCGGTTGATGGCAATAGATCGTCCCTATCACATGGGACTATATCCAGACTCCGTGGCTGCTACTTAAAAAAATCTGATGGAAAAATCCAATTGCACTTTGCCCGACCCGGGAATCGACCTCAGGACTTCATGCTCCGCAGTCATGCTTCCGACCACTAGACCAACAAAGCCGTCGGGGTGTATTGTTTTTACGTTATGAAAACATACTTCGTTATCATAAAACTAACAACTCTTTGCTTTTGTTTTGTAAGTGCATCGTAACAGTATCTAGAAATACAGAAACAATAAATGGTTGTATGTCGAGAGATGCAACTCCGTTTAAAAACAAAACAGACTGTACATTAAATCAAACCAAAATAAAAATACTCTTGTATGTTGTGGGGAAAAATAGAAGTCTAGCTCATCACCGCGGTGTCAACCGTATGGTGTTTGGAATTAATTCCATTGGAACGTACTACCAGGACAAAAATTGTCCTAAGTCCATGGTGCATCGGAGTGCCAAATTACACCTACATTATTTCAGCCGTTATTGTGTGAAAAGCTATGCCCGCGACTTTGCTCGCGTGGAGTTCGGTAATCGTCATACGGGGTCATACTACCGGAGTATTTTATATTTCAATCCAGGTTATGAACTATCTGAGTGCCAAATTTCAAATCCGTTCAGAAGCTCTCACGAGAAAGAGTAACAAACATCTCTCCATCCATCCATCCATCCATCTACACTACTTTTCTCATTATCTAGAAGAAGAGGTACTTATCTTCATAACAAGAAACACAACAGAAAATCCAAATTTTTATCCATACTAATCTTCTTACCCAGAAGAAGAAGATTTTCTCCTAAGACACTAACTCGAAATAAGCCAAGATTCTGCACTACCTTTAACGTCATATAAAACAACTTTCCAAAAAGAAACTGCAGTTAAAAGACATCTCCATTTCAGCTTCTAACGACGAAACTCATATAGGTATACTCATTCCCATTTAAATTCCCATAAGGGCCAGTAAGAAGGTCCAGACACGGACGGCATACAACCTTTTGCAAAATTAATTCAGTTACACTAAATTAATGAAAAGTATAGCTGTCTACTAATGTATAGGATGTTTAGGGTTGAGGGTAAGAAGGGTTGGATACGTAGGGAGAAACTAAAGTCTCATGTTTGCTGTTTAAAGATTGCTTTTATATTTGTAAGGGTGGTGCAGAGGTGAGTCAGAGGTATGTTTAAACTACGTAACAAATCTACATAACATCGCGCCTGTAATTCCCGAAGGGTTAAGCAGAAGTGTGTCTAGTAATAGTACGTCCATATTTCGCCAGTTGCGTTTAAGTCCCATGTAATGGCGGGCGAACCTGTTGGCCATCAACCGGGCTACTGAAAAATTCCTGATGGAAAAACCCAATAACAATTTGCCCGGGAATCGAACCCAGACCTCATGCACAGCAGTCACTCTTGCGACCGCTCGACCAATGAGGCTGAAACTCTCCGCGAAACACAAGGAAAATGACACGAGAACAAATAAAATTTTTTTTGCAAAAAAAAACCGACTTCCAAAAAAAACAATAAAAAAAGTGGAAAATAACATTACTTTGGGAAGTCAGTGACTATGGTTTGTTTCATTAACTTTTTTGGCACCGACTTCCGAAAGTAATGTTATTTTCCACTTTTTTTTATTGTTTTTTTTGGAAGTCGGTTTTTTTTTGCAAAAATTTTTTTATTTTACCCTTTTTAGTTATAGTATCACACACAAATCCTTGTCAAGTATCAATTTCGCAATTTCTTTTACTTGGATGACATTTTTTCCAGCTATTTTGATTTCAAAACCAAACTGCTGAACCGATTTTGATGAAATTTCTATGGGACCAATCGGGAAGTAGATCCATTCAGATAAAACAAGAATTTTTGAAATCGGTTCATAAATGACGGAGACATGAGGTAACAAACACAAAAAAAAAAACATACAACCGAATTGAGAACCTCCTCCTTTTTTTGAAGTTAGTTAAAAATTCGAGCCTAACTACATAGAACCTCCTAATAATTTCCCAGAAAAAAAAAGTCAGAACTAAACAAACCTCAACTTACAACCTTTTCCACTCTTTACCAGCAGTACCCAGCTGTTTAAATAAGAGAACATCGCCGACGGCCGGTCATTGTTTACTCTAACTGGTTAACAGCGGTTACTTCTGTAAATACATGGTTCGGTATCTATTAAACATAAAAAAGGTAAAAAAACAACGGACAGAATTTTTTTTTCTTACCGTTAGATATTCTTTGGTGTATTATTTTCTTTGTTTTTCCTTTAGGAAGAGGTTTTGTGAGTTTTCCTCTAACGAACGATTAGTCGATTGGTTTGTGGGACTGGAGTGAAACGGTTTGTTGTTTATGTAGGTGTAGCTGGCAGAATTTCCGTTGATCAGAGGACAGTACAAAAATTAAAAAAATGGAAGCGAAAAGTTTGGCGGTTCGTTTAACTTTTAGGCTACTATTAAAAGATTTAGGTGCTATAATTTATTATTAGTAAAACCAGTATAAAACAAACCAGCATATATGCAACTTATAACCAGGTGCCTTTTTTTTGTGTTTGGTACCTCATATCTTCGTCATTTATGAACTGATTTGAAAAATTCTTCTTTTATCTGAAAGGATATACTTTCCGATTGGTCCCATAGAAATTTCATCAAAATCGGTTTTGTAGTTTGGTTTTTAAATCAAAATAGCTGGAAAAAATATGTCATCCAAGTAAAAGAAATTGTGAAATTGATTCTTGACAAGGATTTGTGTGTGATACGATAACTAAAAAGTGACTATTGTTTGTTTTATTGACTTTTTTGGCACCGACTTCCGAAAGTAAAGTTATTTTTTACTTTTTTTTGTGTTTTTTTTGGAAGTCGGTTATTTTTTTGCAAAAAAGTTTTTATTAATTACACCACAAACAGATGTCATGCAACAATTTATCATTTTTAAACTTTTATGAAAACGTGGATAGGACACAAGATATAATAGCATTTATTATATCCCAGGTCCTATTTACTATAGCTGTTACTCGGCATATGAAAGTTTTGTTTCAGAAAAAAACTTGTGATTGAACATTTAATCCTTTAACATTTACCTTCTAACTTATGAACAAAGGTCTATGCGAAAATGAAATTACTGATCACTTTGTATGAACCATCCTATAAAGGGTTAAAATAGAATTGATTGTGAGATTCAAAATATAAAAATCCTTTCACGAAAATTATAATACATGTTTAACCGCAATGATTACAGTATGTTGATAACATAATAATAGAGTCAGTTAATGTAACCCAACCCGACTCATTATAGACACCCACTTTTGACCGCAACCATTGACCGCTCGCTGGGTTGACCGGTCATGAGTCAAAAAATTGTGCTTTATTTGCTGCGCCATTCGGGTCGTTTGATATTGACGACCCGAATGGCGCAGCGGTAGTGAGGCTGCCTTACGTTCATAGGGTTCCGGGTTCGAATCCCGGTAGGAGCAAGTGTTTGTGTGATGAGCATAGACATTTGTTTCCGAGTCATGGATGTTTATATGTATAATAAGTATGTATTTACAAACAAAAAGTATCTATGTAGTATATCAACTATCTGGTGTCCACGACACAAGCCTCGTTGCTTAGTGTGGCACTAGATGGCGCTGTGTGTAATGTCCAGCGATATTTATTTATTTATTTAATTTTCTTAACTTAGCCGTCGTTAAAAATTCTGTCAAAAGAAAATACTTTATGAAATTAAATAATAAATGGAAGTCAAAACAAGGCTAACTTTCAAGTTTTTTGTTTGTATCCAACAAACATTTTATAATTAGTTACGCGATATTCAACATTATTTTGAGAATTTATTTTGGATATAGGTATGCAGTACATTCATTTTTCAATTAGTTATATAGCAGAGAAATCTCGAAGTTTTGATATTACGAAAATTCTCTATTTCTTTTGAATACGAAAATGAAATGTATTTCAACCCAAACCAGTTAGGTCTTAACTTAGACCAGACGAAATATAAAAGCTAATCAAGTAATGCGATTAGACGTTGATAATTCGCGGCTTCATGTCATAATTTAATTTTGTTGCCAATACTAACATTCGTTTTTTAAGTACATTGTTACTATCAAAATATGGACCTGATCTGAAATGAATGTTTAAAATATATATAATATAATTATAATATAATTCAGTAAAGAAACAGTAAGGCAGTTTACACGCGCTTGTTGACAAAGTTTGATAAAATGTTCGAGTTGATTAACATTCCCGAAAACGGGTTTACGTGATTTATCATATTATAGTTTTAATGCCAATCCATCTATACTAAACCAACATTTTCTTCCACAGGCAATGTGATGGACGATGTCAATCAGAACGAACACATAGCGAGGACGGCCGGCGTCATGTAACACTGTAATATGAATCTAAGTAACTTCGTCGTTTACATCACGAGCCTGCTGTGGCTGAACCTCACCGATGCTAAGATTGGTAAGTCTGTACACTGAACATTACTAAAGAAACATCATGCCTTGTAATCCCTTGAGGGTTAAGCAGAGATATACAGTCACGAGTACCAATAATGGATGTAAATAGACTCTTAACCGTGTTCTCCCGTCATTACGATTTTTTTTTTGTTGTATTTTTGGAATTAAGGAGTTACGAGTATGTTAGACAGATCAATATTCGATCAATATTAAATTGAACTTGTTGTTTTTGAGTGAGCGTAATTAGCGGTTTTAAGGAATATTATTAAATTAATGAGCTACACCATTTTGTTTTTACAAAGCAAAATAATAAAAAGGGTCTGTGAAGTTATTGTTTAAAATACAAGACTTGGTTGCTACGTCGTAGCAAACGACATTGCTTACAGTTTGTAGAACCTGTGTTTTATAGGACAGCCATGTTACCACGTAGGTATTTTTCTGCAAAGCGACTGATATTTTCTAAACGAAAATACGTTACGAGCAGTAGGTACAGATCAATATTATTTAATCCAGGATAACTTTCTATACCGTTCATCTCAATAATGAGAAAAACGGCAAAATAAACAAATATTAAAGGACATTTTGAATTGAAAATCAAATTCAACTCCATCTTTACAATCCTTTTTCAGCAAAAGAGGGGATTTGTTAAGGCTGAATTTCTATTTAGTCCAAGCTTATTCGGATCATTTCGAAGTGAAAGGGTCATGGCCCTCTCCGCCAACTTCAATTAACTTCATTCACTAAAATTAATTGAAATTAAGCTTCTTCATTATTTTATCTTATTTGCCGTTTCTGACATAATAAATTAAATTATTTTTGAGTGAAAATAATTGAAATTAATCAGTCTTTGCGTTTGTTAGAAAAACGATTTAAAATTCACAGACACGTTCAATTTGTCACGCCGACAGATGGCAACTTACGATTTTTTGAACACATAAGTGACACATGAAAGCTACGATCGAGTACTCGCGCGACCAACCGGTAATATTAGGACTCGGTACTGCTTCGTTGGTTCAGCGATCGCAAGTGCGACTGCTGAGCGTGGGTTGCTGGGTGCGATTTCCGGTTCAGGCAAAAAGTGTTAACGGGTTTTCCATTCGGAATTTCTCAGTCTCTGCTTCGGAAAGCACGTTAAGCTGTTTGGTCCTGCACCTGAGCTCTGTTCGATCGTGTCCGATCGGCGTCTCATCGGACTGTGAGAGTGAAGGAGGATAGATTGCACCTGTGCCAGCGCTCACACGAGTGCTCTGTTATATTTCCCACGGCGATGACTAATCTCCGCTTCGATTGGCTGACGTTACCGAAAACGGTCAGCAGGAAAACTTATTATTATAACTCATGGTCAAGGACGAACAGGTTAAAGTAATAACTTACATATCATTACGTTACTACAATAGAAAGTAATTGGAAACTATACTTATATAATATTAATCTTAATAATTCATTTACCTTCGTTTGGTCCTTGACTATCAATCTAGAGGTCACGTTGTTTAATCCTCTAATCTCTTGAAAGTATCCGACTGTGTAAGAAGTTTTTATTCAGTTTCAACATACCTAACAAAGTAACCTGTATTCCGCAAAAAGGTTCAGTTATGGCGATACTCCCATATTAGGGGAAAGGAGCCTATTTCCATTATATTCGGCCTTTAATCCTATTCTATTATTGGCTAGTTCACAGGCCTGTGAGAGCCATATTGCACTACGTTTACGTTTTTTACATTTAGATTTTTTTGTTTTAGGACATAGGTACGGTTTCTTCACGATGTTTTCATTCATCATATTGTGAGCACCCAAATACCTATGTATGTGCATATATATATAACTAACTCGTAAGTCACTGCCTCGCCCCTTAGTAAGACTGGTCGTCAGATTTTCGACCTTCTGACTACCCCGTAAGAGCTACCAACGATCTTCAAATATGACAGCCAGAACCACTTGCTTATCGAGCTTTCCGAGGCATATAGAAGTCTCGTTAAAATATAATAGAACATACATCCTACAGCCTTTTCAGTTAGAAAATTCTTATGTCATCCAGGGATTAAATACAGGGCCAGATCTCCCAGCAACGAATCTGGCTAGCGACCACTAGTCCTATACTTAAAATAGATTTATTTCATCATATGAAAACTGCCTAAAATCTATCAATCATTTATATCCGTCCAATCTGTCTGGCTTGTCAGCTTTCTGTTCTCCTGTGACGAGACATTTTTTCGGGATAAAACTTATGGCTTAAAAAACTTTGTACTTGTATAAGGATAAATAACGGATAAAGATTAGTTTTCTTTTGTACTGTTCTTCAATTACCGGATTTTGTTATAGTATTTTTTTTTAAATCCATATATTTCACGTTGTTCCTGTATTTCCTGCTTTTTTAAAGTTGGTTGGAAATTAAGGACATCTAGTAAATCCATGCTGTCACAAACGATGTACACACAGATAAACAGGCAAGAAAAAAAGGATTAGACAAACGTCATCCTGGCACTTCAGTTCTTAAAATAAAGTGTACCAGCAACAAACTTACAAGCCGTGAAAAATATTTTTTTCTACAACAACAAAAATAAACAAGACACAAAAAAACTACTACCAACTTTCATACCGTAAGCAAAACTTCCTTTACAGCCTTCCAAGAGAAACTAACCCATAATTTTGTTCCAGGGTACTTTTGGCACATCACAGATCTTCATTATGACCCGTTTCACAACTCCCAGGAGCTACATAGAGGTACTTTATGAAACGTATTCCGTTGTTTTATGCTGATGACTTTATTATTTTTGTTCGCTGACATTCATAAAACATGCGATAGTGAACATTATAGAGAATTATTTCGGCTTACTCTGACGAATGTCAGCGTTGTATGATTTATTTTCGTGCATATTATTTGTGAATTATTTATTAGTGTTGACCTGTTGGGTGTTTGATGAATGAGGGTAATCAGGAAAAATAATTAATTAATCATGAATGTGTCAGGTAGATTTTATCTAATTTCTTCACATAATTCGGAAATAATGGCTGATGACGCATTTGAGTACATTATTGTTCCTCTACCGTCTTTTGCATAATTTTACATCGTTAAACCAAGGGACTAAAGCACGTTATCAGACGGAATTCAATTTGCAGGTCTCCTGTCCCGTGATCTATGACTAACTTATTGATAAATAATCGCTTGTAAAATGTATAAAGTGTGCTATTTGTATCGAATAATGTACACTGACGTATACCACGAAGAAAGATTGGTGACACAAATTCCGTCGGATGAGTTTCGGCCATTGATTGAAGTTTGACTATAATTTAACTATTTCCTGATTTATAATTTCAAATAAGTATTATTTACTATTTTGTACGCTGAATGTGGCAAAACATGTTGAAACACCATTATGAAACTCATTTCCATCCATGTATACACATGTTTATACAAATAAATGAATCTTTATCTTTAAAAAATCCCGGTTCCACACCAGACAGTGACAGATACTGCACTGGATTATCTGTCAGTGCCCACAGTCCGTTGTTTGTAGACGGTCCACATTTTGTCCTTTCCGTGTGACAGAACTTTTATCAAGGAAACAAATGTTGCCCGTCATTCTCTCTAAATTCATCCCCAATTATCTTGACCTTTTTCATCCTTCACACCAGGTTGCCGCCACAACCGCGGTAACAACGAGCACAGTCACCGTAACGGGCGACATCGCGACCACACTTGCGACAGCTCCTGGCCTCTGATACAGAGTGCCGCCGCTCTCATGGCGGAGCGGCACCCTGACACCTTGGAGTTCGTGCTATGGACTGGGTGAGTATTACTCATTCACCAGGTTATCGGAGACCACACGTGTGACAGATCCTGGCATACTGACAACTTTGTGCTGTGGACTAGGTGAGTATTATCTCAGTCTGTGAGCGCGCGAATGTATGTACTTGCATCTCCCGGGCCCTCGACTCATGGTAGCAGTAGGAACATTGGGTTTTTAGTCGGTTAGCCCTTTCAGACCTGAATTATTATTTTTTCTCCCATCAATCTAAAAAAAATCCTGTAACTAGATTAGGGTATAAGAACAAAGGGAAAAATAAAGAAAAAAATCCTGCCTGTATTTTTTTCTAGAAAAAACAGTTTTTCTTTTTGTGTACAAATGTGCACATCCGTTCTACGTAATGAAAGAAAAATAGTGTATGCATGTTTCTCCGAAATAAAAAAATGTTTAATTTAGCATTGTTTATTAGGATATTATAATTTTATAAAATTACTAAAACGAAAAATATGTATAATCATTCATAAAACTAACAAAAAAATATAGATTACTTCTTTGGAGCTTATCAGTAATTGGCAAATAAATCAGTCTTAGATTCAATCAGTTTACGTGTCTAGTTCAATGGTCGGTGTTACTCCGGGTATTACCTCATTGTAGGTGTCAGGAACATCTAGTTCCTAGTCAATCATTCCGACCCAGGATGAGCTAGGTTCTTCATCATCGTCCGAGTCAGGTGGGAATACCTCGCGTTGGTTGTGGTTTAGGACATCTGCACCAACTCGAACAGTCCGCAACTCCCATTCAGACGTAAATCCCAACCGGTCTTCATCATCAGATGATAATTCCAAATCAGAGAGATCTCCTTCATGTAGCGCTCTCAAAGCGTCTTTTTTTTTTCCGGATGGGAAATCATCAAATGACTTCTCCCGCTCTGGGCTGAGCGGGAGGGAGTGTCAGACTTTTACTGACTAAAACCCACCCATGTTCCTTCATCGCCCTTTGTGTTCCGGGGCCGCGGTATCTCTTTCGAACAACCCGCAGCACCCGGCAGGCATCGGCCCTTCCGGGCCCCTTCCCTATGCTGACATCTCTTTGAGGCGCGCGTGGAACACGAACGCGCCGTCGACACGGCCTGTCGTCCTAAGACGGAGGGACGGCGAGCTAGCCCTTAGCTCACCGTCCACAGGCCCGCGTCTACGGTGGCCGGGGGCCACCACGTGGCCCCCGACGCCCGGTGCGTCTCCCGCGGCGGCTGGGACGTGAGGAGGAACGCTCTCTCTCTCACGTTCCGCCTCCTCCTTTGCTAGCATGACTGCTTCGCAAAAGGAGGTGACGGCTTCCCATTCCGTCTCGCTCCGGACCATGGCTCGAACCAGGGCCGGACGCGAGAGGTCGCCGCCGCCGATCGCCGCTATGAGGACACGGCGTTGCTCCGCCCAAGCAGGGCAGACCTCCACCGTGTCCTCCGGTCGATCCTCGCAGTGGAAACACCCGGGCGTCTCCTCCCGCCTGATTCGGTGCAGGAACCTCCCGAAACAACCGTGTCCGGTGAGGACCTGCGTCAGGCGGAAGGCGAGGACGCCGTGGCGCCTCTCAAGCCACTCCTCAAAGAGGGGACTTATCGCCACTAACATCGTTTACGCCTGATGTGTACATTTGTGTATAATTATAAAAAATGAGTTATTGGGTACAAAAATAGAATAACAAACTCAAAATATAGCTTACATTTCACTATTGTAATATAACACATCAATTAATTTTTTGCAATACGTATATTTCGCGATATTCTATTTTTTTTAGAAATAAAATAATGAGCTTACCTACTCAGCTCCAACTTTGGTCACCCACTGGTCGAAACTTGTCGAAAAAATTACAAAATATGCTAAGAGATTGCGTTAGTTGTATCGTATTTTGTACTTTATAATGTGAACTTTTGCATACAATCGTCCTCAATTGCACTTCATGCGAAATTAATACTTAAATATTTTTTTACATTTAATGTGTACATTTATGTACGCCAGGTCTGAAAGGGTTAGAGACTGATATAACCCCCAGCTGGCCCCAGGTGGAGGATTTTCCATTTTCCAGGATTATCCATGAGGATTTTCTTCACAACTGCTACAGACTTACAACTGCAGATTATTTTTATTGGTTCGTCAAAACCCGCAATGACAGCCCATCTTTTGCAAATCATTACACATCCTTTGTAATACCAGAAGCATCGCATGTTTCCCTTCTAAATAAAATGCTGATCCTGAAATATCTCAATAGCCTGTTATTATACAGGCACCCATATCGCTGCCCAGTAGTAGCAACAACAGAACAGCAGAATTCATGAATACTTTTCTTTCACCAGGGATATCCTCTCCTCATCAATGGAGCACCTAAGCGAGGATATAAAGCTGGAAGCCGTGAGGAACGTCACAGACATTCTGAGCAGGACATTCAGTAGTCAGTTCGTGTTCCCAGCGCTGGGACACAATGACCCTGCTCCTTCTAAGAAGCTAGTTGATATGTGGATGCAGTGGCTGCCTACTGAAGCATTACAGACTTTTGAAACTGGTAAATACTATATAACTGCTCTTCGCTCTTGTCAGTGTGAAAAAAGTGCTGTAGTGAAAAAAAAAACTCGGTCAGGAAGTGGCGTAGCGGGCTAACTGCCAAGGATGTCTTGAACTTTTAAGTTAATTTTTGATATTAGAAGGGTAACCTATTTTAATAATGTAATCTCATGCAAAGTGTATTTTTTTATGGTAGTCTTATTTTTTTTTCGTTAAATTTTTAACGTTTTCAACTTTTAGAGAAACATCCTTACTGTCCTAGCTTGATCCAGTAGATTATTTCGAAGAATACTGATGCAAACTTTGTTTCCAGGTGGATATTACACGATAGAACAGTCTCACAGCAGGTTAAGGATCGTAGTCCTTAACAGCGTACTCTGGGCGGGTGGAGCTGCCAGGACTGATGGTCCTCACAGAGGCAGGCAGCAGTGGGAGTGGCTGGAGCAGGTCCTCATTAAAGCTAGGAGAAGAAATGAAATGGTAAGCACTTTAGTACATTGCTGATGGGCCTATTTTAGAAGCTTATGGGGCTGTTTAATTTTTTTTTTGTGATTTACCATAAAGAGTTTGATGTCCTAAATTTTCCGACCTTACTTACAAAAACTAAGAGGGAGAAGGGGCTAGTAACATAGGGCACTAACAATGACTGTACTATTTTGCCCCAATTCCTAAAAATTCGTTCCAAACTTTTGTACTTAAGCGCAGAGTTCTACAAAACTTCATCCCTGTAATTCCTGCAGGGTTTGGTAGACTTGTGTCTACACAGAGTCCTAATAATCCATGTTCTTCTCTAGGTCTACCTAGTTGCCCACGCCGGCCCAGGCGTAGAAGAGCGGCACAACGCGGGCAGCTCTTCAGCGGCAGGTGGGGGGGAGCTGACTCCTACGGCCAACCAGCACCTGGTGCACGTCATCCGCGCATTCAGCGATGTGATCGCTGGGCAGTTCTACGGCCATCGGCACGCTGACACGTTCAGACTTATTTATAGTGAAGGTTAGTACAATGTGGTTATTTTTCTGGATCAGGGTCTTCAAGGTCACAGCATCCAGCCATTAGCTTGTCAAAGATAGATACATGATTATAATTTGAATATAACAACGTCTTTATTTCGTAGCAGTGAGGCTTCTTTTCAGCTTTCAATTGCCGTACTAAAAAGACCAAAAATTACCAATAAGGGCTCATTCACACGACTTCCGTCATTGACGATGCGTTATAAAACACGATACGTCATGACGGATGGACGTTCATATTGCATACGGAATCGTGTTTTATCACGATCCGGCAAAAAAACGAATTGATGTTCACATCAATTCGTGATTTTTTGGGAGCGAGCGCATCAGCGAATCCATCGAAAAAATACACGATTCGTGTTTTTTGAAGTACGTGATTTTTAAAAGACGATACGTGATTTAAGACGTGTCTTTTTCACGATTAGTGATGCGTGTGAACACGGGCATTTAAGAAGCTGCAGCATTTCCGTCGTCAAAAAAAATTGTCGGATCTTGAAAAAAGACGTACTTCAAAAAAAACGAATCGTCCGCGTGTGAACGGGCTGTAAGTAATGAAACATAAGTCTGGAGAAATAGTGTCTTCTTTTTCCTTCATAGGTAACATTATTGTCATCATCACCCGTTCAATAAGAACAACAGAAAATAAAACACCCAGCATACTAGATTAGTAATCTCAGAATGTTGTTATTAGCAAGAAAGAGATAGCCAGGCAGTACTGTCCGCCGTCCTGACGGAACGTAGGTATGTGTGTGATTCTCACAAAGGGCTGGCTACCCTTAAACTTCCCTGGAGCATCGTAAAAGGACTAAGGGATTATGAGGATTGATAGCGTTATCTACCTTGTGGGCTAATAGAAACAAACTGCTATTACACATTTGTTCACGTCGTTGTGTTTATGGCAATATCTCTTTGTGGTCGTTCAGTGGACCTTAGAGGCTCATTCGGCACTAGTTTTTGGGGTTGGCAAGATTAAAAATTAGTTGGAACGTTGAGATGTGGAACTAGGTATTAAATAATTTTAGGATTGGAACTTTTGAGTTTTTGAGTGTCAATCTGAAACAGCCAGAAAGCGTCCCAGCCTTCATAGACTATGGCAGGGTGAGCTGGACAAATCCAACGACCAGCGGATCACACTAACCCCAGATTGAAAGAATTTGAAGTAATGGGGCGAGCCTTTTGCCCAACAATGAGATGATGCAGTCTAACATTACCAGAACATCAATAACAATTTCATGGTTCACCGTCAATTTTTACAGTGGATATTGTTACAATCTTCTTTTTTTCGTATGGTTAGTGCCTAACCTGGTGTCAGAGTTTTTATGCCACCCATAGACGTCTGATTTGGCTTTACATGCCATCGAGAAATATTTCTCAGGCTTGCTGCTTTTGTTTCCTCACGATGTTTTGCTTCACCGAAGCAAGTGATAATTATAAAATACACACATGAATCCAAAAAATCAGAACTTCCAGAACCAAAGACACGATTGTCTTTGGTTCTAACTCGAGACCACACCTACACACCACTAGGCTGTCACTGATAATAATACAATAAAAACCTATACACGGCACTGTGGAACATTTTTTGTCATATCAAACAAAAACACATACGAATAAACACAATCATTATTATGAATTCTTGAGTTTATTCATAAAGATAAATATAAATACATTTGTCGTCTTTGATGCAATAAAGTTATCAAAAGCAAATTTAGTTAATATAATATTATTTTACTTCCCTTGAGTAATATTGAAACAACTATACCCTTTGACGTATAAAGAGTACGTGAAATAACATTTTCTGGAGTTACGAGACTTTTGTGCTACAATAGATATGAATAATAAAATGGCGTTCTTTTGTGTAGTAAAAAATATTCAAAATCAAAATCAATCAAAATCAAAGCATTTATTTCAAGTAGGCCAATTACAGGCACTTTTGAATTGTCGAAACAAAGACAGCAATAAAAAATGAAGCTACAGTCCCAGTCACAAGACATAATAACTGTGAAAGTACTGTAGTTGCCCATTCCAAAGCGTAGATCTCTATGGAGAAGAATGGGCAAGAAACTCCATGGACACTCTTTTAAATCATAATGTTTTTACAAAAAATCTTGGATACATCATTCTTGTAGAGATGGTACATTATGTGAGAACGATGTAGCAAGACGTGCACGTTAAAAGTGTCCACAGTACAAAAAAAAAGGCAATTAAAAAACAAAATAATTAGTTCAAATAAACCGTGGCAACCAAGAGATGACCAGTCACAACTGACAGCGCCCGTTCACGAACATGACGCATGGATCAGCCATCATTCAACTCAACCATTTTGAAGGGAACTAAATGACCCGACACACACGCCACCATCAGCGAGACATTTGAGTGAGCATGACATACTCTTAACCGCCAGGGCACATTCAAGTCGAGAAAAAGTAAAAAAAGTAGGTTTCCTGTGACTGATAGCTTTCTAGTACATAGTACTCACACAATATAGGCTATGCTGCTATATAATACTAAAAAGATTGAATTTATACAATGCAAAGACAGTTGAACAATCTTCAGCAGCCCCAACAATACTATTTAATGCTATCAATTTATGCGCCCCTGTCCTTGTGGAGCATGACCAGCATTGAGCCAAGCATTATCATATTGCTGATAAACAAAAAATCTTGGATACATCATTCTTGTAGAGATGGTACATTATGTGAGAGCGATGTAGCAAGACGTGCACGTTAAAAGTGTCCACAGTACAAAAAAAAGGCAATTAAAAAACAAAATAATTAGTTCAAATAAACCGTGGCAACCAAGAGATGACCAGTCACAACTGACAGCGCCCGTTCACGAACATGACGCATGGATCAGCCATCATTCAACTCAACCATTTTGAAGGGAACTAAATGACCCGACACACACGCCACCATCAGCGAGACATTTGAGTGAGCATGACATACTCTTAACCGCCAGGGCACATTCAAGTCGAGAAAAAGTAAAAAAAGTAGGTTTCCTGTGACTGATAGCTTTCTAGTACATAGCACTCACACAATATAGGCTATGCTGCTATATAATACTAAAAAGATTGAATTTATACAATGCAAAGACAGTTGAACAATCTTCAGCAGCCCCAACAATATTATTTAATGCTATCAATTTTTGCGCCCCTGTCCTTGTGGAGCAGGACCAGCATTGAGCCAAGCATTATTATCAGCGATATAATCGCCCAACTTGTAATAAGCTTGCTTACACAGTGTGCGTTTAATGCATGTTTTAAATTTCGTCTCATTAAGTTCAAGAATACTTTGTGGTATTTTATTATAGCATCTCAAACAGTACCCCATGAAAGATGAGTCTACTTTAGCGAGTCTAAAGCCTGGCTGAACTAATTGGTCCCTATTTCTAGTATTGTAATTGTGTCTGTCACCTCTTTTTTTAAAAAGATGCAGATTTTTTCTAACGTACATTATGTTTTCATAAATGTATTGGCTATGTACCGTCATAATGTTAATGTCTTTAAACAGTTCCCTTAGAGAATCGCGCCTACGGAGGCCGTATATGGCTCTGATGGCTCTTTTTTGCAGAATAAAAATAGACTCGATGTCTGCAGCCCGTCCCCATAACAAAATGCCGTAAGACATTATACTATGGAAGTAACTAAAATAGACCAGTCTTGCGGTATCTACATCAGTGAATTGACGAATTTTTCTAACAGCATATGCTGCCGAACTCAGTCGCCCCGCAAGGGATGTTAAATGAGAACCCCATTGTAGCCTCGAATCCAGCGTAATCCCCAGGAAAACCGTTTTATCGACGAAATCTAGTTTCTCTTTATTCAATACTATCTCACAATCATTACTTTTAACATTCGGTAAAGCAAATCTTATGCATTTAGTCTTTTTTTCATTTAATACTAAATTGTTTGCTGTGAACCAATTATGGACCTGAAGTAGGGCATCATTCACGTCATCTAGATTTTGGGCCCGTCTACTTATCTTAAAAATTAGGGAAGTGTCATCAGCAAATAACACCATATTCTTAGGTTGGTTTTTCAATAAATAGGGTAGATCATTTATATATACTAGAAAGAGGAAAGGACCCAATATTGAGCCTTGCGGAACCCCCATCTTTACTTTTAAACCCTGTGAATTAACTCCATTTATTTGAACTTGCTGTTGCCTGTCACTCAAATAAGATTTTACCAAACCAAGTGCAAGTTTACCTAGTCCGTAATGCTCTAGTTTCAAAAGTAATGTTTCGTGATTAACGCAATCAAATGCTTTGGAGAGGTCACAAAAAATTCCAATTGCGTCTTGGGACTCTTCCCACGCAGCAAAAATGTGCTTTAATAAGGTTACACCGGCGTCAGTCGTACAACGTCCCTTGGTGAAACCATACTGTTGATCGTGTAAAATTTTGTTTGTGTTAAAATGATTGAGCATTTGATTAAGCATTACCTTTTCAAACACCTTGCTAAAAACTGGCAACACGGATACAGGTCTATAATTATTAGTATCTTTACTGTCCCCGGCTTTGAAAAGTGGTATGACTTTACTGTATTTCATTAAATCAGGGAAAACTCCTTGGTCCACACATAAATTAAAAATTAAAGCTAAGTATGGTGCTATAGTCTCAACTATGGATGTACAGACTTTGATAGACATTCCCCATAGATCTTCGGTCAGTTTGATTTTAATTTGCCGGAAAGCTTTAATAACTGTCATAGGGTTTATGTGTTTAAATTTAAATTCAGCCGGGCAGCCAGACACGTTCGCCTTTAATAAAGCCATTGAGACTTCAGGTGAGGAATTTAGAGCCTCCGTAGTTTTGAACGGTATATCGGTAAAGAAATTTACAAATTCTTGAGCTACTTCCTGATTTGAGGTTTTAGGACCACATGCTGTATCTAATGTATAGCTTGAGTTACGTATTTTTTTTCTGTTAGTCTCATTATTTATGACTTTCCAAACGGTCTTTATTTTATTTTCTGCTGTTTTGATCTTGTTGCTAATGTGTAAGGCTTTAGCAACCTTACATGTATTTCTAAAAATCTTTGAATAATTAGCAACATACTTGGTAAAAGTTTCAGTGTTTATGTAAGGCTTAAGGCCATACAGCTCAAATAGTTTTTCTCTACTTTTTCTTATACCTGTAGTTGCCCAATCACTAAATATAAATTTAGGGCAGATGGTATTTATCTCTTTCCTATCTGCTGGAAGCTTTTCGTAGCCTTCTTTCAGTGCTGAACGAATCTAGGGTATCGGCTCCATTTTTGAAAGCTCTTTGTTCGGTAGTGAACTGCGGCAAAACTGAATTGTGAGATTAGTTTATACGTCTTTCGAACGGCGGCACAATACGTACGTTTACTATATTATTGATGGGAGCTAGCAAATGTCCAGATACATAACACCATAACATCACGCTTGTAATCCCCGATGGGATAGGCAGAGGTGGACCTAATAGTACACTCTCATTTCGCCAGTTATGTTTAAGTCCCATGTAATAGGGGGCGAGTTTATTGCCATCAACCGGGCACAAATCTAGACTGACTGCTACTGAGAAATGTTTGATGGAAAAACCCGATAACACTTTGCCCGACCCGGCAATCGAACCCAGGACCTCAACCACTCGACCGACGAGGCATCCATTAGTTTTGTAAAATAAAGTAAAAGTTGGAGCGTGGGGTATGTTGACGCCCATCTGTGGATAAATTACATTGAAGGGAGTGATGACACGATACGTTACCACACCCCACACCGCACAGCTACCTCACGCACTGCATTACTTAAGCGGTAGGCCTGTAAAAGGCTGGCCTGAAGAAGTCTCGTCGAAAAAATTCAGCTACACTAAAGTACTTCAGTTGATATTATGTTCATCCTCTCACTATTCTCTCATCGTATTATCAAGCCATTATCTAAGGCGTAAATAAATTATTGCATAGACTCCAGATGCTATGGTCAATTCTTTGATAGTAAGTTGTTATCTCTAAGTAATGTGCAATACACCAATAGCAGTTGACTGGTGGACACTGGCCAGAAGGGTCTCTCTTATATTGAAAAATCATCATTCTTCTGTCCTTCTTCCATACTTCTCTATTACCCGTCATCATACACATCATCATCAGACATCTCATCAGATACCTCCTTTCTTGCCATGTCATCCTTCACACAGTCAATCCATCGAAATTGAAAATTGGATCATGAATCCATTTTAAACCTTTTCAAAATATTGTTCACAGGTCGACCAGTATCTTGGGCAATGTTGGCCCCGTCGGTCACACCAAGAGGCGCTGGCAGTACCTCAAACCCAGGATTAAGACTTTATAAGTTCGACTCTAATACCGGAAAGGTAAGGTTTAGATTCTCTTGACGTAATTGCAAACAGATAACAAACAACAGCTCCTAACAACTACCTAGTTAGTGGCTCAGATTAATAACAATTCTTAGAATCTGCAATAAGTGAATGTTTTGAATGAATTCTACAGAAAACCCTCGTTTTATTTAAAAAAATGTTTTTGTTGTTCAGAAGTATGATATGACAGCAATTTTTTCATCGAAATCGTAACAGAAAACATATTTTTCCTACAGGTTTTAGATTACACACAGTATTACTTAGATGTAAATAACATAAGAGGGGAAGCTCACTGGGCGATAGAGTACAACCTCACCCAATATTACGGACTACGGGAAGTGAGCGCGGCGTCACTCGACGTCTTGGCTGAGAGGATACGGAACCATCACGACCGTGGTGTTTTTACTAAGTGAGTTAATTTTTCGATAGTTTCAGAAATCTCTGTAAATTCAAGATTTAAATCAATAGTATAAAAAAGTAGCCTATGTCGTGTAAAATGTTATCTTCTTCTATACTTCTTTATTAGGGTTACGCCTCATCTTGCAGCACGAAATATTTCTCACTCTAGCAAATGACGGTTCTAAGCGAAGGAAAAGGATAGCGACACAGTTGGGAAAAGGCTAGGCAGATGATGATGTCACCCCCTTTCTAGCTAGCATATCATCTTTACACAGCATTAACTAACAATAAATAATTTTCATTGTTTTGGTCTAGATATCTGACAGCACTTCGAGTTCGACATGCACCAGACGTTGCAGAATGTGACTCGGCGTGTGTGCACGTCCACTACTGCGCAATAACACGCGCCGACTATAACGACTTTCGTGTGTGCGTCCGCAACCCCGCGTCGGCGCTAGCGTCGCGCGCCGCTCACAACTCAGCCGCCATCTTACTTTACGCCATCTTGATTTTACTAAAATCGTAATATTTTGTATAAATATGCTTCTGTATTTCCCAAATGGCCTTTTGTCTGCAGTAGTGTCAGTGTTCAGTTTTACATTCCTACATTAATATTGCGAGATGAAACAGTGTGTACATATTTAATCTCTGAATTCATCTGTCTCACAGATATTAGTTGGATTAATAATATTTACGACAAACTTCTCATTAATCATAACAGTCATTTTCCTAAATCATTTTACTTTCAAAGTGACAAGATTAATTGGAAAACTTAGCTCTGGGTTATCATTTGTTTCACCTGAAAGCATTGTTTCTTGATTATTGTAAAATACATTAACGAACGCTTTAATTTATAAAAGTAAAAATGGATTATAAATCATTATAAATTATTGAGTGTAATTAGAAATTGTTTATTGTGATCTTCGTCGCTAATTTGATTGTGATAATTGACATTTTTGTATAATACAATGATAAGTGAACTGAATCAGTGTAAGTAAATGAGATTAAAACATTTGAAGAAAAAAGTTTGTTTTTATTAAATTACTTCTACTACTGCGTGATACGCTTTAGTTGATTCCATCTCTTTTTATACCGGAGTTACCGATGTAGGTTACAGAGACAGCTAGCTGGAGTGAGTGTGGGCTCACCTTCTTTATCGAAGGACCGGTGGCCGGTGGAGCAGTCGACCCCTGGAGCGAAGCACATGTTTCGGCAAGCGTTGGACATCCCCGAATAGATGAAAGGATGCCCTAAAGAGTTGGCTCTAACAAGGGCCTAAAAGGCAGCTTTAGCAGAATCATAAAAGGATAATAATATGAATCACATGACAGTGTGTTTTGGCGAAGCTTGGAAGAGCCTAATGTATAGCTGTGGACATGGCTGGGCAAAATACGTGCTTTGCTTTAATTTAAATACAAATTACAAATTACTATCTCGCAAATAATTAAAATACGAGATACAAAATATCTTTAACTAATGTATTTGAAATACAAAATACAGTATTTTAACTATTTTTATTTGAAATACAAAATACAATTCAGCACTAGTAGTTAGTAGTAATACAGCCCAGCATGGGCTAAAAAGAAGAGTCAAAGAAGATTAATCAGTAAAACCAAAGTTGCCTTTCATGAACACCAGATTTTTAAATGTACTGTCAGACAAACAGCCTCTAGTTGGAGAATGAATAAAACCTGCTAAAGAAAACAAACTTTCTACAGGTCCTGATGAGCAAACTTGTGTTAAATTGTATGAAAACATTTTTTGTATTTGGATATTTGATTTTTATTTCATTTTTTGGTAAAAGGTAGATATTTATGTTAAAATGTATTTTGAAGCCATAAGTATTTGAAATACAAATTACAAATTACATTTTAAGCAAGTAATTGAAATACAAATACCAAATACGTTTTAGTATTTCAATTACGTATTTTAATTACAAGTAATTCCAATACTGCCCAACCCTGGCTGTGGACTATGATATGATATGATATCAAATTAGAGTAGTTACATTAAATATAATCATAACACCATACTACTAAAACAACAGGCTCTTGCATACTATCTTGCGTAACTTGTTAAGTAGTACTGAACCGATCGATCAAAGTTCATTGATAGAGCTATTCCGACAGCCATTACCGACGACCAAAGAGAGAATAAACGATGAATGAATTAGAGCATGAACGACTATCTTTCGACATTGAACGTAAACATAAGTAGTAAATCTTGACGCTGAAAATTATTAACTAGCGACTGCGATACTTGGTAAGTATCTATAACACTTCTTTATAAAGTTCTTGCTTAAAACGTATTATATGGGATGCTATTTATTAACAGTTTTTTTTTATAATTATTTCGAAACTGTAATGTGACGTTAAATCGCAATCACAAACATTTTTGAACAACTTTTTACAGCGTTCATTAAATTAACAGGCTTTCAAAGCACACACAGAAAATTTAACTAAAATACTATAACCACGGATTTTCGCCAGCCTGTGTATTATATGAATTCGACTAGCTGTTGCCCGCGACTTCGTTCGCGTGGACGAAGTTTTCAACCCCTATTTTAACTCCTTAGGGGATTATTATAGCTAGCCCATACTGTCCCACTGCTGGGCAAAGGCCTCCCTCCATTCTTTCCAACGGTCACGATTCTGGGCTACTTCTTTCTAATTCTCAAGGAAGACATCCACTTCGTCCCGCCATCTCCTTCGTGGTCTGCCGCGGCCCCGTGTCACTGTTTCAGGGCACCAATCCTGAGCTTTACGGGCCCCCAGCTCGTTCGGTATGCGACAGACATATCCTGCCCAGTCCCATTTAAGTTGGGCAGCCTTTTGAGCCACGTCAGCGATTTGCGTTTTGGAGCGCAGTGTAGTGTTTCGAACATGATCTGTTAATTTTACACCTAAGATATTGCGCTCCATAGCACGTTGGCAAACCTTGAGTTTGAACCTTAGGGGATGAATTCCCAAAAATCCCTTCTTAGTGCACACTTACGTCATTTAAGGAATGTTTGTGCAAAATCTTAGACCAACCAGTTTCCGCTGTGCGTTGATCGATCAGTCAGTGAGCCAGTCAGTTTCTTACTTTTTACATATACATAGATAGAAGATAGATAGATTTCTATAAACGTAAACTAACTCAGTCTATCTGTTACCTACCTCTTCACGTCTAATCTGTTGTATGCATATTAATTAAATGTAAAAGCACAGATAGAAATTTTGATATGAATATTCTGATCTAGATTGAACATTCCCGTGAGATAAGTTCCGACCTACACGCGGGCGAAAGCGTGGACAAAACCTAGTATGAAAATTCATTGTTACTTTTGAATGTAATTCTGACGTTTCAGTTCATTTAAATCAAAGCAGGTACTTAGTACTTTCACATACTAAGACCTCATAAATACAGTCATGTGCTAATTCCGCGAACTCACTCATGCATTCTATTAGTGAGAATCTTGAGAGACTCAACATACTCGTAAGTTCTGCGAATATAGTTCTAAGTGCACTTAAAACTATTAAATACCAGTTACTGAGAATCGCAGACTCATTAGCTGTTTCATTTCAGTGACGAATTTACTGACAGGATAAGTAAGTTTTACCACCATGTACGTTATAAGTAGGTATACCTGTTATAATTTATTTGTTTCTGCTATTATTTGGAACAACGCGCAAAGGGACATTTCGTAATAACTTAAAAACCAAACAATTTATTATAAATAACTTCATTTTAAACAGCTAAACTGAATGTAATTTTTCATATTTAAAAACAAAAAGAATTAATAAAAAAATGCTATTAAGTTTAATAGATTTAGAGTGATGAAAAAAATGTTTAAAAAAAACTTTTTTGCAAAAAAAAACCGACTTCCAAAAAAAACACTAAAAAAGAGGGAAATAACTTTACTTTCGGAAGTCGGTGACTATTGTTTGTTTCATTTACTTTTTTGCCACCGACTTCCGAAAGTAAAGTTATTTCCTTCTTTTTTAGTGTTTTTTTTGGAAGTCGGTTTTTTTTTGCAAAAAAGTTTTTATTTTACCCTTTTTAGTTATCGCATCACACACAAATCCTTGTCAAGTATCAATTTTGCAATTTCTTTTACTTGGATGACAGATTGTTTCCAGCTATTTTGATTTCAAAACCAAACTACTGAACCGATTTCGATGAAATTTCTATGGGACCAATCGGAAAGTAGATCCATTCAGATAAAAGAAGAATTTTTCAAATCGGTTCATAAAGGACGAAGATATGAGGTAACAAACACAAAAATTTCCAGCTATTTTGATTTCAAAACCAAACTGCTGAACCGATTTTGATGAAATTTCTATGGGACCAATCGGGAAGTAGATCCATTCAGATAAAACAAGAATTTTTCAAATCGGTTCATAAAGGACGAAGATATGAGGTAACAAACACAAAAATTTCCAGCTATTTTGATTTCAAAACCAAACTGCTGAACCGATTTTGATGAAATTTCTATGGGACCAATCGGGAAGTAGATCCATTCAGATAAAACAAGAATTTTTCAAATCGGTTCATAAATGACGGAGATATGAGGTAACAAACACAAAAAAAAAAAAAAAAAAAAAAAACATACAACCGAATTGAGAACCTCCTCCTTTTTTAGAAGTCGGTTAAAAAGAGTGCAAAACCATATCAAAGATATCTCGAGTTTTACTCAACCGAATACCCCTTGACAGTAAGTACGCAGCTAGTGAAAACCGGGGACAGAGGCCTCTTCTAGCAATGAAACAAAATTTAATGAATTCATTCAAGTTCTTTTGTTACGATTGCGTTATCGGGATTTTATTGTTTCCACAGCTGAAACAGAGGCATCCTGAGGGAGAGAGAGTGGGTCGTCATCCACCATGCAGGCCCACTGCGGGTTCAAATATTCATTGCAAATTGTATATACCGTCCGTTACCAACGAATATCTAATTATTACTGTTGTACAATCCAATTTCATTTTAGTCAACTCTTCATACAATACTTGCCATTGTCTTCACATTAAATCAGCTTAATTAATTCGTCGCCGCTATATATATAAACGAATTCCTTTAATAAATATCGTATTCAATAACAAAAGCACTAAGGCTGAAAGTCGTCCGATAAATACGAATACTAAAGGTGTAGCAAGCCTACCCATTGTAATAAACGGGCCTACAAAAATATTCGCATTTCTATAAATACGTACATTATTGAGCCAAATATTCGAGCAATAACCGATCTCAACATTTATATCCTCGTATCCATATGAATATATTTCTAAGGGCCGTCCTAGTATTACTAATCTTTAGGGGCGGCCCTAAAACGGCCGAGAAAAATGGGTCATCTCTACCTTTCCTTGAAAGCTTTAACATCCAGTATTAACTGGCCCTTCTTTTCTTTGCACCTATATTGTATTGGAGACCGGTGTAAGGTGGATACGAATACCTAGTTTATGCCATATGAATACATCTCGATGTACCGAAGGGTGAAGTTCGTGTAGAAAAAAAGTGGTAAAATGGTGGTAAGCATTTATGTGTTGAGAAAAGGGGTTTGAAAGGGAGGCGTTAGTTCGGAGCCCCTTTGTCGTGTTGACTGACATTTGATGCGTATAATAATGAGTATATATTGTGCGGTAAACATGAAGATACTTAGTTTTGTTTGGCCCCATTTTTGTAGCAATAAGATGACAGCTCAAAGGCGGCTCAAAGACGTGTGCTGTGATCGGCAGAATCTAGTATCACATTTGTAAAAATGTATATGCTTACGAAAACGCTCATCTTCTTTATCGATACTTTCCTAGAAAACCGTTTTAGTAATAAAAATAATAACAGATATTTAAAAGAATATTCATACCATTCAGTGAGCTTAAAATAATGTTAGCTACAATTTGCTTCATTGTTCATTTGTGAGAACATAAAATAGCGTACTTTTGTGCTCAAATGTAAAATAACTACGTGTTCTGAGATAAAAATATACAATGAATCTAAATCGACAAAGGAAGGATAATAATATAGAATGATGTTTCTTCGTTCATTATTAACTTTGTTCAAAGATAAAATAAAATACAGTATTAAGGTAATTGTATTAAACCCGAGGTCATTCTCACTTTAATTAAAACCCATAAATAAGTTCTGGAATTAATTTGGAATTTTATTACTGTTCTTAATATCTAAAGAAGGTTGTGTTAATAAACTATGATAGTAAATACACAATATCTATGTTTACTAAAATAAATCATAACTGGGTAGATATTAATAAGTATGAGAAATATTTACACAGACAACTTATCCAGCAAAACTTTATTCTTATTGCTTAATTACTTGTTGCCTGTATGTTCATCATCATCTGCTTAGCTTTTTACAATTATGTTGGGATCGGCTTCCAATATGCAGCTGAATGCCAGTATTTTACGTGGAACGACTGCCAATCTGACCTCCACATCCCAGTTATGTAGGAGGTATGTATATCACAGGTCAGGTATCGGAGGTGTTTACACAGTACTGTGTATACACCCCCTACCCCTACGATACCCCTTGGTAAGTCTGGTTGTCAGACTTTCGGAACACTACCTGTAACAACTGTCAAAGATCAACAAATGACAGCCAGGATCAACGGCTTAACGTGCTTTCCGAGGCACGGAGGAAACTTGAAATGTGACGAAACCCATCCAGTGGTCGACTTTGGCCAGCGCTGCTTCTTTGTTTATCGTGTGGCTAGTGCCTAATCTGGTGTCAGAGTTTTGCATCGTTGCTAAACCTTCAAGATCGACCCGAGCGACTGTTTAAATAATAACAGCCGCGCGGGTCGATCTTGAAGGTTTATTATTTAGCCACGAGCCTGTATGTTACACGTGACATAATAAAGCACAATTAGCATAAAGTTGTCGACAATGGGAGGCATGCCTACTCCCTGAAAGAAAGAGTAGGCTGTAACTTTAATCGACCACGCTGGTCCTACTACGCCCAGTGTGGGTTGACAGGGTGTCACATTTCTTCGAATTTTTGGTTCTATCTAGGATGTCTTAGATAAAGAAAAGCATTCGTTTTGAGTGATAAAATAAATGACACAAAGTAAAGTGCCTACTTGGGTTCGTTTTTTATCTAAGTGAGTGTAGATCTACTTAGGTACAAAGAAAATGCGTCGTAAAAATAATTAGTATACTTAGTTAAGTTTAGTGCCTAGGTAGTAAAATAAGACTGAGGGACAATGTCAGCAAGAAAGACATCAGAAACTAATAGAGTCGTCTTTTCTGCTAATGAAAAGTACTAAAACTATCATTAACGATAAAACAGGATATTTACCGTGTTAAATAAATAAAAAATGAGTGAGTAAGTGTGTCCTTGGTAAATGTCCCATTTTCACTGTTAATGCTAGTGTTAGTTACCATTTCAGTTCAAAAACTTATAGTACTGATAAATGATGTTTATTTTGCTAATAGATTTTTACAAACACTTTTACGCGTCGTCTTTTTTTTTAAACTAGACAAGGCCGGTGTTTCTTACCTGACTGCTCTGAGAAGAAACAGCCGAAACAAACTCAGAGCTCATAGTCTATTTGATCTAGACATAATCACGATAAACTCACATGAGGACTATGCAGATGAGTGTCTCAGGTGGTCTTTTGAAGAAAGAACCGCACAGATTTGAGTGGACCTGTCCAGGCAGTGTTAGCATTTGTCAGTTATCGTGTAGCTCGATCATAAATCGTACCTATACTACTCTGTCTACTATAATGATAAATTCACCCTTAGAGGAGCTCGTGGCTAAAATAAAATATTAACAGCCACGCTAGTCGAACTTCAGATTAAGCCGCGCTATAAAATACACCCTTACCAACTTTTCTCATGACGTTACGTGACGTGAATTAGATAACCTTGCATATACTGAAACAGGTTCAATTAATCTATTGGTCAAGGTTATAAGCCCCCATATATCCTCAAAGTATAACATCATCAACATTTTTGTAATTCAATTCTTTCCAAAATTAATGAGATTCAATTCTCAGGGAGCGGTGGACCCCAGGATTCTACGTGCAATTAAATTAGGTGTCTAATGATCTAAGAAGGGGACCTTTGTTAAGGTCTAGCGATTTTACGAACCTTGAGCAAAACAAAACGTCGTAAAAAGAAGTATTAATAGCAGTGAGGATGAGAATGTTTAAGAAGTGTTATAGTGTACAGAGGCCATTACAATAAACAATACTTATTAATTTTAGTGAATTAGGTAATCAACATTATGTAAAATGGGAGGGACTTGTAACCATTATTTAGCATCATAAGTTGTCAAACAGCTATGACGATTAGATAATAAAAAAAATTAGACTATGTCTACGTATAAGATGATATCATATCAGGTGATAGAAATTTAAGACTGTTGGCATAATACTGAAACTTGCATGAGAAAAGCTCTTCAAGTGCACCTGGATTGCCGAATAGATCCCATTACCCTGCCCATACCCTGGTGGAAAAACCGTGAAATGCACAGAAGGCCATATCATCCGTGAAGGTAGACAGGACTCTCTTTAATCCAGTGGTTTACGCAAATCAGACCCCGACTTAACAGAACCGCACAACTTAAAAGAATACAAACCGTAATTTAGAAATTCCGTCATTATTTTCTTAAGCTTTCTTCCAAAAACGTCCCCTTAAGAATTCCACTTGACAATTATTTTTTTTACATTATTGTCGGAGAATTTAAACGGTAGGCGGGAAAAAGGAAAAGATAATATAATGCTTAAGATGTGGAGATTAAACGTTTGTTTAATTCTCTGATTATTTTCGGACAGAGAAACCATGGTAATAAGATTACTGATAAATATTCGTACTTAAATTATTTTGTGATTGTTATGGACTTATGACTTTTTTATCGATCCGGTACCGGAATTTTATTTGTATTTATTTTTGTATAATAGTTTAGTTTGTTGGTATTTATAATTAATTCTCAGACACATTTTATAACCTACTAGCGACCCGCCCCGGCTTCGCGCGGGTAGTAGAGCATACTGGGCGGCTTGACTTTTTCTGAAACTTCCAACAATTATCACCATATTTCAACCAATTTACACAAAACCTTGACAAAATTGCATACTTAAACCACTCTATCTATGAAAAAAAATCCGCATCAAAATCCGTTGCGCAGTTTTAAAGATATTAAAATTATTATTATTTATATTTTTTTTAGCATACATAGGGACAGACAGACAGCGGGAAGCGACTTTGTTTTATACTATGTAGTGGTGACAAAACCAGTAAGTTAAGTAAGTAAGTTGGACACAATCATTCACATACATTTAACATAAACTCAAGCTTTTTCCCAGGGGGGTAGGCAGAAACTATAGAACGCTACCTGCTATGATGCTTTCATACAATCATTCACATTTTATTGTAACTCCGTACCACACTAGACCAGAATCTCAACGTCGCAGGATCACCACAGTTACTGGCGTGCATTCGATCGCAGTAACACTGAAAAGAGGCTACTATTTTCTTAATTTTCTTGAACACATAAACTGATAGATGGTAAATTATTTTGTTAGATTTATTGCAAACAGTTAGAAACCTTGCCAAGAACATGAAATATTAATTTCTCATATAACATCAGGCCTGCAATCTCCGAAGGGTTAGACAGAGGTGCACCTAATATTACACCCACATTTAGCCAATTATGTTTAAGTCCCATGTAATAGGGGGCGAGCCCATTGCCATCAATGTGGTACAAATCCAGACTCCTTGATTGCTACTGAGAAATTCCTGAGGGAATAACCCAATAACACTTTGTCCGACCCGGGAATCGAGCTCAGAAACTCACGCTCAGCAACCGCGTTTGAGACCACTAAAACAACAAGGCAGTCCAGGCAGGATTAACTTTCCAAAACTAACTAATATGCATTACAACCATAAAATGAACTCAAAAACCAGCATCCACAATTTTAAATCCTCAAATTCTTTGCAAAACTTCCGTAATATACATCTTGGATTTACACTATTAAAACTTCAAAAATGTCTAAAATAACTTGCCTTGCAGCAGAATGCAGAATGTAGGATCGCCTATTGTGCCGGCAATGACCTCTAGAGGTCTTTTGACGATATTTCATGTTGCTTGGCATTTTCATCGGAGCTCAGCGTAGCTATTTCGAGCTATCTTTTTATTTTTCTTGCTGTTGTTTAGTTTGACCTAGAATGTGCTGGTGTCTTGCGATTTAGATTAGGTCAATGTTTTGGAACTTTGTAGGTAACAGATGGATCGTTGGTTTTCAAAAATAATAAAATATTATTTAAATTGATCAATCGATCAAATCGATCGCGAAGAGTCGACTGCGAATTAAAAGCAAAACTATTTTTTCTGAAAATACTGTTTCATGCATACAATACTGTAAAAACGTGTTAAATATACGATTTCAAATAAAACACGAAATAAATGCTTTATGACGTTTTGTAGTAATTCTAAGTTGTAAATACAATACCAAACACGGAAATTGTCGAGGCTAATGTGTGGTTTTGAATACGGGTTTATTCAAAACCACACATTAATACCGTTTTGAGCACCTTTTAAAAAAAAACAACACTTGCACGCCGATCGAAGTTTAAAAATTTACGTGACACGGAAATACTTTTTCAACGAAGAGCTTCAAGGTACACAGTAAAGTCGAATGTAGGTTGGCAGGGCGAAAAGCGTGCTTCATTTGTTTACTTTTCGAGTCACGGGGCAAGACCGCAGTGGTTGGGCATAAAATCAAATTAGCCGCTAATAAACCAAAAGCAATCCGCTTTTACCAGCCAATTTAATATGGCCGAATTGTGGTGCACGCCCGCACTAACTTTTTTAGCGTAGAATGGATTACTGGACGTGTGTCGGGTTTTTTTCAGGTTCAGATGCCAGTTTTGTTAGTTTTGCTCCGTAGCGGTCTGAATGTGATGTGTGAGCATTTTGGTTGGTGTTCAAATTTTATGTAGCTTATCCGATGCAGAAAAGGTACAGATCTATGTGAATCCATTAATAAAAGACCAGCTAAGACCATCCGTAATCTTCTCTTTTATCGTGCGGTTAGTAACCTAATGTGCTGCCATAGTTTTTTTTGCAGCCTATGGGCCTCTGACTTTACTTGCCGTCGAGTAATATCTCTCGGGCATGCTGGTTTCCTCACGATGTTTTCCTTCACCGAAGCATGGAATAATTATACAAGACAAAGATTTTCCGTAATTGAAAGATATCAAAAGCCTTTTACGAAAATCTAGTAAACTGAGTTCAAATCCCCACAAAAATTAAATTACTCCAACGAAACCGAATGATTAACTTGCAGTTAAATTGACATACTGCGTAATATGTATGTAAATCTGATACCGCGTACTTTAAACAAACTGTAGTCAAAAGCGAAGTAAAAATTTACAAAAAATACACAAAAAAATAGGAACGGCGCGGTATACCGGTCACGCGCGCATTTCCGGGCTGCGGTGTTTTTTTTTTTTGTTACGACCATTTTATACGTCGGAATGAGGACTTTTTTGTAAAAACTATGCGGGTAACTGTATCGGTATTTATTACTATACCTCGTATTTCTCTCTGCATACATGTTATTGGAAAATTCGTTGTATTCGCAGTTAGAAGAATATTGGTTGAATAGATTTGAGAGTTGTTTAAATGCGATGCAGTTGCATGTTAATCAGAATGTACATAGCCTGTTTTATGGCACAGAATTGTAGATTTGCAATGGACGAAAACCACAAACTTCACTATCCCAAGTTTATTGTAAAGTTACACGAAGTTATGTTAGATGCTAATCCGCGGTTTAATCGCTGAGCTGTTGGTCAACTAACGTTTAGTATAAGAAATTAATATAAAACTAATTTCGGTCGCGGCGTCAGCAAATTACTTGCCTGTACGTGAACCAGACATGTTCCGAGGGAAAAGTGGGAGGAGCATCCATTACAAACAATAGTTAAAAGTAAGAGTGAAAGTCAACAGTTAATGAAGAACACCCCAAAAAAGTCTAAGCTACAAGGATATTTCCGCAAATATTGAATTATTTTTTATGTTTTGTGGTAGGTGTCATACATCAAAGGAAGCATAATTTAAAACATAATTTAATTGTGACGCTTTAATAAGAAGCTTTTAAGTAAAAAATATAAAAAATGAGCGAAAATTTAAAATTCAAGTTTTTGGGCATTAAGAAAATGTGAGGCTTAGCTAAGCATTAAATTATAAAAACATTTCTAGGAGCTTTTTAATATTCAGTTGGACGTCCTAAAGCTCTACATCGGCGTGATATACCGCATATGAGGTTTTCGATTATCACCTGTGGTGTAAGTCTCTATTCACTGTAAAGTTTTTTAAAAAGTTATTCAGGTAACTTAAAATTTTAGTGAAGATTACTCAAAGCTCTTCCGATAAGCAAATCCCACGTATACTCAATGGGATTGAGATCAGCGGATTGAGCAAGCCAGTCTAATACCGTGATATTGTGTTCGCTGAACAAATTTTTACTGGTATTTCGATGTGTGCAAGCTCATTATTTCGTATTTACACAAATTCTTAGCCAAACAGCTAACGATGAGGAATAGCCATAGGTTACGCATTCTCGTCACGGTATTGTTTTGCATTTAAATTGCCTCGTATCAAAACGAGATCGTTTCTTCAACCTTGCCGATTTTGAGCTCAGACCAGAAGCGTGCCTTGACAAGGATGAAGTTCCTAAGGATTCCGTAATCCGCTCTGGTGACCAAGATCTCGTCAAATACGCACTCTCCTTACATCATGGTGACAACCAAAGCAAAGCTCATCGGAAAACAGAACACGTGACCACTGAGTGTCGGTCTAGTACAAATGTGCGTATACCCAAATTACACGACGCCCTCGATTTTCTCGTTGCAGAGCTGGAACTCTTTACGGTATGCGAGCGTATAGATTGCCCTTCTGTCATCATCTCCTGGTAGTTTGGACACTGATCACAACTTTTTACTGAGAATGGAGTCTTCCAACCATCTGGCGAACTGAAATTTGAGGCTACTCCCTCGCTACAAAAGTTACAATAAATAAGCAATCATTGCTTTTTACCAGAAAAATAAACGAAAACTTACAAAAAACCCCTCACCGTTTACAGTACAAAATGCCATAAACTGCGACCAAGCTCAGTTGTCCTTCCATATTTTAAAAAATGCGCACGTTCCTTTTTTTTTCTTTAAATTTGAATCATTACTAAATGTAGTTCAAACATACGGTTAATTTTTTTAGGGGCCAGTACTTTTTTTTGAGAATGTTCTTAAATAATTTGTTATAGTTGGCGTGTTGCTTAAACTATTTGATGTGTGTGTAAAGTAAAAAATATCAACGTTAAATGAAAGTAAACACCATCATACTGCAGTGGAAAGATGCAAGAAAACAGAAACAGTTAAGCCATATCGTCAACTACGCTACTCAAAAGTAACGTGTAACAAACTCAATCAGCAACGAGTAGCCAGAATGTCACAGCACTAGTATATCAATGGCAGTCCGACTTTCTAAAGGTTCTACGTTTTACAATAGTCGGACTGCATTGACTAGTACGTGATTGGTTATGTCGTGTACGAACCGTCGGCGTCATTGAAATACTAGATTCAGTTGTTTCTGTGAGGGTTTGTAACTGAAACAGTTATTGCAAAGACTCAAAATGAAAACACAACGCAACTGATGAGCACGAGAAATTGGGTTAGCATACCGCCAACTTCCAAACTCCGTGCTATTACTGAGAAAATTCTAAGGGAAAAACAAAATAGCACTTTTTGCCCGACCCGTGAATCGAACCCACGGCACATAAAAATAGCCTGAGTTATAACACCTCCTTATAACATCAGCCATATGCCAGTAAAACATCTGCCAAAATCGGTCCAGCCCTTTTGAATATTAGCTGGGACAAACAGACAGGAAGTCAGACAGACGAATTTTTTATTTTTTATTAGTACCGTATAAACTTTGATATGCATTCAATAAAAAGCAGTTATTTGGAAATTACAAACAGACAGTTCAATTTCATTTATTTGATTGTATAGATAATAATTTCACGTGGACCGAGGTCGCGGACAACAGCTAGTACTAACCGACGATGACGCGCCTCCAGTCTCGCTCCTTGTGCAACTGCACCTGCACATTGAAGGACCTGTCTGAGGCCACTACTAACGCTATTGAGATAGCACAGTTCTGGTCAAAGCCTTTCTGAACACTAAAGGAATCACCGAAGTGACGAATAAGAAGCGAGGTAGACAAAAACATAGTACCGTACTAAAATATTCAAATAACATTCAGAAACCCGCCAACGCTCTTTAGTAACCACATCACCGTTCTCCTCTATTATTACATAAACCATGGATTTTGGAGCTAAAGTATTCCCAAAGCGGCTGATATTCAGGACTTCACTACCCTTGTCACCCGACGTCACTCGGGAATTCGTATTGTAATAATAACTTGGATATCTGTGATAACTCACGACTGTCTGAAGCCTGAATATCACATTTTTTGTTTCAGAATATTAATTAATAATGTAATGTTCGTTATATTATTATGTTTAGTTGGAAACGATTTTAATTAAGATTCTTGTCTTGGAGGGCTATATTAATAAATCACTGTCGTTTGAGGGCTCCATTTTAGGTCGTTGTTATCTCTTGATTTTTAATAAATAATGAACTTTCATGTCGTTATGAGAGAATTCTAGAAAAATGTGTAAACTGATATAAAAGTACTGGGTGGACTTTTATCTTTAATTTACACATTTTTCAGTGTCATTTTGCCAGTTATGTTTTGAGTCTCATGTAATAGGGGGCGAGCCTGTTGCCATCAACCGGGCACGAATCCGTGGCTACTGCTGAGAAATTCCTGATGGAAAAACCCAATAAAATTTTGTCCGACCCGGAAATCGAACCGCCAGCAGTAGCGCTTACGACTACTCGACCAGCATGGAAGTCTAGTTTTCCGTAAACATTGCCACGTACTTTGACTATGACATGTTCCCGTCTATGTCTTGGGTTTGTAGTGTGACAGTTGTACGACATCGTCAGAAGTAACGCTAACCCAGAGTACGTGCTAAGTAACAATTATAGATTCTAGCTCAGGACCTACCACAAATATTCCGGTGATAGTACGCACTCTTTCATCAAAACCAACTCAAAAATTCCACGAAAATGACATGAAACAACTACGAACCACCTATTTCAGGCCATTTCAATTTTACACTTGGTTCTCTCGTCCCAAAAAAAAACTAGACATGAATATGACTTTCATAAGCAAAACGGTCGAGAATTGAGGTCAAACGGTGAGCGGTCCAAAGAATGAAAAATAATCGGGTGCACCGCAGCACCAGATTGCGCTAATTTAACTTTTTGGACCTTCATAACGCTTATAACACCATAAATCTTGGATATAGCGCGACAGAAGCAGTAGATCAAGTATAATAATAGTAAAACAAAAATGTAGATATTACAAACAGTAAAAAGGATCAATTTTGAAACAATGTATACCTGCTTAAGATTTTTTAATTTAATACACACCTGCATTAAATGTATGTGCAATGGGTTAATTTACTTACAGCTAAATAAGATCAAGAACTTCCTAATGTTGATGCCTTACCACAGAATACATAATAGTACAAGGTATCACTAATAAGTACAGCAATTCCATCAGAAAAATGGAATACGTACCGAGATTTAGGTACTAAACCACCTACCCCATGTCACATGAGCCCTAATCCTGTCAGCAAAGTATCCAATAGTACCCCTTTTACGAAGAGGAATCTTCATATTCAGGGATTCAACACAGATAATTATTTGCTATTATTAGATACTGATAAAAATAAACCACTCATCACTTTGCTACGGCGTAGCGGAGGCTACGCGAGCTACGCCATCGTAGCAGATTACATTCATTAATACTGAACTTGCTTGAAAAAGGACAAGTATTTATTTGAAATTATTTTCATTTTAGAATGCCGAAACGCACACTTACAAGCATAGTTATGGCATCGCATCGATCTGGTGCCCACTACGCGCTAGCTTTATAATATTTTTTGACATTTTTGACGTTCAAACCATGTATTATACTTTTCTTTTCCTAAATTCGTAATAGCTTATGCCTTGTTTAATGTAAACCACTTTTGCATCAAACCAGCTCATATCTTAAAGGCGTATTAACTATCAGACGACCCAGTTCCCCTAAATAAGGGGTATCATTACACTTGCATGCTTTGCTTGCTCGGTGCATAGATATTTGATCGAGCATCAATTATGCAAGCGTCTAGCTTAGCTCTCAATTTGAGCATGGTACGTGGAATATCCTGTACTTGAGAACAGAATATATTTGGTGACAAAGGTTTTTAGCCTGGGAAGTAGGTAGGATGACTAGATTCTTTAGAAGGGCTTGTTGCAGTACCATGTGGAACCATTGCCGCATTAATACTGCAAAAGTAACTCTTTCCATCTCTATGTTAGTTTTTTACGCGTTAACGGTTAAAATTCGTACAAAGTTAAACATGACCCGAGTTAGGTTAAGTTATATAGGATTTTTACCCCGGTCGCACGTCCCTGTCGGATAATTTAATACATTCACGCAGGCTCAGCCGCGGGTAAAAATTAGTGCTACTAATTTCAGATTCTGAACATGATTTAGAAAAGTAGGATTAGAATTGCTGATGGTAAAGTGACGATAATTGTTTCCTATTTATTTAACAATTTATGTACACACTAAATACAGAAATCAAGAAAGGAACAGAAAAGAGTACAAAGGTAATGCTTATTTCTAATGAAATCTCTTCCAGCATACCTGCGAAAGGAGATACTAAAAAAAAGAGATGTAGACAAAGTGTGTAAAAGAAGAAGAGAAAATGGAATATATAAAACATAAAGCAGATAACTATTTATTATTTTATTTCCTTTTTCATTTACTTTATGAACCAAGGAACTATAGTTACGAGTAAATTAATCATCACTACAGTTGTTTCGAATGTATTTATAACATAGTATAATATCTTCATCGTACGCAACCTCATTCCAAAAAAAAAAATATTTTGAAAAATTCTCCATTAACAAACATAAAACGAAACTGGTTTACTCTTAACCCCGCTACAGTGCCGAGCAATAAATCGCGGTTGCGATTATAACGGCGTCGATTTGTTACATAACACACAGCTCCGGTAATACCGTTATTATAACGGCACAATAACCGCTATTTCTGCTAAATTAATCAGCGAATGTGTATGACAATAACAGATTGTTAAGTGGCTCTGTTTAAGAACTTGTAATTGATTGTAATCAGGCGGTTGCGCACAATGGGGACTTTTAATTGAATGGTGGAAGAATAGCCCAAAACGTGTTGTGTAAGTAATTTGACTTGCACAATAAAAATTACAATTTCAAATATATTGTATTTATCATGACATAATACAATAATTGTCACCGAAATGTTCGGCAGAGGACCGTAGTACACTCACGTTTCGCTGATTAAATTTAAGCACCATCGAGTGACTGCTTATGAAAGGAATAAATGATGCCGTGACGTCGAACAGGGGAGAACAGAAGAAGAAAACGTGTTGCGCCGACCCCAAGTAGAATGGGACTAGGGCAGGAAGATGATGATGATGTTGGGGTCGGCACAGTGACTGCTTATCTGACATCCACAACCCAGTTGCTGAGTGACAGGATACCACTTGGTAAAACTGACTGTTAGAGTTTCTGGCCTCTACCTACGACAGCAAAGATATATTAGACCGACAATCTAGACGTATTCTCCGAAGTATGGAAGAGTCCCGTCATGTTTTGCACGGTCAGCTAACAGATGTATTGGAACAGAGTAATAAAAATTAAAATAAAACGTGTAACCTGCCAGTACTTATTTACACAACAACACAACTGCATCGTAACTAAACACAGCTTTAATGAAGTGGTTACAACGTAATTTAAGTTGGTTGCGCGTGTGTTCCTATTCATTCTGGTAGTTTAAAACAGCTTTCATAGCTGAAAAAAGTAATTATGTTAATGATTAGTGTTCGTAATCTGGTTTTATGAACAGACTAGCTCTTGCCTGCGACTTCGTTCGCGTGGAAATTTTGAGGTGTAAGTATGAAAAATAAATTATACAGTGCTATTCCAGACTATAATCTATCTCTATGCTAAATTTCATCCAGATCCGTTTAGTCGTTCTGGCGTGATTGAGCGGCAAAAATCCATTCATTCATCCATCTAAACTGAAGCATTTATAATATAATTATGGTAGTAAAACGGACGACGAAAGATAGATGGAAAAACAAACGCCTTTGAAAAAAAGAAGGAAAGAAAATTGATTTGTTCTTTTTTTTTTGTTTATCTTCTTCTTATTTATTTACTTCTTTATGCGTCTTACGGTAGATGGTATGTGTACTTATGTAGCACAAAAATTGGTTCAAAATGAAGAAGAAAGTTAGCAACTTTAGTTAAACAGCATTTTACTGTACAACAATAAGGCTTCATAAACTAATATGAGACGGAATCAATCATCATCATCGGCCAAGCCTTTTCCAAACTATGTTGGAGTCAGCTTTCAGTCTAATCGGATACAGCTGAATACCAGTATTTTACATGGAACGACTGCCTATCTGGCCTCCACAACCCAGTTAGTACTAGTTAATACGGTACCCCTTGGTAAGACTGGTTGTCAGACATTCAGGCCACTGACTATCTGAAACGACTGTCAAAGATCTAAAATTGACAGCCGGGAAAAACGGCTTAACGTGCTTTCCGAGGCATGGGGAAACTCGGCATGTAATGGGTGGTGACTCATCCACGGACCAACCCAGACAAGCGCGGCTTAACCTGACGAACGACCAGAGTGCCTATTATTATTTAGCCACCAGCTCCTCTCTCTATGAGACGAAACCAATCAAGCAACGCAATACAATTTTAACCGACTTCAAAAAAAGGAGGAGGTTCTCAATTCGGTTGTATGTTATTTTATTTTTTTTGTTTGTTACCTCATATCTCCGTCATTTATGAACCGATTTGAAAAATTCTTCTTTTATCTGAATGGATCTACTTCCAGATTGGTCCCATAGAAATTTCATCAAAATCGGTTCAGTAGTGTTTGGTTTTGAAATCAAAATAGCTGGAAAAAATGTCATCCAAGTAAAAGAAATTGCGAAATTGATACTTGACAAGGATTTGTGTGTGATACGATAACTAATAAAAAGGGTAAAATAAAAACTTTTTTGCAAAAAAAAACCGACTTCCAAAAAAAACACTAAAAAAAGCGGAAAATAACTTTACTTTCGGAAGTCGGTGGCAAAAAAGTCAATGAAACAAACAATAGTCACCGACTTCCGAAAGTAAAGTTATTTTCCACTTTTTTTGTGTTTTTTTTGGAAGTCGGTTTTTTTTTTTGCAAAAAAGTTTTTTAGTTAATGTTACCTAGGCACATATTCCACCATCATAATATAATAATACACCGTTAAATTTTGATCGTTTTAATCCCGTGGAGGGTCGATCCAGTGCATAAAACAGTATCGATTTTGAAAGATAAAATAACTTTCCTTGTAACCTCGAATCAATTCTCGCATTAGTGAAAAAGCAATGCGAACCATTAGTTAGGAATAGTAGGTACCATTCGAAACTCATTTTTTACCGTATGATGTGTGTGTGTGTGGTAGATAATTATCATTCAAAGAAACAACACTAACACGATTTCACCAATGATGCGCGCGCGCAGTTCACGTTGACTCACAAAAATTAGACAATGCTAGACCAGACTCCACCCCCAAACCCCATTTGATTGGCAATGCGAAAGCTGAATGTCCCGCGCGCCCCGGGCTAAGGGCTGTAGTTGTAAACAAATTAGTTTTTCTAAGACGTCATCGGTGTATCGTTGTTTCCTTGTTGCGCGAATATAATGTCGTTTCGTAATAACGTGTACTCCAACCTGGAACACAGATTACCTGGAGCTTGTTGCTGTGTTTTTGTTTGTGTTTGTTTGTTAATGTTTCAATTATACGCGATCGTGACTCGCCGTCTCTACAGCGAACCAAACCACATGCAGTCTTTACGACTGTGTGGTATACCCATCCCGCAAATACCGTCAGGTCAGACAATTGTGGCGGCTTGGCAGCGGTTGTTATTGATTACGGGCAATTCCGTTCACCTTCAAACGCTCAGGGACGCGGTCGCCAACCAGTCTAGCTACACGCCCGAACTAGACGAAGACATCCTAGATTACTTTGAACGAGATCCCAGGCGTAGTATAACTTTTTTCTTTTCAAATTATTATTGTAAATAATTTAATGAACAATTATTACGCTATCACGAAGTGTAGCCCTAAGTGTTAAATAAATCAGATGTGAGTAAATTAGGATTGTAACTTTTAAATCGTTTAATTAGTAACTAGAACTTTTTTCTTTTCAAATCTTTGTAAATAGTTTTGATTCCACATTTTTAAATACGCCATAACTACCTAACTCGCTTGTAGGGACTTCCGCTTTTAGCATAATTCTTTAAATATTATTAGGTCGCGAAACCTAGGCACAAAACAATTATGACGGTCAAAAGCCCGTAAAAGTATGAAGGAAAATTTAGAATCATTTAATTTGCTAACATGAACATCAGCTGAGCGATCAACGACCTTAGTAGGTACGCACCGACTCACGAGGCATTTTAGGTAACTAAACTCGTGGAGCTTACCATTGGTTTCATGCATTTTGCAAATATTACGTTATCACTTCCTTTTTTTTTAAATTGTAAGAGATACAATGCTGTCAACTTGTTGATGAATAATATTTTGTATATTAAACCACCTGTCCAAGGGATTAAAACGATCAAAATTTAACGGTGTATAATTATACACTAAACACAAACAAAAAATATAAAACAATATATTATAACAATTTTAAACAAAAGCACATGCTAACCATACCACTAAATTATTACCAACAATCCTTTGTCATAACTTAAAACTAAGTTACGCTGTATAATACGACCAAATTAAAATGTCCAATAGCTACAAAGCCTAAATAATATTATACGCGACTGTGACAACATGGGAACATTGTTAATGGAACATTGCCTACTTTATTATTGACCCGGACTATAATGAGTGGATGGATATTTGGTTAATGACGTTTAGGGATGTATAATGGTATGAATAGTTGAGTGGAGCTGGTTATGGTTAATTTCAGTAATTAAACTATGATAGAGATGTGGGTATTCGTAGTGTGGGTAAATATTCCAAGCAGTGAAGGACTTTTGAAAAAAAAAAACAATGTTTGAATATAAACCATATTTTGACAGTTATACCGTGGTTCACAACCACGGGGTTCCAACTGGACCCTATTAATAAACCTTCGACATTTTACTTTGTGCCGGTCCGCTAGTCTGTCAGTCAGCGGGATATTTTTACCGTAATAGTAGCAGGAGAAGAGTACCTGGAAGGATATAGGAGAGGCCTTTGCCCAGTAAGACATACAAGGTTATTACAAAAATTTTGGCCTGTTAAAATGCAGAATTCTTGTAAATATAGCAAGTAATAAAAAGAGATTTAATAAACTATAAAATGTTTGGTGGTACGAGATCTTTACAGCGCGAGTAGGTACTGTTCGTAATTTACCTGACTTTTAACAAGACATTTACAGCAGACACTTCTAGAAATCCTCTCAAAAATACTTAACCCACATTTTCCCAAATCTGACTTTCTAAAGTCGCAAAACTCCTTACTTTCCTAATATAATTCACTTAACCATTTCCCATTGCCACGTTTGACAAATAAGTTCTTCTGGAAGCCTTGCAAAACATTTGTGCCAGTATTCCGTCACGCGAATGTAATTAAATTATTTACGTGCGAGAATTCGAAGCTCCCACGTGTATTAAACTGTCAATCTTCGCGTGCTTATAACTAGGGATTCTGACAACGATGGCTCTTAAGTTTATAGTTATTTATGTAACAAAGGTAAATTTTCAAAAGAATTGCTGATCTTTTATAATCATGTTCTTTTTTATTCTGAATGATTGTTTTAGAGTACTGACTGCCTCCTTAGTCTCGCTCCTCCAGTCAGCCTCGCAAGCACAACTGCTGAGCGTGAGGTCCTGTGCTCGATTCCCAGGTCGAGCAAAGTGTTATTGGGTTTTTCCATCAGGAATATCCCAGTAACAACCACGGAGTCTGGATTTGTGCCCGGTTGATGGCAATAGGCTCGCCTCCTATTACATGGATCTGAAACATAACTGGCCAAATGTGAGTGTTTAACCGTTATTAATAACCCGTAACTCGCATAGTTACAGTGGCTTAAAAGAAGCTTGTATTCCATTCGACAGAAAGCTAATGGCAATTCGCAGTACTGACCGCGCGTGATGTTGCTTGTCTTTGTGATCAGATCGATGCATTGAACGAGCCATGGATTTTAGCATTCACTAAAATGAAGAAACCACACCTTGATCCTCGATCCTTGACCTCGATCTCGTCTAATACAACGCGGTGAATGATACTATATTTTATATGAAAATAGCCTGAAAGCTAACTGTAAGGTGACCTTCACTTTTAAAAAACCTTATAGGTACAATATACAGGGCGAACCATGACCATGCCAGTAAGTTATAAAATTATGCAGGATCCTTTGGATCAGCATAAAAATCGATGATCTTTAGAACGGCTATAAGTATATTAAATCTTGGAACGAGCCTAATATTACTGAGTAGCTTTCGCCCTTAGGACATTATTAGGGCCGTTAGGCGCACCCCTAACTGCACCATAAGAAAGTATGGATATGATGGTGTTTATACATGAGGTATATTATTATAGGTATGCATGGGATTTGAATTTTTGTCAAGGGATTTTGAAAATCTCTTTCTAAGGTAATGGTTGTTACATTAATACAGCGTCTAAACCCCGTATCTATAAACAAGTCTAAGTGTTTACTTGAGTAAATGTAATTTTTTGAGTTACGATTTTTATTATGTAGTTTAGTAATTGGTTGAAGTTAGAACTGTAAAAAGTTTGAATAAAGCTTTGCTTTCATTGACGGTTCTTACTTCTTTAAAATTCTTGTCGATTGCATACAAAATTTTGCACAAGTAATTGCTTAAGCTAAAGTAATTACTTTAACTTGACTATAGATACGGGTGTAAGTGCTAATAATATCAGTCTATTACTTTCTTACTGCTCGGCAACCGCTTTTACTCACAAAAGCGTGTGCATTTTTCCTACACCGATGCCTGTTATTTCCAAGACTGAATAAAAAGCATAATTTACTTAAATATACTCCTACAAAATGCAGTACTAAATAAATATATAAATATCACACTGATCAATATCCTGGTCTGCACAGGTTAATAACGGTTATACAAAAAAAAAAAAGTACACTTCAAAAAACGAGACGGTAAATACCTACCTAGCCATCCTAGTGAAACCGAGTCGAACCCTGCGGGTACGTACCGATTACACAGCGAACATTGAAAGCAATGTACGAAGATATAATTTTTCAGTTCCCACTGAGACCGGGTATCGGGTATCCTTTCATCGGTTTTACAAGCCATGAATCCGATGCGGTATCTCATTGGCAAATTTAGCGTAAACCATCAAACGGTTTCGAAATAGACTCGTGTTGTGGAAGGTTGAATATGATACTTTTTAGTTTTTGCAAGCTTGCATTGGTATGTTTTGTGTGGTATGCCTAGACGCGGAGGTGGCCGATGGAGCAAGGCTTTGACCGAGTGGTGGCCAGGGTAAGGCCAAAGAAACCAGGGCCGTTCTAAAGCTCGTTCGGTCGACGATGTCGTCAACGTCTCGGTAAACATCTGGATAAGGGATGAACAGAACTGGGAAGTGTGACAAAAAAAAGAGGAGGCCTAAATTCAGCAGTGGGCGATACCAGGCTATAATATGATAGTATGATGATGATAGTGATAATCATGATGATGCCTGGTTTTGGATTATTCAATTTTGCCCGTTTTCATAAGCAATAACCCCTAAATATTATTGCATAATGGATTTTCAACTTTTGGAGCTTAACAAAGAGTTCAAAATTTAACATTAGTCTTTTGTTAAGCTATTACATTTAAGTGTCACCTACCTAGCGTTAGTGAAAACTGGTATGACACTACTTATTTATCATGATTGATAGAATTGCCAAAAATAAAACACCAATAACTATTGTAAAATTAAATTCTGATAAAAATATTCAATAATTTTTCATAAATATGACGAATTTTGCTTTTAACTTAAGTAAAATTTTATTTTTTACATCCATACATTTATTTATCCGCTTACAAAATAAAGCATTTGCTTTTATCAAAAATGTTAAAGTTAAATAATAGGCTTTGTGTGTCAGCTTTATTTAAAAAGCGCTAAGTTAAATAGTAAACACATGTTTGGAAAACGCACATTTTTATGCAAACAAAAATTTGCAAACACGATATTTTATGATTCAGAAACATATTCTTATTTACAGATGGCGTGTTTTTAAACGTAAATATTTTTGCTTGGATTTATAAATTCTCGTAGAAAACACAACGTACAGGACTTGGTAATGGTATTGAACAATCCCCTGAACAAATATTCAGCTTCATGTGTTGGTAGAATTCTTCACAAATGAAAAAAAATATGCCTATTTGTATTCACTTTGATTTTTTTTTTATTTTAATCCCAAATAGATTAAGTACATTTTTTTTATTCAAAATCATATTTCATTTTTTTAAATATAAACTTGCACTCAATAGCTTAACATACTTTTTCATCGCAATCCGAAGGATTTCGAAGAATCGTAATCCATTGTGACGTAGGTTTATTTGAAAACATCTAACATTCTAAGTGTGTTACGGAATTACCTTAGTGATGCATCATGACTTTCTGGCTAATATATTGTTACAATCTAGGTATGGGATAAATGTAAACACTACCAATTAAACACCAAATACATATATTTATTAATCACAAAACACTTATAAGTCAATCACACATAAACCACTGATCCCTATTCACTTGGATGTCGCACTTTTATTTCACTTCGATTTGATTTGTCGTGTAGCCAAATACAGACTGACTGCTTCCGCAAACACGTCAGCTATTTATATATCTAAAAATCCTTCGAGAAAGTTCCACAACTTTCTGGAACCTACTTTACAGTTCCATATTGGAAAATCCTAGGATTATTTTCGAATCTTCTCGACAGTTCCATGGTAGAACATCCTAGACTCAAAAGTAACCTAGAATGTTCTCGTAAAGAAGCCGAAGTAACAATACATGACCATATTGCTTCATCTATGTTGGCCATAATAAATTCATTTTTCTTTTGGTATCTGGCAACTATGAAACAGACCTTTAGCATCAAATCCTCTCACCATACAGGGAACCAGTTCCCTAACGACAGGCGTCCTAATGGCGAGATACCGAATGATCCACACCGATGATCGCTACATCTCATAAATTATTCGTTCTACAATTAATAGCAGATCAGTGCGAGGCTCCGCCAGCCGTCAGGTGTGTCAAATAGATTACATTTCTGACAAAATTTAATGAATAAAGTTTGCAAGAAAAGCCTTTCAAATGGACGCACTGATTGTGGGAGTTTGTTCGTTTGTTTGAGGTGTTTTTTGTGTGTTTGGCTGCAGGTGTTTGTGGTCGATAATATTATTTTGAAATGGTTTATTGTTGAATATGGACATCAGTGACTGGATTGCATTTTTGGGAATAAAAATCTGTTTATTCAACAAACTATTAAAGTGCAAGAAATAGATAAGGTTGCACATTTGAGTACCTTTGAATTTGAATCCAGTGAAGCAGTATCTTTATTGATAGCTTCCTTTTGTCTCGTTTTTTTCTAGATTCAATTTAGTTCGTGAAAATAAACGTATTAACGTATAATCAATACATTTTATGCGACCTTACAAAGGGGTATTGTATTATATTACCCAATACAAAATGGCTTGTCTCCACACCCCAGTTTGTATTGGGTAATACGATACCCCTTGATAAACTCTCTCCACCGGATAGACTGTCGTTCCATGTAAAATAATGGTACTCAACTGCATCCGGTTAGACTGAAAGTCGACCCTAACATAATTGTAAAAAGGCTAGGTAGGTGATGATGAACGTACAGGCAGTAAATAATTTTGCAATAAGAATTAAGTTCTGCTGAATAAGTTGTCTGTATAAAAGTTTCTGGCTTTCAGTCCATCGACTGATTGCCGTCTCATTTTAGATGGGCTAGGAGATGATGATTTAAATTTAATTCACTAAGAAGGTACAAAATTGGACTATGTCACTTACCTATTAGGCAAACGACAACTCCACAAACCACGATATTGAAACAACATTAACAACAATAAACATGCAAATCTCGACATGCAGCAAAACACGGAATCGCACGAACAATACGTAGGTACGTGTCGGCACACACATAACTACAGATTTCAACTGCTAGGTCAACATGCTTCGGGTTCCGATACTGCGTAAATCTTCGGTGTGTGGCTAGGAAACGGGCGGGTGTGGAATTGTTTTTAGGAAGGAAAAATTATGCGTTACTTTATCGTGTGGTTAGTGCCTAACCTGCTGTTAAAGTTTTCATGCCGCCCATGGTCCTCTGACTTGGCGTTACATGCCGTCGAGAAATATCTCTCAGGCATGCTGGTTTCCTCACGATGTTTTCCTTCACCGAAGCAAGTGATTATTTATACAATGAACGCAGGAGTGTCAGAACTGCTTACTAGCGAAACAGCGAGCGAGCCATGCGAGCAAGTTTATCCCCAATCGTCTTTTAATGTGTACTTGTCTTCTTTATATCCTTTTTCAAGGACCCTTTGATCATTCAGTGAAAATATGCTCACCCAATAAAGGGTTTTTGCAGCATGATTAACATGATACACTCCCAACTACTAGCAGCCATGGAGTGACACACGCTTTTCAAAGGACCAATTAGCTCCAAAATTCATAACTGGCCCAACCTCGAACAAAACTGGTCGGACGCCCGGTCGTGCGGCCAAACTTTCTTCCTGATCGAAGCTTCTGCGACCAAAGGTCGTAGTCGTGGCCTAGTAGTGCGCGGAGTCCATAGGGTTACGTACACACTGACAAGTGCTTAGCTCCTAGAGGCTAGCAAGTTGCCAAGCGAAAAGCGAAATAAAACGAACGATCGCTTGGCGCCTTCGCTAGTCACTTAGCGTGTATCGAAGTAGCAGTGCAGACGGTTGCGAAGGTTTCGTTCGGTTCACTTCGCTACTCGCTAGCCTTTAGGTGCTAATCAAACCACCTGTCAGTGCGTTCAGAGCCTTTGACTTCAAGATCCTAATGATGATAGAGGAAAATGCCCGCCCCAGGTGTTTAGTCACCCTTTGTGCGGTAATTTTAAACAGAAGCAAATAATTCAGCCCGCTGGTTCAGCACCCCCAATCCGTCGTCGCCAACAATAAATATGAACACAAACCGATCTGCGGCATCGCGTGCCGTGGCAACTTAATGGACTATTAGCAATGGCCTCATGTATAGAATATGTAAGCCTTGTATGAGACTGTTTGGCCTCATGTATGGAATTTGTATGGCATGTGGTGATGCAATGCGTGTTCCGATTGGCGAGCAAATTATACGATTAGGATACTAATAAATTATACTGTGGTTCTGTTATCAAGGTACATATTGGTAAGCTTGAAGACAGTGTTCATTCTTCTATTTGTTTTAAGTTAAATGCTTTCACCAGAAATCTGCCACTCCAACGGCATAAGTAGTGGCTTCGTGAATATAATCAACTAACTAGGTACTTTACAAAGAAATTTAAGATTTTGGATGAGATGAGACAATGGAAAATTCTTCAATCAACATACACGATAGATTGATTGCAGTAGAATTAGACTCAACTAGATGACACGGCAGTCCAGTCTGTTGGCATCTTTTGTGACGTTCATGACCATCTGCCTGCCTATTTGGGGTCGGCTTCCAGTCTAATCGGATGCAGCTGCATACCAGTATTTTACATGGAGCGACTGCCTATCTGACCTCCACAACCTAATTAGTACTGGGTAATACGATATCCCTTGCTAAGACTTGTTCTCAGACTTTAACATTCCATAACGAACTTTACCTTCCACCTTTTTGCGACGACCAATATCAATAAACTTAGAACTTATTCTTTTCGCGCAAGCTAAAATTATTATAGTAATAGCAACTCCAAAAATACCCCTAACGAACACGTTAAAAACCCTCTCACACAAGTACATCGTTTAACAACAGACAAAGGCGGTGGCGGCCATTTTCTGGATACCTCCTCCCCTTTATCTCGCCTCATTAATCTGAGCACTCTCGGATTTATAGCAGAGCAGAGAGCTAGATTATTTTACAATTAAGAGTGCAATGAGTGTGTAGTTAGAGGGTATAAGCGATGTTATTAATAGATCTAGTTTTAGGAGGCTTGGTGCTGTTTTAATTTGTTGTTAACTGAGTATTCAATAGTCGACTAAGTATTGCGCAGTATCTAACTACCTACTTTAGAGCTTAAAGGCTTGTATTTGGTACCTGAAGTACTGAATACAAGCCATTAACTATGTATGTACTACGCGCGCTCACTGACGGTCAAACACTCTTCAATCTTATTACTCAGGACATATTATATGCACCTACATAATTATGGACAGTAAAGAGTAATGATCATTTTCTAAAGAAATCACTAGAAAACATCTTAATGACCGCCTAAATATCATTGGCGTGATGGCGTATGTTCTGTTCGATTTTTAGCATTGAGCTGAACGTTGAACATCCAACATAATTATGATTGTAACAAATGCCCTACCCAACAAAAAGTAAAATAACATATTTATTTCGAATTACTCAAGTGCTAAAACGTTTAGCTAAATTACTGTTTATGCAAAAAAAAAAAACATCCCACTATAAATCACACGGAAAAAATATCATTTTCAAAACATTTCACCCGAAAAATGACACACATCAATTGTATCTTCTAACCTCGAAAAATTTAATTTCCCAAACATAAATCCCCGTCAGCAGGTAATTGCTGTTTTCACAATATAAAACAAGAATTATTAACATAAAACTTTTCAACACAAAATAAAGTTTCGTAGTCTAAATCCCTACTCGAGTTGGAGCGGGTGGTGGCTTCGCTCATTAAATAAATTAGTCCCATCTTGGAGCCAAGCGGAAGCTTTACGTACTATATTTTTGCTAGAAAAGAATTTCCTACATCAGCTTGTAGGCGGATTTTACTATTTTGTCGATATTTTTTTTGGATTAAATAGGATTTTCTGGTTTGCATTTGGAATGGAGTTGCAAGTTGAAATGTAGGTTTCTTACGGGGGAAAATGTCGTCTGAATGTTTGGTGTATTTTGCTCATTACTGTTATCGTAAAGCTACAGTAATTGCGAGTGTTTCTAAGTATTTCGTAGTTTCTTTAAACTTAGAAAGTTACGTGGAAGGTACAAAAAATACTTTGGTAGTTTTACTCACTTCTGTTTTTTTTCACTTCATTAATTTAATGCCATAACCACAAAAAAATAATCTTCGTCTATCACTAATTTTCATAACTTGGACATTTCTCTCTTTTTCGTGGTTATGATATTGATATTTTTACTTTAAATAAAAATGGAGTAAATGATAGCGTGACGGTTGACAGAGGAGAATGGAATAACAAACGTGTTGCGCCGACCCCAAGTAACATGGGACAAGGGCAGGAAGATGATATTAATGATAATGTTACTTTCCCATCAACCTATTTATCCAAGCAAATCACTCCATCCAAAAGTACAAACTCTCAGCGACATAAAACAGTACCGCATGAAAAAAAATCCACATACCGTAATTAATCCCTTACATCATACATAATGCTTGACAAACATATGGCTCAAACTGTCAAATGATTGCACAAACATTTGTTCCAACAAATCGTCGAACAAATCATGGGACAGTTCTGCAACAGAAGCGACCGTTCCTTCGAGCGAACAATTAAAACTTGCGTCATTTATTACAAGAGATTTAGCTTGCCTCGGAGACACCGAGTGTTACGCTATGTATACTTACCTACTTGTAGGCAGACTCAAGAGTACTGGGACTCATGTATGGTGGAAAAGAGGTGAGAGGGTAGGTATATAAATGACAAATTCAATCCAACCAAGATTTGCTTTCGCTTGTGTCGTTTTTATCATAGTAGGGTAGATGAAATAAAAACAGCTTTAGCTTGGAATTATCTTAGTTGCTGCTCACCCCTTTTTAACACGTTTTTATTAGATTCACTATGTAAAAAAATATTAGAAATTAAATATGACCCATTTACCGGTTTCCGATTAAGCTGAAATGTTGCATACCTAATCAGTTTGGATGACAATGCATGGCTAGCTAAGTGAAGTCATTCTAAATCCAATGTGGCGGATTCCAAAAGATGACTAATGATGATGATGATTGAATGATGGCTGATCCATGCGTCAAGTTCGTGAACGGGCGCTGTCAGTAGGGACTGGTCCTCTCGCAGCTGCCATGGATTATTGTATTTTTGAATTGTTAATTTTATCTTTTTACCCTTGACACTCTTACTCGCACGTCTTTCTACATCGTTCTCACATATTTATGTATAATCTCGACATGAATGATGTAACCAAGACTTTGTAACAACATATTGATTTAAAAGAGTGTTCATGGAGTTTCTTGCCCATTCTTCTCCATAGAGATCTACGCTTTCGAATGGGCAACTGCAGTACTTTCACAAGTTATTATGCCCTGTGACTGTAGCTTAGTTTTTTTTTTGTTTTATCATTCAAAAGTGCCTGTAATGGTCTAATGGAAATAAATGCTTTGAGTTTGAGTTTGAAAAGGTATCAAAAAATTAAAGGGTTTGTTGAAAAGAATACGAAAATTAATAATAATAAAATGACGTCGCTGTAACGCACGTTTTCGTTTTTTTTTTATTATAATTTTGTAAGATACTAATTTTATATTTAATCTTTATTAGGCGTAAATAATAAAATAACGGTTATAACAGATGTATAAAATAAGGAAACATGCGTCACCACAACTGCAGTTCTATCAGAGTTATTTGTTGTGAACCTGAGCAACTCATTGGTAACCTTATTCTAAAGGGTACAAAGGTCACTGTAATTTTTTTTTAATCAGAAGTAAAAGTACTCTGACAGAACTTTATTAATTTCATATTTCTTGTGGCAAAAAAAAATAATGAATCTTCTGTTTCTTTTATTCAGATATGACGTCAATAATGTAATTATTTTGGTGGTCATTGTTCTATTACCAAATCGTCGAGCGGTCATCAAGATATATGCGACACAGTGATCGGAAAGCACAATAACAATGCTATTAGTAGGTAATGTAGTCGTAATTGATTAATTAATTATTATTCGCAAATCAGTTCGCGATAATATACCTGCTATTAACTAACCACATGGGAATTACTTGCATGTACGGTTATAATATTAATATTGTGTTCATTTGAGGGACACCTTTCTTTTTTTTTTTTTTTCGGATGGGAAATCATCAAATGACTTCTCCCGCTCTGGGCTGAGCGGGAGGGAGTGTCAGACTTTTACTGACTAAAACCCACCCATGTTCCTTCATCGCCCTTTGTGTTCCGGGGCCGCGGTATCTCTTTCGAATAACCCGCAGCACCCGGCAGGCATCGGCCCTTGCGGGCCCCTTCCCTATGCTGACATCTCTTTGAGGCGCGCGTGGAACACGAACGCGCCGTCGACACGGCCTGTCGTCCTAAGACGGAGGGACGGCGAGCTAGCCCTTAGCTCACCGTCCACAGGCCCGCGTCTACGGTGGCCGGGGGCCACCACGTGGCCCCCGACGCCCGGTGCGTCTCCCGCGGCGGCTGGGACGTGAGGAGGAACGCTCTCTCTCACGTTCCGCCTCCTCCTTTGCTAGCATGACTGCTTCGCAAAAGGAGGTGACGGCTTCCCATTCCGTCTCGCTCCGGACCATGGCTCGAACCAGGGCCGGACGCGAGAGGTCGCCGCCGCCGATTGAGGGACACCCTAAAAGGACATTTATACTGATCTCATAAGTCAGTTTGTTCAGAAAGGTCATCTTTATTTATTCAATAAGTCTTTTCACTTTTTTAGGGAAGTAATACTCATCAGAAGTCACAGGCTAATAATAAGTTACAGGTTTATCAGCATAGGTATACAACGTGCCTGTGATGCTAGTTTTTAGAGCACTTTTCTGTTGCCAATTCATTTATTTATTTTTCGAAACATTACGTTACACTTGTAGGTACATACATTATTCCAATGGGGGCTATCGCGCATGAATTCGCCGCTAGAGGCGTTCGTGTAGAGTAAGGTCTTCAGAAATGTCAGATGTCATAGAGTGTTCCCGTGTTGTGCGCTTTTTTATCACGTAGTTTTATTAATATTCACAAGTATATCAAGCTCAATCTTGACGATTGAGCCATTCCTGATTAATTATGACTTGAAGACTGTAGGTAGCAAGTTGGAAATTCATATTTATTAGTACTTGAAGGAAGAATGATTCTAATTTTAGGGGTAATATTGTAAATATTTACACTATGTTGTTAAACGTAATTAAATAAACTTTTTAAGAAGTTATTGGTATTTTAAAGTATAAAATAGAATTAATGACAGGACCTTACTCGAAAGTGGCGCCATCTGGTGAGCTCAAAAACGATAGCCCTCAGTATAGGTAAATAAAACAGATTAATTGTAGTTTTTGCTTGCAAATTATTCTAATTGTAATGATGCAGATATAATATACTAAAGTGTTGACCTAGTATTTTTTGTTCCCCTTACACATTGCCATCTCCAAAAAAAAAATTGCCGCATAGAAGCAGCAGTTTTATTTCCACCGTCTTGCTTGATAAAAACACATACACACTTTAAAAGAAAACTACTCCCATCCGAACTGCACCTTATTTGCCTAGTTTGAAGTCTCTAGTGGAATCAAACACTAGCCCATGAACCACAAAGCAATGTGAAGTAGTAACTTGTTGGATTTAAAGATCGATAACTTGCTGTAACAGGTTGCTAGCAGATAGTGGTAACCTAAGTGTAGAACTCGTGAACAGTACCATCCAGACGGAAGGCTTTAAGAGCTTGTTCAGATGAATCCAGGCACGCGAACAAAAACGTGTTGAGTACTAGAATGGTCTGAACTTTGACTTCTGCTGTCAAAGCATAACTGGTGAATTGAGTTTTTTTTTTTTTTGTGGATTGGCAGATTAGCACCAACAACATAAATTATGACTGCGTCGTGGTATACTGTATTCAATTCCCGGTTCGGGCAAAGTTTTGTTGGGTTTTTCCATCAGGAATTTCTCAGGAGTGACCACGGAGTCTGGATATATTCCCAGATGATGGCAATAGGCTCGCTCTCTGTTTTATGTGATTATACAAAACTGGCGAAAAGTGGGTGTGCTATTAGGAACACCTCTGCCTAACCCTTTAGGGATTACAAGCGTGATGTTATTTTACATATCATGAGGCTTTATTACAAAAATTGGATTTCATGAATGGAACTGAATATGTCACAACTAAACCCAGTTCAAGATCTGTCAGCAGTCACGGGCAATCGTCCATAGAATGGTGTAACTGACAGCTTTTAAATGCAGTTCCGTGTGATGGTCCATTTAGTTTCATCGATGAAATTCAACCTAAGAATTTTACGTAGTATTGTTTTGTAAAGATCACTTCAATAAACAATGAACTCACTTACTGCGTGCGGTCACTTGAGTGAAGTTTGTCATGAACTTTAGAGCATTATTACTCACATTGATTAAATACAATGTTAATTGTCATTAAATCGCACTATATTGAAGTAGTAACCCGGCGCAAAAAGAATGGTGTCTGTGTGTGAGTGTGTATGTGTTAAAAATTATATTTTTTGAAATTTTGTTTAATTTCCGTGCGAAGCCGGGACGGGCCGCTAGTGTGAAATAAAATATTTTGTTTTATTTTTTAATAAATTACAGCTTTGAAGTTAAGTAAAGTAATAGTAATTTTGTATTTTCAAAACACTCTATCACGTGATCAGTTCGAAAAAAATAAATAAGGAAATAACAAGTTTAAAAACCACTTCTCATATTGTACCCGAGCACTCTGCCCTCTCCCTTTCACGAGATCCCGCGACTTGTCTCAAAACATACGCTACTCCGTTTTCAACTTCCTGCTTTTGATGATGCGTGATAAATGGCAGTAATATATCGCAGGTGTAAATGAAAAGATGAGAAAGTGGGGGAGGCGAAACCTTATCTATCAGGCTCAAACATGCACGTGAAATATGCTGTGAAATTGGAGGTAGATGGAGAGTCATGACGGATGGATGTTCACATTGCATACGGAATCGAGTTTTATCACGATCCGGCAAAAAAAAATGAATTGGTGTTCACATTAGTTCCGTGATTTTTCGGTAGCGAGCGCAACACCGAATCCGTCACAAAAAAATCACGATACGTGTGTTTTGACGTACCTGATTTTTAAAAGACGATACGTGATTACGTATCGGTCATTTTTCACGATTCGTGATGCGTGTGAACACGGGCATTTAAAAAGCATTGCCGCCGTCAAAAAAAAAAAACGGATATTGAAAAAAGACGATACGTCATAAAAAACGAATCGTCGACGTGTGAACGGGCTGTAATAGAGTTTAGAGAGATGTAACATGCAACTTAACGAAAAGCGAGGATGAAGATTAAATGTTAATGTATAAGGCGTTTACACAGCAAATTTCCATTAACTGTGTTGTGGAAATCAGGTAAGCATTCGCTTCATGTGAGAAACTGGTACAGCTGTATCTAATGACTGGTCCAAGACCTCAACATAGTTGGGAAAAGGCAGGTGATGAAAGAAAAAAGATTTATTTGGCACACACCACAAGTGCACACAACATTAAACAAAATCGAAAAAGAAAAAACTGAAAAAAAAAATAAGTAAAGTAAATTATTGTGTATCTCACGGCTGCGCCAAATAGGCCCAGTTCAGCTAAATGCCGAGCAGCAAAACTTCTCGATGCTGGTTTTCAACTGGACTTACGATGAAGGTAAAAGTACAACAATAAAGTCATATAAATCGCACGTGAGCAATTGAGCATGATTGGCAATGGTCAAAAAAGCTTTGGTAATCCAACAAGTAAACAGCTTTACAAAAAAGTTTTTGCAGTAAAATAACCAACAGTTTTTTTTTTTATTTTACCCTTTTTAGTTATCGTATCACACACAAATCCTTGTCAAGTATCAATTTCGCAATTTCTTTTACTTGGACAGCTATTTTGATATAAAAACCAAACTACTGAATCGATTTTGATGACATATCTATGAGACCAATCGGAAAGTATATCCTTTCAGATAAAAGAAGATTTTTTCAAATCGGTTCGTAAATGACGAAGATAATATGAGGAAAAACCACAAAAAAAAAATACAACCGAATTGAGAACCTTCTCCTTTTTTTGAAGTCGTTTAAAAATTCGTTTAAAACGTGGGCCAGTTAGTAAATTCTATTCTCATTTAATAGTCACTCGTTTTCTCCTTCTGGTTAACTGAACACAAGTAGCTTACTATTCAAAATCAAACTGCACTTTCCACCTAATCACCTGCCCATTCTATTCCATTTTCCGTTCAAAATATCTCGAATAAAAATAAAGCCCCTATGGCTAGTTTACTGGCGCATAAAACTACTCCAATTTTTGCGAGCTAAAAGTTTCCCGTTAAAGTTGAAAAGCATAACTCGGATTGGAGCGAGCATTGATTCGAAAAGCCGGAATTAACGCCCGAGTGAAACTAAGTTCTAAATTAAATCGTTGTTTTTTTATGACGCCTATAAAAAGGGCCACAAAAATTCAGTTTTTCTTGCTAATCTACCCCACATTATCGCGTAGTAAAACAACGAACTCGTTTTTTAGGATAATAAGAACTTTTTTCTATTTCTTTTTTTGGTCTGGACTTGTATTAAGGCCTGCCGAAATGCGATAGAGGTTTTATCTCATAAGTAAGTTAGGTAAAGGAATTCTCTTTTTTTTTCTTTGTGCTACGTACTAATTTATTTTCTTTATTTCCCTTCAACACTGATTCGGGTGTAGAAAAAAACAAAGAAGTTAGGATTATAATGAGATTGTATTCTGTACTTACGAGTATTTTAGTTGCAGTTTATTATTTCGAATATATTTATATTGAGCTGCGTGTAAATAAACTGCAGTTTTAATTAAAGTAGGTAGTTAGGAGCGCGGAGCTTTCAGCTTGAAAGCTCTTTATTAGGATAGTTTTATTTGCATTCAGTTCAGCTATTAGTAATGGCAATTTAAAAACATTAAGCTCAGAAAAAATATTGCAATAAACATATGGACTGTAATCTAAAATAAAGTTTGATTTAATTTAAACTTTATTTCTGACTACAATCCATATTTTTGTTAGTATTTTAGTGTTTGTAACAGTGGTGGTTAACCAATTGGGTTAGTATTGTTAGTGTTTACAATTTTATTATTTATTCAGACTGTCCCCACCCTGTATCTCTGGAATGGGAAGACCTGTCTGGCAGCAATCATCAATCATCTTCAAAAAACAAGATGTAGTTAGTACCATGCAGGCGCTGTATTAAGGAGGCAGCTTTAGTGCATAATAAGGAACAAGCATAATCAGCTTATAATATCCCTACGTCTGGGACACAGGCCTCATGTCTGTGTAAGGAAGTGGGCTATAATTCACATATTTTGTATTCGATTTTTTGGTTCTGGGACTTACTACCTTCGTCATTATGTTTTCCTTCAACTTACTAACAACAATAACCATAAATTATTCGAAATAATGTCCTTTCCTGAATCCAAATCCACGATCAGCAACTCGTTAGTCAATATTGAGCCCGGAAACTGCTGTAACACACCAAAATCGTTTCCTCCCCAAAAACTACGAAGGTTAAATCCATTAAAAGCAATTCCAAACACTTAAATCAGGGCGAATGTGCGAATCAAATGCGAATTGGTTGAAATAAAAAGAGTAGGACATCACAAACACATAATTCTATATAAGAAGGCAATCACTTCGATGGGATCACGACGGTATAACGCGCTGCTACGCACATTATACAGAAAAGGGACACACGGACTTGTTCATTGAGTAAACATTTTGTAACACCGCACCACACCACCACCACACACACCTTTAACTAGTTGCGATTTTTGTTCACTTTCTATTCAGTTTGATGGCCAGAATCTAAAGTTTACAATATTTTGAAAAGACAAGTAACGCATTTCATAAAAGTTGCACAAAGCTAGCCATTTGTAACGACCTTAGAAACTGTACAGAAATCAGTATGCCGTTAACTTTAACAGATTTATTTATGTTTACACGTCCCCCATGACTTGTGCTCTTATTCCCTGAGTAATAAGGTTGAAAAGAGGTCGGCCGTTAGTGAACGCGGTAGTACATTTATAAACTCACGCCTGCGATCTTTAAATACTCCTTTTGCTTGGTTCAGTTTTATACATAAAGCAAAAGCCAAACTAACACGATCCTCCAGTTTCGAGGCTATCTTTGCAGGAACCATCAAGAAAAACCTAGAATGAAGTAGTAAATAACAATAAGATGCCATAACTCTTCCTCCGTCTTCTCTGCAATCATCATATGCCTAGCCTTTTCCCAACTACTTATGTTGGGGTCGGCTTATATGGAGCCACTGCCTATCTGACCTCCACTACCCAGTCAGTACTGGGTAATACGATATCGCGTGGTATGAATGGTTGACAGGTTTTCGGTTCACTGTGTACCTGTAACGACTGTCAAGGATCTACGAATGACAGCCGGGACCAACGGCTTAACGGCTTTCCGAGGCACGGAAGAAACTCTGTATATAAAGGGAGGTCACCCATCCACGAACCTAGGTTCGTGATGATCTTCAGGTTATGCCGTGCTTGCCTAGGCAACCTGAAGATCAACCCGAGCGGCTGTTATTATTTAGCCACGAGCTCCCTCCTTCTTCCTTGCAGTCGTCGGGTAAAAACGAACAAACCACCGCTCGCCATCCTACCAACCAGTATCTCCCAACAATCGTCACGACTCGTGGCGGATGTTAATGTGAGCTATTTGAAGCCAGACGTTGACAAATACTGCACTCCGCAAGGAACCGGTTAGCGTCGGTTATCTGCAAGTTAGTCTCACTTCAGAGGAGGAATGCTTTGATGAGAATTTTAGAAAATTGGGAATATCATTAGGTACTAAGGTAGCTCATAAAATAGACTCAAAGTCAAAACTCAAAGCATTTATTTCAATTAGACCATTACAGGCACTATTGAAAAATATAAATAACAAAAAAAAAAAACGAAAAAAAAAGCTACAGTCCCAGTCACAAGGCATAATAACTCTTGTGAAAGTATTGTAGTTGCCCATTCCAAAGCGATGCGATAATAGCAGATATGAAATAAATTATTATTGTTTTAATTATCTGAAACAGTAAAATTTTATTTTAATTGTAAAACATTAATCTGAGGTTAATCATTTGCAGGAACGTTGATTTTTATATATTGTAAATGCTAAAGGTATGAGGGCAAAATTGAATAGTTTCAAATAAATGCTGTTAATCGGTGATTAATATTCATGATCTTTTCCAGAAAGAAATGATTTTCATCAGATAATTTACTGCCTGTTATTAACTTTCAAAAATCAATAATTAACAGAAAATTAAACCAACTCAAAACACACCTTAATTAACCACAAATAGAAAAATAAATCTCCAGGGAAAACACAGTCCGTTTGTGCTTGAAATCTAAATATAACCTCCACAGATTCTTCCACTGCAACTAACTTTAGTAACTTTCATAAGAAACTTGAACGTCTGTTAAAATTTCACAGCTTGGAGATCAAAGGAGCTAATAAACGTCTTATGAGTAACGGAGAGAGCCAGTCGTAAACAGGCTCTGTTTACATAATACGGTACTGCATAAAGTTTTTAATAACAATGAACGGTGTGGAGACAACGTGATATAAAGTTTGATCAAGGATTTTCGGAAGGTTTGATATTTTTCTTCGGTTTATTAAATAAAAAGAACTGTTTCTTATAAAACTGCATTATCTACACAATCAAAAAAGGAACAAATCTTTCTTTTGTTAAATATCCATGGGAAAATCTCATCAAGAATCATATTCTGGCAAAAGCTTGTTTTACGACGACAAAAATAGAATACGGACTAATCTTTTAATCGCCTACTTCTAATCTATTTAAGTGTCTACTTCAACTTGATACAGAGATTAAAATCTCGGATTTATACTTACTTAGAACTATTTGCACAGAGATTTAATATTCTCTTACACTAGCTAGAATATTTTTTAAATGAAATAAGTAGTACTAGAGCGTTCGTTTTATCCTCTCCATAGATTAAAAAACGGATGACGTGTGCTTTAATGGGAATAACTTATTATTATAAAAACATGACCCTCTGATCGATTTTAGGATTTAGAAATTTAAACCCGGTTCAAGTAGTTAATAAAACTAGCGTTTTCCTGCGGCTTCGTCCACATGTACACATATTCCGCGGAAACGATACGATATAATAGTATCTTTTGTCCTAATAAAGTCATGGTCTATCTTGTGCCTTTAATTTAAATTTCAGATCAGTGGCTACGGCGTGATGAGGCAACAGACGGACAAACATTCGCATAAAAATATTTGAATGGTACGGGTAGCTAAGATGGTATATGTTTGGGAGTACCTTAATGCGTGGCATAGGTATATTAGGTTTAGTCATCATAATTATGCCGAGCCTTTTCCCAACTATGTTGGCGTCAGCTTTCGGTCTTAACGTATCCAGCCTTTACCAACGGCTTAACGTGCTTTCCGAGGCACGGAGGAAACTCGGTATGAAATGGATGGTCACCCATCCTTGGATCAACCTTGGCAAGCACGGCTTAGCCTAAAGATTGACACGAGCGGCTGACAATATTAAGCCACGAGCTCCTTAAGACAAGACATATCGTGTAAGTAATTGCAATTGCATTTTAATAAATATATTTGATGCGAAGTGCTTTTGACGACATAACCCATGATTCTATGCCACTATTAGTGAATGCAAATCCAGCAAATAATGTTCCGCGAATCTGCGAGTAACTGTCCCATTTCTGGGAGGATTGTGCTGTAAGTTTATTGTTTGTGAGTGCATCCGCTGTATCATAAAAATGCCAGCTGAACTATGTATTTAAAAACTTGCTAGTTGCAAAATGTCGGCTGTCACTTGTAGATCTTTGACAGTTGTTACAGGTGGCCCGAAACTAATTAACAAGGGTATCGTATTACCCAGGACTTACTGGGTTGTGGAGGTCACATGATCAGTCGCTTCATGTAAAATAACCACCCCGACATAGTTGGGAAAAGGCTAAGCAGATGATGATGCTATTTGCAAAATATTTCCTATCTTTATACTTAAATATCAAGCTATTGACTTTTACTAGGCCAACATTTACTATAATATATTTGCGCCGTCATTACAAGATCTTGTTAATATTATGGAGCGCACATTATGACTGAATTTCGGTTATGGCGCCAAATCTCAGCAGAGACAAGTCTCGGCTTCCCCGTCAATACGGGAGATACAGTATAGCCCAAGTGTAAACTTATATAATGAACTGAAAAAATTCAAGCGATGAAACACAGATGGAGCATGGTCCTAGGTGGGTGTTAGATTCGTTTAGCCCGGTGGTACGATACCGTGGTGAAATTTTTGACATCCACGCGAACGAACCTGTGAGCAAAAGCTAGCTATTTTATATCCAGTGGTATTAACACGGTAACTAGACTACAGCTACTTAACCTCACTTAGATTTATTAACTAAGCTTTATTAATTCCACACAATCAAATAACATTTAAAATTATGAATAACCTTAATTATAAAATTCTCCTCTGTATTCATGAAGCACGCATGAGGCAGGCAGGGGATGATAGTGTGATCAAACCAATTACTTACATTAGCAATATTTGTCTTGAGAATGGAATATTCCCGACTGTTTTAGAGCAAGCAATAATTGTTCCTGTATACAAATCTGGAGACAGAGACAGTGTCTCCAATTACAGACCAATTGCTCTATTAACTTGTTTGTTTGTCTTGTTTGTGTTTGCTTGTTTGTGTGAGTGATTGAAAAAATAATTAATTTACGCCTTCTAAACTTTCTGGAATCTCAAAATCTACTATTTTGTAATCAATATGAATTTAGAGAGAAAAAATCCACATCTGATGAAATTAAACGTCTTGTCAGCCGTATAAGCGACAAATTAGATAAGAAACAAAAATGTTTGGACGTCTTTCTAGATATGGCAAAGGCTTTCGACACTGTCTCTTTCCCTAATCTAATAAACAAACTCGAACACATGGAAAACCAAGGTGTGCCCCTTGACCTTTTCACTGATTACCAAATAGATTATCTAATAGAAGTCAGGCAGTAAGAATCAATGATGTGGTTAGTGATAGTGCCCCAATCTACTTTGGCGTGCCACAAGGCTCCGTGCTAGGTCCGACACTCTTTATCATTTACATCAATAATTTATGCAGAAAGAAATAAAAAATGCAGAAATCGACGATACTGTGGGTGTATTCCACGATGCTACATGGGACAGTGTTAAGAATGTTGCTGAAGAAGTACTCAAATGAAATGAAATGGCTGAATGTAGCATTAATTTAACATTCAACCTGCCTAAAACAAAATATCTTATATATTTTGTTTCTTTACTATGAAATATAATGACCAACCTCTGCAAAATAGTCTCACCAATCAAATATCTGGGTATTCTTATTGATCAAAATCTGAACTGGAAAATCCATATAAATAATCTCACTACTACGACTACGAAAAGTAATAACACTTTTTTTTTAATTCAGCATAATATGAATGATAATAAAATAGTAAAGGCAGTTTATTGTGCTTTATGACAATCTGTCGCTACTTATGGTATAATGGCATGGGGAGGTGTGGCTAAAACTTACTTAATTAAAGTAGAAAGAGCGCAGCGAGAAATTATAAAAATAATTAAGTAACTTAAAAAAATTCAGGAATCCTACTGTAGATTTATATAAAAAATACTCAGTGCTTACCATGAGGCAATTATTCATTAAGACAATGATACTAAAACAACTCACGAAACCATTTCAAATATCAAGTAAAAGACGACAATTTATGGTTTACGCTGTTCCCATCTGTAGAACAAGTTTTGCACAGAAATTATTTCGTTACTTAGGACCTTTTGTATACAACCGAATTAATTAGTCTGTATTTATATCAAAATGCAGCAAGTTTGCGTGCAAAAATATCATAGAGAAATAATTAATAAGTGTTGTTCGACGTTATTCTAGATAATATTTTAAATTAGTGTGTTTTTTTTATTAATTTTCTTACAATGTACAATATAATAAAAACAAGTTGCGCATTTAAATTTGTGTTTCCTTTTTGTCTTAAAGCTACAATGTCAAGTCAGACTATATAACCTAGGTTGTATTTTGATCAAATTACATTATTTATGGCATAATGATGTAACGTTGAGGAATTAAAAGGATAACTGTGGGAGCAATGTACGTATAAGTCTAGTAAAATTATTGCATCATCCTAGTAATAATTATCTCCTTTATTTATTTTTCTAACTTTGTTATTACATTTTTGAATATTCCTATATCACCGGTATCGGGAAAAGGGTCCAAGCTACCGGCGGTCAGGGCTCCAGAGAGAGGAACCTCCTAACAATACGAGCCGCGTCCAGGAGTACCGCTTTCTGAATCGAGCCCTTAATCCAGCTACCTAACGAGAGCTTCCTCAGGTATTGGTCGAGGCTCTTGGCAATTAAGCTATGCAATGATCGCCGAGTCCACTTCCCACATGTCGACAACCTCGCGAGCCAAATCAAGATACTTGATTTGCTTATCTTTCTCGGCTTTGACGAGGTTCTCGTCATGCGGGACCATTATGTCAACAATCATTGTGCGTCGCTCTGATCGATCCACCACCCCTATATCAGACTTGTTGGCCACAATCGTCCTGACAGTGATGATGGATTGATCCCAGTAAAGTGTGATATTGCCATTTTCGAGAACTGGGTCGGGCACATACCCGTACGGCACTTCCGATTCCACAAGGATGTACATATTTTAGAGCAAGTTGCTGATGGATAATCTTGGCTACAAGGTTGTGTCTATGCAATTACTCTCCGTTAGCTAGACGAGAATAATATTATTATAAACATTACATGCAGTTTATCTGTTTAGTTTGCTTATACTATGTACATCGGAGACAGCAAACTGGCCGCACTACTCTACCGTCGTACCGTTACCGTACCGTACGTACCGTTTATAATTAGTACCGAAGGTAGTTAACTAATTTGTTTGTCACACAACTAGCCAATCAGTTACAAATACCTACCATCATCAATTGCAAAGTTGTTCTTTTGTAAGCTTTATAAACATACATGTTGTCGTAAAATTGTAAACATAGGCTAAGTTTAACGGAAATAAAGATTATATTAAAATATATTATAGACATAAAAAATCAACAAATAAATTACATTTAATTAAAAACATTCATTATTATTTAGATTTATCACTTAGATTACTTTACAGAAAACACACAAATATTATTAACTAGGTTACAATTATGATATCTAAACATAAAATACTTCCAATAAAATACTTCCAAAACTTTCCTTCAAAACAAACCCATTCCCTGATACCAGATATTATCTGAAAACTGTTTTCAGTTAATGAAAGCATTAAGTACAGGGCGAGCTCTCTCAGACCAGAACTAGACATAACTGGAGTCTGGTCTAGTCTAGTAATGAAAGCTATACTAAAGTCTTTGTTATTAATATTCCTCGGAGAACGTTGCTGGAAACTATTCTAGTTTTATTTATGAGGAAAATCTGTAGCAGTTTAGTAATGTGGGTTTTTGCACAGTTATTTTATTTTGTTTGTTATAGTTCAAGTCTTCTCCTGTTTAATTTTAGATTTTACTTATAATTTTTTGTTTAAATTCTATTTTCTTTTTGTAAACCACTTTTACGAATTAGAAATACTTGGTGGTGTCAGATGACTACTTGATCGTCGTATCTGCCACCAGATACGACGGAGAGAGGAGAGAGAGGTGTGACAGATGCGACTAAATCAGACGCAACCACCACCAGTAGACGAGAAAAATAGTTGCAACAGCCACCAGTGGTGGCAGGCCGGTGGTGGCAACCGGAAATAAACCCTTGATAAGGGAAGTTCCTGTTGCCATCAACCGGGGACTAATCCATTTTCCGTAACTGCTACTGAGATATTCCAGATTTAAAACCCAAATAACATTTTGGCCGACCTGGGCATTGAACCCAGGACCTTATACTCACCAGTCAGCTTGCGACCACGAGAACAACGAGACAGTCCATACATTTAAATTTTTTTCAGTATCTTTATACCTGCTAGTATGGAACTTTGTCCAGCCCCTCCTGGTCCGGAGGTACCTATCAGCTACAATTTACCTTTCACCAAATTTACATTTATCAACTTACCTTATCAATTTCCCATTACCACACGCCCTCCATTTCTCATCCCCAAAGCACGGTAACGCTCACATCCACATAAAATTAATAGTGTTAAAGTCAATAAATCCCATCAAACAGCGAGCTCGATAATTATGTTTCAATAAAACCATTTCATCTTCGTAAATAATTGGGTTCTCGTTTTACAGTAAACTGGTTTTTATTAATATCTCGTTATAACTAACAGCTCATTCACACGAGAACGATTCGGTTTTTTTGACGTATTGTCTTTTTTCACGATACGTAATTTTTTTTTGACGGCGGCAATGCTTTTTAAATGCCCGTGTTCACACGCATCACGAATCGTGAAAAATGACGGACAAGTCTTAAATAGTATTTTTAGTTTTTATTTATTTAAATAACGTATCGTCTTTTAAAAATCAGGTTGGTCAAAAAACACGAATCGTGAATTTTTTGTGACGGATTCGCTGATGCGCTCGCTCCCGAAAAATCACGAAACTAATGTGAACACCAATTCGTTTTTTTTTTCTGAATCGTGATAAAATACGGCTCCGTATGCAATGTAAACGTCCATCCGTCATGACGTGTCGTGTTTTATGACGAATCGTCAATGACGGAAGCCGTGTGAATGAGCCCTTAATGGTTCGGGTTTTGGGATAACGTTGCATGGTTTATTTCACTGATGTATGTTATTTTTGTAATGAGTTAATGTGCTTTTACTTTATTAATAAGGTAGGAGGAATATTTCTATATAAAATAATGGTTGAAAATTAAAAAATGAACTTTACGGTTGTGTATTTTTCGTAACCGTACAATTTTTAGTTCAAATTCAAAAGTAGGTATTCTTCTTTCCAAAGGTAAGTGTCACTCTTTAGGTTACCAGAATCATTTAAGGCTCATTATCGATGAAACAATTTTACGCGCGTTTGCTTGAAATGCAGCATTACTTGCGGGTGCTTGCGGTGAAGCACGCAAATAACACTGACACGCATGCAGCTGACATCGCTCCAGCGCACGCGGCATTGAGGCTATTCGGTTTCGTCCAATACTCCATTCACTGAGAAGCGTCATTTGAAACGTAGCGGTACCCGCAACGCGCCGTATCATCGTAAACAACATCTTTCAAAGCCATGTTTGTGTTCGCGCGTTCATACGCGCGTGCCCGCGTTGTCATCAACGCGGGCACGCGGTCTACATGCGTCATCTCTTCGTAGACGGAAAAAAACGTGCAACGCGCGGCGAGACATCACGCTGCATGCGATGCGCGACGGTGTGTGTAGTCGCAGCGGAAAAATATCGAATTTCATCATTTCAGTTTAGCAGATATTTAGTGTATGATGTCGTGTAATTGTGTATGGTAAGTACACATTTGTGCATCCAACCATTGGGGAGCTATTCAACAAAAACTGTTTCCGCTGGAACTACGTCGTCCTAGCGGCACTTTTTTTTTCCTCAGGACGTACAAGAAAAAAAATACATGCAATAATTAGTGTGTACAGAGAGGTAAATGTGTATGTTTAAATGAAATTTGTGTGTCATAAAACTGCGAAGATAATCAAGTTTCCGCTGCGCTGACGTTTGGCTATCTGATGAAAATCATACAAAACGGTTTAGTGCAGAGTTGTAATTTTTTACGCACGTTGCTTAGAATTTGTGTGTAATGTTTGTGAAAACAGAATTCGAAATATAAAATCCTGTTCAGAAGATATACACATAAAAGTAAAATAAGGTTATTAGGTTCCAGTACTTCAAATAGGAACCCTAGGACCTAACTTGTAACGTTTATTTATATCTTGTAAGGGTCTACACTGTCTTGCCAAGTTTCATTTATGTGCTCTTAGTAATTAATGAGCAATGGCATAATTTACTACGACTGGACCAGTATATTGTATGACATCCGTTTGTAGGATTTTTTAATGGAAAACCAAATGCAACATATTCCGATATTTAGTGTATTAATGGAACTATTCACATGCAAAATTTCAGCTCCTTACACTAAATTATTAAAGAGGAATAACAAAAATACCAGAACAACCGCAAAACATGAATAAACCGACCAAGTTTGAATGGCTACTAAAAAGCGGCCGTGCAGTATATAGAGCTAACGTTCTAAAATTTCCAGTATAATATCGTTATTGGATTGGTACAGGTGGGCACACAATGCTTGAACAAGTAACTAATAAACTTATAATTTTCGTGATAAAAATATCAGGTAAATTGTTTTTTCTTAAAATTCCGAAATTATTAAAATAATAATTGCATCTGTATTAACAAATACATTTATTTGCCAGAATATTGCAAAAAGTTGTTACAGAAGGTAATTATTATGTCCTTAATTTCTGCTGCTTTCAGCATACAAATCTGTGTCCAAACCTTGGCAAGAGTTGCTTAACCTGGATCGGTAAAGTAACCCATCTGTGGCCAAACCATGGGGTATTTGGGCATCACCTTATCCATCAACATCGGCAAGTTTCTTACTAATGTATTACATCGGGCAAAATTAGTTTTCAGCTATTCCGACTACACTACGACTAAGACCTATCACAGAAATCGCGTAAGTGATTACTAACTAAATTTAAAAAATCAATATCTTTTGCGTCTGTAGATCGATTTGATGAAATAAACGCTATTTGCTACTCACAATATTGCTTCTTATTTTTCAATATTTCAATTTTAAATACAATTAGTGGTGATGCGTGGCCAAACGAACAAACAAACCGAAAAACCGACAAACACAAAAATTCTAAAAACTGTTTTTTTTACGTTCTATTATTTATTCCCATACCTTCCAGTACATTTTTTGCAAAAATCTGTAATGTACAGACACGGCAAGACTACAATTCTATTATATGTATAGATCTGCGATTGTATGACATATTTGTTGGTGTAAAAGCTCGAACGAGAAGACCGACTCCCGAAAATTTACTATTAAAGCCTAAGATTTACTAACATATACTTATATGGGCTTTTACAGTAGGCAATATAATTGTTATTTATACTTAGTAAAAAACTCATTCTTATATCAATGTAGGTATTATCTTCTTTAATCATCAATCACCTCATTTTTACATTTTTAAATAGATCTTAAAAAAAACGTAAAAATAGTGGTCCGCCGGTATTCGAAGCAGGGTGCAAGCTACCGGTGGTTAGGACTCAAGAGACAGGAACCAATGTTATTATTACTTTTTTATTTAGTAATGTTGTTTTTTTTTAATTTTAATTAGTCATTAACTAATAAATACTTTTAAAAATATAAAGATAATACAGTTGTTTTATTTTCTGCTAAACTATTGTGTTCGCACCTGTACCAAACCATTAAACACAATAACGATACTATACTGGAAATTTTAGAACGTTAGCTCTATATACTGCACGGCCGCTTTTTAGTAGCCATTCAAACTTGGTCGGTTTATCCATGTTTTGCGGTTGTTCTGGTATTTTTGTTATTCCTCTTTAATTATTTAGTGTAAGGAGCTGAAATTTTGCATGTGAATAGTTCCATTAATACACTAAATATCGGAATAAGTTGCATTTGGTTTTCCATTAAAAAATCCTACAAACGGATGTCATACAATATACTGGTCCAGTCGTAGTAAATTATGCCATTGCTCATTAATTACTAAGAGCACATAAATGAAACTTGGCAAGACAGTGTAGACCCTTACAAGATATAAATAAACGTTACAAGTTAGGTCCTAGGGTTCCTATTTGAAGTACTGGGACCTAATAACCTTATTTTACTTTTATGTGTATATCTTCTGAACAGGATGTTTTTTTTCGAATTCTGTTTTCACAAACATTACACACAAATTCTAAGCAACGTGCGTAAAAAATTACAACTCTGCACTAAACCGTTTTGTATGATTTTCATCAGATAGCCAAACGTCAGCGCAGCGGAAACTTGATTATCTTCGCAGTTTTATGACACACAAATTTCATTTAAACATACACATTTACCTCTCTGTACACACTAATTATTGCATGTATTTTTTTTCTTGTACGTCCTGAGGAAAAAAAAGTGCCGCTAGGACGACGTAGTTCCAGCGGAAACAGTTTTTGTTGAATAGCTCCCCAATGGTTGGATGCACAAATGTGTACTTACCATACACAATTACACGACGTCATACACTAAATATCTGCTAAACTGAAATAATGAAATTCGACATTTTTCCGCTGCGACTACACACACTGCGCGACGTGCCGCGTCTCCGTGTGAGCCCTTAGTTTTTGACAAGACTGAACTTTAGTTAACTGATTATTTACAAAGATAATTAATTATCTCTTTACCGAAAGCCTGACAAGAACACGAGTACATAGTTAAACAATACTAAAACAAATGAAAATAGAACTTCTATTTATAAGAAACTCTTGGCTGTGCGATCGTTCTTTGTTTTAATAATGACACTGCAGTACACTCCCTACGTGCCCCTATGACATAATCCCCGCTTGCCCCAATTCCCCATTTTCACATGCACGCTACCTTATGTCGTTAGTTAAGATGTGTACCAAGGAGCAGGACGTAAGCCTCCCACAAATTGTCACAACTAATGGTCCCGTGCGGTTTGCATGCATGGCTACTTGTGACCAGGCCACGTAGAATATAGCTAGCCTCTTAAGTACGTGCTCACATTAGATTTCAAAAAAAAAATTGGTAACCCGTTCTGTATGCACTTTAATGTAAAGCAGCCATAATAATGATCTGTTGATATCATCTGCTCTGATTTTTACTGCAGATATTAAAAAAAAGTCAAATTATAAAGATAACACAACGATTTTGGATGAAAAAATCCAAAATCGTTGTGTTTTCTTTATAATTCACTCGTGTGTGAACATTCATACGCACAGTACGCGCCACGGAAAGAAATAGATCGTCAACCTTTTTTACATTTTACTCCAGTACATATTATCAAATTTTGATATAATTACATAGTGTTCATAGTGTTCTCAAAATGAAAACGTGCGCAGCTTGTAACGTGCAGTTCAATGATGGCGTTCAGTGTGGTAGCTGCAAGAAACACCTGGATTTTGGATGTGCAAACATTTCCGAAACCGGATGGAGAAAGCTAGGTGCTAATAGAATGGCACAGTGGAAATGCCCCACTTGCAGGACCTCATCACCAGCTGTGCTTACACCTGAACCTGCGTCACTGGATACCATACTAAGTGAGATACGAGATATGAAACGGCAGTTACTCAGCTTGCCATCCCTGGTAGATGACATTCGAGTGATCAGGGATGAGTTGGCTGTGCTTAAGTTGACTTGTGAGGGCACTGGTGGGAGACTCGACGAATTTGGCACAAGACTTGTGGAAGTTGAAACAAAAGTATGTGAACTCGAAAAACTTCAAGAAACAGTAAATTGTTTGCAAACTGACCTGTCGAGTACAAAATTTCTACTCTCTACTTATGAACAACGGTCCAGGCTAAACAACGTTGAAATTAAGGGGGTTCCTATAAAAAAGGATGAGAATTTATATTCGATTATCGACGCTATTGGTCGTAAGGTTAACTACAGCTGCCCCAAAGCCCAGGTGAACTATATATCAAGGGTCCCTATTTTTAACTCTAACGAAAAATTGATTATAGTGAGTTTTTTAAACCGTTATATAAAGGAAGATTTTATCGCGGCGGCACGCGCCAACAAGAACCTATCCACTTCTGACATCGGGTTCCAGGACTCTTCTCAGCGTGTTTATGTCAACGATCACCTGAGCGTCGAGTATAAAAAGCTTTTAAGTCAAGTTAAAGTCATGGCTAAGGACAAAAACTATGAGTACGTATGGGTTAAGCATGGTAAAATTCATGTTCTTAAAAATAAAAACTCGAAAGTATTTATTGTAAGAAGACAGTCTGATTTAAACAAGATTGTATAATGTGCTTCTTAGTTTTTACACGCTCATTTCTATTCTGCTGTTATTGCTTCCCTCAATGGCTCCAATTGTATAATAACCTTTGTGTCATAATACATTTTAGTAAAAAGTTTAACACCTCTGCCGCACTAATGAGCTCGACACCTCTCTTTTGTTTAGCTACTTGTATCCTTTGTGTTTGTTATCGCGCTGTTTACTTTAAAGCATTAACGCACTATGATATATTTTTCTCCCTCGCACTTGCACGCACCACTCGCTATTGCTTGCTTCCTCGCACAGCTGTTTACTACGTAACATCGTATGATCCTTGCGCTCGCGCAACTTTTATTGAATATTACCTTCTTTACACTTATTTATTTTTATTATACCCTATTCTACAATATTACTTATTGAAATGTTTTATTTTAAACGATTATACAAATTTCAATACTATTGTTGGTTATAACTTTAATGACTGCTAAGTTAAATATATTTTATCAAAATGTTCGCGGGCTTAGGACTAAAAGTGATACTTTCTATCGCCAAATGTTACTAAATTCGTATGATATTATTGTTCTTACAGAGACGTGGTTATTGGATGGGGTTTTAAATTCTGAACTCTTTGATGAGCGGTATATTGTGTGGCGTCGCGACCGAGATTATGTTTTGACCGGGCAATCGCGTGGTGGGGGTGTACTTATTGCCACCCGTAGGGAACTATCAGTTGAATGCCAACCTAATTTTCATTCCACAGCAGAGGATCTATGGCTCAGCATACGCATGAAAAACTCAAATACCCGCAAGCATATTACTTTGCATATTTGTGTTATTTATTTATGTCAACAAAACTTAGGCCTTTCTTTCTCTTTGCAACTTCTCAATTACCTCACAAAATTAAACCAACTAGTTATGACTAATTCTTCTGACACCTTTCTCGTCATTGGTGACTTTAACATGAGCGGTATTAACTGGGTCCTATCTGAGAATCTGTCGCTCGTCCCAATGAACCCCAACGGTCATGACGAAGTTTTACTTTGTGACGAATTATGTACACTGGATTTTGGGCAGTACAATGGTGTCCGTAATAGGTATGGTAAAATTTTAGATTTGGTACTCTCAAACCAGTCAGTTAACGTGGCTGAATGTTCAAACCCGCTTGTTCCCATTGACGCCTACCACCCAGCACTTCTAATTAATTTAGATTTCGTTGAAGCTCCTCTGTTAGAGTGTGCGTCACGGACGCAATTCCAGTTCGACAAGGGTGACTATGAGTCTATCAATAATGATATTTGTACGACTGACTGGGAATCTGAGTTTTCGACACGATCAATTGATGATTCAGTAACCTTTTTCAATGAAGTTATACTTAATTTACACAATAAATACATTCCACAAAAATTATATCGCAATAAAATATATCCAACTTGGTACAACTCGGGACTTATAAAAACAATTAAAGAAAAATACAAATATTTAAGAAAATATAAGACGTACGGTAATTTAGCTGACGAGTCAACATTTAAGCTTCTTCGCGAAAGAGTAAAGATATTAGAATCGCAATGTTATGAAAACTATCTGAAACTAACTGAAATATCTATTAAAGAAAACCCTAAATATTTTTGGACCTTTGTTAAAAAACGACACAACTCAAATGCAATTCCGAGCACTTTAAACTATAATAACGAGGCGTTGCGTACCGGTGAATCAATATGCGAAGCGTTTTCCACGTACTTTCATTCTACATTTCTCAAAACCAGCCCTAGTAATACAAATTCGTCACCCCCGCTTTTTACCGAATCTTCCAGCCTATCATCTGATATCTGTAGCATTGTAGTGGATGTTGAGGAGGTTTCTAACTTGCTTCGTAAGTTAGATACATCTAAGGCGGCTGGTCCGGATAATATTTCATCCAAATTCCTTGTAGGGTGTGCAACTTCGATTGCCCGGCCCATTTCGATTCTGTTCATCAAATCTTTGAATGCTTGTGTTGTACCTAATCTGTGGAAATCTGCGTTTATAACTCCTATTCACAAAAAAGGAGTCAAAACGGAAATCCTTAACTACAGGCCGATATCCAAACTCTGCATTATAGCAAAGATATTTGAAAGGATCATCTTCAACCAGGTATTTAGCTCTCTAAAAAATACATTTAGTTCCTTCCAACATGGTTTTTTGAAAGGAAGGTCTACCGTCACCAACTTAATTCTGCTAAACGATTTTATTACTGACGCCATGGACAACGGTAAACAGGTCGATGTCGTTTATACTGATTATAGTAAGGCTTTTGATCGGATAGATCATGAAATCTTGCTATCAAAGTTGCATAGCATGGGCATACGAGGTGATTTACTCAGATGGTTTTCTTCTTATCTGGAGAATAGGTCCCAAGCAGTAGTATTAAGTAATTATATATCTAGTTGGGTACCTATCCCCAGTGGAGTCCCTCAGGGTTCATTGCTTGGCCCATTGCTTTTCATCATGTACATCAACGACATTGACTCTTGCCTGATTTCATCCAAATTGTTGTGTTTCGCTGATGATATGAAAATTTACGCCACAATATCATCACAGGTGGAAGTGATTGCACTTCAGGATGATTTACGTCGGTTGGAGGATTATTGTCAAAGAAGTAAGCTGGATCTTAACCCAGCCAAATGCTCGGTCGTAACATATTCTCGAAAGCGCTCAGTTATAACTGCATCGTATAGCCTGGGTGACCAAGTACTACCTAGATCGAATTCCATCCGAGATCTGGGAGTATGTCATGATTCCAAACTCACTTTCGAACTTCATGTCGATGCCATAGTGGCTAAAGCATCCAAATCATTAGGTTTCATAATGCGGCTATCCAAGTGCTTCACACAAGTCAAAACCTTAAAGATTCTATATTGCACTTTTGTTAGAAGCCACTTGGAGTATGCATCTGAAATATGGAATCCATGTTACCATAAATATATTGATCGTATAGAGAGCATCCAAAGAAGATTCATTAAGTTTTTGTGTTATCATCAAAAAGTGCCCTACCGATCTGAAGATTACCTCAGCCTTTGTAAGCAGTATCATATATTACCTCTAATGAACCGCCGAGCCATCTCTGACTGTGTTTTTTTATTTAAGACTTTCAATAATAATATTAATAGCTCTGGTCTTTTATCCAAATTTTATTTTAACGTTCCCGGTAGGTCGAAGCGATGGTACCCGCCGCTGCGTGTTCCATTTACTTCCACTAATTATAGGCAAAATTCATTTATTGTGCGTGCAAGCAGTAACTTCAACCAAATATGCAAACAGCATGATTTTGATCCCTTTTTAACAAGTGTGTCCTCGGCCAGAAGGTGCCTGAGCCTTAGCTTTTTTAATTAAGATATTTCATTTTATGTTAAAGTTTACTATGTGTAGGTATTTAAGTAAGTTGTTGAATTATTAAAGGTTAAATATAAGCTGAATAGATTTAAGTATTAGTGTCTATATTGGTAGTATTAAGATATGTGTTTTAGTTTAAGCTTTGATGGTGTCCTTTGATTTTTACTTTAATGTGGCAGCGATGTGTTGTTCACACTTTTTTTTTGTTTACACTCTGTTTTTTATAAGTGAAGACTTATCATTGGCTGTCAGTCTCACGTACTATTTTTAATCGGTTTTGTTAGCTGTTAGTCTTCCATAGATGATAAATAAATAAATAAATAAATAAATAATTAGACTTTACCAAAATGAGAATTAGCTGCCTAGCCTATTCCCAACTATGTTGGGGTCGGCTTTTAGTCTAACTGGATGCAGCTGAATACCGGTATTTTATAAGGAGCGACTGCCTATCTGACCTCCACAACCCGGTTAGTACTGGGTAATACGAAACCCCTTAGTAAGACTGGTTGTCAGGCTTTCGGGCCACTGACTACCTGTAACGATGTAGTGAATATGTGTATCATAAAATCATAATTACCGCCAACAGCATTCCTCAACTAATGCACATTTTGAGTAGGACTACTTTGATAATTATTTACTTGGATTATGATACCATTTTATTGTCGTAATTATATTATAATCCCATTCGATTTATACAGGTTTAGTGCAGTCATCGCTATTAAATGGATTTATTAGTTGTTTATCGGTGGATTAATTGAACATAAGTTTAAAACGATACTCTGATAAAAAGAGTCGATTAACGTCACCTTCTAGAAATTTATATACACTAAGACACGAAATACAACACTGGGATTCCCCGTTCATCGTCATCATCGGCCTTACCTTTTCCCAACTATGTTGAAGTCGGCTTTCAGTCTAGCTAGATACAACTGAATACCAGTATTTTACAAGGAGCGACTGCCTATCTGACCCGGTAAGTACTCGGTAATATGATACCTCTTAGTGAGACTGGTTGTAAGACTTTCAAACCAATGACTACCTGTAACGATTATTAAATATCTACAAATGACAGTCGGGACCAACGGCTTAGCATGCTTTCCGAAGAATGAAAAAACTCGGTATATAATTATGTTTATGGTCACCTATCGACCGACCTAGCCAAGCCCTGCTTAACCTTGAAGATTGATCTGTGTGGCTCTCATTATTATCCCCAATCTCTGGGCCACCCACCTGGCTGGACCACCACCACCAACTTGGGCCAGTGTGGTGGATTACAGCCCACTCCCTCACACCAAGAAGAGGCACGTATCCGAGGAGTGGAGACGTGCAAGGTTGATTATTATGTTTAATGTTGATCATCTAGATCAATACAAGGTGTAGTTTTGCACCCTCTTCAAATTCAAGGAGGTAACTATGCTAATGATTCTCGACCCGAACCAATAATAAAATGGGTCGGTAATTTTTTTAAAACGCGGCCCGTCTAATACTATCCCAATAACCGCACTTTCACACACACAAACAAACGCAGACATTTATTAGATAAACGGGTGATTCATCTCTTTTGAGAAGGGCTTCATTCTGAAATAGTGTCAAATTAAAACTACAAAAAAGCAGCGTTTATTACTATTGACCAGGTACGTAATATTTATTGATTATGTACGTCTTCTATGACAACCTCCTGAATTTTGATGAGGATGCAAAACTCCACCTTGTATAATGAATGATCTATATTTTGTTGTTTTTTTTTGCTGAGACTAAAAGCCCAAGTCTTTTACTAGTTTATATAATTATCTACCTGGATTTTTTGGCAATAGAATGATTTTGAAGGAATCGTTGTTATTTAACATTTTGTTCTAAATTGCATCAAATAATATGCAAATACACAGACAGACTGACGCAGTCGGGTTTATACATTTAAAGATTCGATATTATCAGAGCCCATACTAAATAACTTTATCTATTCGATTAAAATATCATATGACATATAAATTAAACAGATTTTGTCTTCAGCAATAACTGTTGCGTGTGGTGGAACAAAATGATTCGCATAGTGGTAATATTATTTAGTTTCGCGTCTTATGCAGTCGGTGATTATTGTGTGAGGTACACGTTTGAGCAAAATTTCGAAGAATGGTTGACACATAAGCGGAACGATGTGTATTGTGTCTACATGCCATTTTGGGTTGAGAGCAAATACAGTAATTTTGACTTAACTAGTCAAAATTACCAAAGTACTACGTTTATTATGCCCGCTGCCCTATCTGAACTAAGTTGTGTATCATCATTCATTTTTACTATGCACCGTGGTGGTACAATAGAAGTGAACATTTATATGGAAGCAAAGCCCTTAAATCAAATCATAGTTATAGCCTCACTGTTAGAAGACCCTTATGAGTTTTTAGGAAATACTTGGATTCACACCTCTGACCCAGACTTTGTTAGTGGATGGCACACTCTGAAGATTACCTTACACCGCGAAGGAGCTTACCAAGGCTACGTGAGTATTGGCAACATTTATTTTTTTAAACTGCATATACCTATTAAAAAAATCAGCTGTTTCCTACAAAAATGCAATAGCTATACGGTCAAAATGTATGGAACAGTCATTTTTTTTTATATCCGATGACAAATTTCTGTGTGGGGGCGTTCAGAATGATGTACCGAGTATGTGGCTTCCATTTTCGCGTCGGTGTCCCTTCCACCCCGTATACAGTAGTGGAACAATTGGGACCTACCAACAACTTTTATTGTTACAGATATCCATCATAGGCATGGCGTCTCCAAATTCAATAGTTTTGGTTGATTCGTTTCGTTACATACCACCTGATATGGATGAACGCGACTGCCGACTCTACCAAGACGAACCAACCACACCAGAACCGACAACGCTTGAATCAACCACACCAGAGCTGACAACGCCAGAGCCAACCACACCAGAGCCAACAACGCATAAAACAACCACACCAGAGCCGACAACGCTTAAACCAACCACACCAGAGTCAACAACGCTTGAATCAACCACACCAGGGCCGACAACGCCTGAGCCAACCACACCAGAGCCAACAACGCTTGAACCAACCACACCAGAGCCGACAACGCTTGAACCAACCACACTAGAGTCAACAACGCTTGAACCAACCACACCAGAGCCGACAACGCTTGAACCAACTACACCAGAGTCAACAAGGGTTGAATCAACCACGCCAGAGCCAACTACACCAGAGCCAACAACGCATAAAACAACCACACCAGAGCCGACAACGCTTGAACCAACCACACCAGAGTCAACAACGCTTGAATCAACCACACCAGGGCCGACAACGCCTTTTTTTTTTTTTTTTTTTTTTTTTTCTCGATGTGGAAATCCTCAATGGATGTCCTCCGCCCTGGGGAGAGCGGAGGGGTCTGTCAGACTCGTACTGACTAAAACCACACCGGTGTTCCCTCGCACACTTGCGTCGGGGGGCAGCGGGAACTAATGCGACTTCCGCTGCCCCGGACTAGTGTCGGCCCGCTTGACCTGCGGGCCTCGTCCCGGGGGGGAGTGAGGTGTACAAAACTCTCCCCGTTACGTCATAGAGAGGCGCGCGTGGAACACTACGCGCCACCGTCTCGGGTCCAGTGTGTTGGGGGGTGACGGATGTCCCCGAATCCGTCGCCCCTGGACCAGTTTAGGGGGGCCGGAAGAGGGCGTTATCCGCCCTCTGCCGACGCCCGGTGCGTCTGCTGCGGGATGGGCGGGAGCTCGTCATCTCCCTCTCCCTTTCCGCAGCTTCCTTCTGCGACATGATCGTTTCGCAGAAGGACATCACCGCATCCCAGGACTCTGCGCTGCCAACCATCGAGCGAACAACGGTCGGCAGCGACAGGTCTCCTCCCACCTCTGCAACGAGGGCACGGCGCGGCTCATCCCACGCGGCACATTCGGCCAGCGTGTGCCGCGCCGCGTCCTCCAGACAGTGGACGCAGTGATGGCACCGAGCGTCCGGCTCCCTGCTTATGCGACACAGGTATTTCCCGAAGCAGCCGTGCCCCGAGAGCACCTGCGTCGCCCGAAACGTCAGGGAGCCGTGCTTCCTCCCGAGCCAGTCGTCGAGTACTGAGGGCCGACAACGCCTGAGCCAACCACACCAGAGCCAACAACGCTTGAACCAACCACACCACAGCTGACAACGTCAGAGCCAACTACACCAGAGCCAACAACGCATAAAACAACCACACCAGAGCCGACAACGCTTGAACCAACCACACCAGAGTCAACAACGCTTGAATCAACCGCACCAGGGCCGACAACGCCTGAGCCAACCACACCAGAGTCAACAACGGTTGAATCACAGATATAATAAATACAGGAGATATGGCAAGGAGGCGTGGCGCTTGCGAACGCATCTAGCCGCAAAGAGGCTTGTTGCCAGTTTCGGCCATTAGTCGAATGTCAACTTGCGACGTCTTCACTGCTTGTGATTTTTTACAAAATGCCGCTTTGTACAGTGGTTGTTTGCAAAAATAACACCTCTATTGTGAATTATACGAAAGATGGCATCTCATTTCACACGTTAGTACTAAAATATGATTGTTTTTCTTATTAAATTCATTAAAACATTACTTCGTGATACTAGAAACACGATAAAGTACCAAAAGCAATTATTTTCATTAGGAACAACAACCATTGTTTGCTTAATACACATCGATCAATGAATCGGCTGGTCTAATAGTGCAATGGATAAGTGTTTTACTGATACTCTCACTCACACGATAGTTTCGTGAAGCGGGTGTGTTTTAGGTAGATAAGAAAGAGCGTCCGGCTCCCTGCTTATGCGACACAGGTACTTCCCGAAGCAGCCGTGCCCCGAGAGCACCTGCGTCGCCCGAAACGTCAGGGAGCCGTGCTTCCTCCCGAGCCAGTCGTCGAGTACTGAGGGCCGACAACGCCTGAGCCAACCACACCAGAGCCAACAACGCTTTAACCAACCACACCACAGCTGACAACGCCAGAGCCAACTACACCAGAGCCAACAACGCATAAAACAACCACACCAGAGCCGACAACGCTTGAACCAACCACACCAGAGTCAACAACGCTTGAATCAACCGCACCAGGGCCGACAACGCCTGAGCCAACCACACCAGACTCAACAACGGTTGAATCACAGATATAATAAATACAGGAGATATGGCAAGGAGGCGTGGCGCTTGCGAACGCATCTAGCCGCAAAGAGGCTTGTTGCCAGTTTCGGCCATTAGTCGAATGTCAACTTGCGACGTCTTCACTGCTTGTGATTTTTTACAAAATGCCGCTTTGTACAGTGGTTGTTTGCAAAAATAACACCTCTATTGTGAATTATACGAAAGATGGCATCTCATTTCACACGTTAGTACTAAAATATGATTGTTTTTCTTATTAAATTCATTAAAACATTACTTCGTGATACTAGAAACACGATAAAGTACCAAAAGCAATTATTTTCATTAGGAACAACAACCATTGTTTGCTTAATACACATCGATCAATGAATCGGCTGGTCTAATAGTGCAATGGATAAGTGTTTTACTGATACTCTCACTCACACGATAGTTTCGTGAAGCGGGTGTGTTTTAGGTAGATAATTAGAGAGGTGATGTCACTTTTGTGGTTGTCGATATTTTATACGATCCCTTAGTACGAATGATTACACAAGGGTAAAAAATAAGACTATTTTTGTTACATGGAACTTTATAGCTGTTGTTTACTAATGTGGGGTACTTAATGATAAAATTTATATAATTAATTACTGAAAAATACAATTCATTACTATTTCTTGATTACTCGACTTATCTTTTATTGAATCAAGTATGGGTTTTTAATTTATTGCGATACTCTTACACATGTATCATTGATATCATCATCACAATTCACACTTTGGTTTTATTTTAACATTTTAGCTATCCGAAGTATCCAAAAATAAAAGAAAAGTGGATAAATGCGACAGGAAAAGGTCCAAACTGGTTTCCCACAAAAAATAACACGATATGTTCGTCTCACTTTGAGCCTAAGTGCTTTCAACCATTGAAGAAAGACTACATACCAACACCTCGAATTCAGATACAAAAATAGTACTGTATTTTTATATATAAAAAGGGGAGATTAAAGGTAACTGAATTTCATCGATACTATTTTTTCTACGATTACCTCTTCACATCACTAGTTGCGATGTGTGTTTATTCTGAGTCCGTAGCTACAGGTAGAAGCCCCGCCCCATGTATGCCTGTGTTCTATTAGTGAGTTTATTAGTGTTGCTGTAAGTTTCTTTGTGTGCGGGAGAAATATGAGCTCGTGTGCCGTTCTTATAGTTTTTGCTTTTGTGTTAGTGAATTAAGTGGGGAGAACACGGCGACATCTGAACACGAATACATTTGTTTACAAATCGTATCTCCTGTATTTATTATATCTGTGGGTTGAATCAACCACGCCAGAGCCAACTACACCAGAGCCAACAACGCATAAAACAACCACACCAGAGCCGACAACGCTTGAACCAACCACACCAGAGTCAACAACGCTTGAATCAACCACACCAGGGCCGACAACGCCTGAGCCAACCACACCAGAGCCAACAACTCTTGAACCAACCACACTAGAGTCAACAACGCTTGAACCAACCACACCAGAGCCGACAACGCTTGAACCAACCACACCAGGGCCAACAACGCTTGAACCAACCACACCAGAGCCGACAACGCTTGAACCAACCACACCAGAGTCAACAACGGTTGAATCAACCACACCAGAGCCGACAACGCCTGAGCCAACCACACCAGAGCCAACAACGCTTGAACCAACCACACCACAGCTGACAACGCCAGAGCCAACTACACCAGAGTTAACAACACTTGAACCAATCACACCAGAGCCAACAACGCCAGAATCACCCACATCAGAGCCAACAACGCTTGAACCAACCACACCAGACCCCACAATGCCAGAATCAGCTGCAACAGAGCCGACAACGCCAAAACCAACTACACCAGAGCCAACCACACTAGAACCAACAACGCCAGAGCTGACAGTGCCAGAGCCAACAACGCCTGAGCTAACCACACCGAAGCAGACAATTTTACTGTTGAAATTGAAAATGATGTTAAAGCTGCCATCACCTTGAATAATAATAAATCCATACAATCATTTAATTTCATATTCACGCAAACCTTGACTACTTGATAAAAATAATTTCCAGCTTAAAAAACACACACTGTATAAAGTGAAGGCATCACTTTATATTTTAGAAAATTTACTGTATTACTTCAAAAATCGCGAACATTATTTTTAAAATGAGAAGTGATTTCCACACTATAAATACACGCAGTAAACATGAAATTGTAATACCCAAATGCAAATTAACAAAAACTAGCAAGTTGACAGCCCGTCGAAATGTTCGCATAGGTTTACAATTTTTTTTTGACTGAAGTTATTAATGAATTGCATTTATTTTTAGTGCAACATAATACTGTTTCTAAGCGTTATAACCACCTTTTTTATAGTTCATTAAACTCTCTCTTGTTGCGTAAATCAGGCGTTGAAAAGAAGTATCTCGCGCCCTACGCGAATCCAAGTTGTATTTCAGCACACCTTCCAAGGCAACAGAGGCACAATCGCAAAATCGATTGAGCCAATCTTTTTCTTTATTTCCTTGTCTTTAAAATTGGTTCGTTACTTTTTCAAAAAATCTTTTATTTTCTTAATCTGATTCAATAATATCGTCAAATTTCTCGGTTTTTACTCTCAAAAAATAAATAGTTGAAGTCACTAGATTTGTGTTATTTATCGATTTTATTGAAGAGCCAATGTTTAATGAAACGAAAAAAAAATCATTAATATTAGCCTAAATTGAAAATTACTAGTATTCCAAAACACCCATAAAATTACAGTTTATATACACAAAAGTCTGTCATATTTCATCAGTGACCGCCTAGCGGTCGAAGTAGGAGGACGTCGGAATATCGTCAATTATTTTTCCGGAAAACAATTGACAATCGACAACTTATCATACTACTGACATATTATCGCGAACGGGTAGTAAAATTCCGGTCGATAGTAAAATTCCTTACGATGATTCAAAAACAAAGTCAAAGATGGCGGCTACGAAAACGATTGACATTTTCGTCATGGGTGTCACCGTCCATGATAATCAAGGGCGCTCTAAATGATTATGGGGTCGAAATCAAAATCAAAGATGGCGGCTGCGAAAAGTAGTGAATTTTTCGTCATGGGTGTCACGTTCATGGTAATCGAGGGCACTCTAAACGAATATGTTGTCAAAATCAAAATCAAAGAAGGCGGATTGGAAAATTACTTATCGAAAAAAAACGATAAACTGTAAATATTCGTCGTGACCATCTTGGATTTTCATTCTGACATCATTTTCGTTAACAGCGACCCCAAAAGCCATGTAAATGATGAAGGATAAACCGATTTTCGTCGGCACAATCTTGGATTTTCATTTAGATATCGAAAACCAAACCTAGGACCAAAAAATCTGAAAAATTTAATGGTCGCCATCTCGGATTTTTAGTTTGAAAATGACTGAAATTGTCAGGGATCATTAATTTTTGTACATAATTATATACTCTTGCAAACTGGATGGCAAGTTATTTTTTAAAACCAAAAATCTTACAGCTACAGAATTAAATTAATAAATCAAGCAATTAGCAAAGAACATAAAATCACACAACATTAGGAAAAAAATAATTGTCGGTCGCCATGACAACGTGTTGACGGTCTGACGGCTCTCGAACCAATAGAGCGCGCTGTGGGCAGCGCTCGCTTTTATACCGGTTTGGTTTCTTGTCTTTTGATTCACAACACGGCCTCTCCTGACAGGAGGCCGTCCCGGGCTCCTTCACGATGTCTTCAGCTCTGGTGGTCGGTCTCTAGCATAGGCAAGGAGAACGCTATGTCTGCTGGGGCCCCTCAGGCTCGATGTGAAGCTGCAAGGGCTCAGGCTCGATGTGAAGCTGCAGTGGCTCAGGCTCGATGAGATGCTGCTGCGCTTCAGCCTGGACCCCGGAGGTACTAGGTTGTGGCTGGGCGACACACTGGTTGGCTGGCGAAATTGACTCAGCCGTAACAAGTGTAGACTCCTCATCTTCATGGTCTGCATCTGCATAAAATAGAAAACCATGCGCTCTATGCACAACGCTACGCATTGTGCATACGCACATCATTGATTGTGGTCTGGCACACGCTAAACCATCGAGATAGAGGCACGACGTGAAGCTTGTCTCGATAAATTAGCGGGTAAGTCGTATATCAAGACGCATCTTGATATTCAGCTAAGAAATAGCCCCACTGTGTGGCAAAACTTAGCGGAGTCAGAGGCTAGCTGTAAAGCGTACTCTTAACTTCTTTTGGTCAGGATAGAGGCACTACGTGAAGCTTATCCCAACACACAACAATAAAACACAAACACATATGAAGCTTCATATATAAGAGGCATTAAGCACTCACCATCGAAGTAAGCAGCACATACTTCAGGAGTCCACTCTCCGCGCCAAGGGATCATGTACTCCGCAGCCGCCTGCGTGTACTTCCCATACGAACCGGCCAAGAGCTGGAGCTCGTAGCGCCCTTGTGGCAGCGTTTTCACGATGCGGTAGGGGCCACGCATACAGGAGTCCAACTTTCCGGTCGATTGAGCCTGCTTTCGCACAAAAACCAAACAAACCAGGGAACCAAAAGTGCTTTATAATTAAATCAACCGTCTTATCAACCCCAAAATGATTATGTTCATCATGGAACACACGAAGGAGACTAAGACGATGCCCTTTAGGGATATAACAAAGGAAACGGGAAGCTTCGCCAGTAGGGGAATACTTTACGTAAAGGACATCGTTTTTGACAATATATCGCGTGGCATCAAGTTGCCCATCATTGAGTCTTTGTATGAGAACCTGCGTTTCTTCGTCGGCAGCCTGTGCAATCTGTGCCCAACTCTGAGGTTTCTGAATTGTACACACATTGACAGGGTTCCGACTCAGATAATCAGCATGTGACATAAGTGTGCCTTTACGATAATCCAGGCCAAAATCAAAATCTTGAAGGTAGACCCACCATCGGGCTACTCTGGGTAATAGATCTCTCTTGCGCTGTGTGAGCCTCAACGCATTACAATCTGTAACAACGGTGAAACGCACACCCACAAGATAAGGTCTGAAATGCTGCAAGGCTTTAACCACAGCAAGGGTCTCTAGCTCATATGAGTGATACTTATTTTCCGCGCCTTGTGTAAGCCTACTGAAGTAGGCAACCACTCGCTTGTGGCCGCCATCGTGCATTTGAAACAATACAGCTCCATAACCAATGGAACTAGCGTCTGTGTGCACTTCTATTGGCAAGGAAGGGTCATATATCGCTAGGACCGGTTCATTAGTAAGACATTCAACTATTTCTTTACGAGCGTCCTGATGTTCCTTTCCCCAATTAAATTCAATCCCTTTCCTAGTAAGCGCAGCGATACAAGCAGCCCTTTGAGCGAAGCGCGGTATATATCTACGAAAGTAGCTGGCTAAGCCCAGAAACTGGCGGACTTGTCTCACGTTTTTCGGTTCAGGGGAATCGATCAGGGCCTTTATCTTGCTGGGGCTCGGTCGTACCTGACCTTGGCTTATTCTACGTCCTAAATATTCTACTTCAGTTGTTAAAAAGGAACATTTTTTCAAATTGACAGAAAAACCAGATTGTGACAGTGCTTGAAGAACCTGGTACAGAAGATCGAAACCCTGGTCTATTGTTTGGCTCAAAATTAAAATGTCATCAATGTAAACAAGTACATCACCAGAATTAATAAATTTGCGCAATGTTTTTGAGATAATGCGTTGATACACAACCGGGGCATTTGCCAAACCATACGGCATTTTTAAGTATTCAAAATGGCCTTCAGGCGTAACGAACCCGGTTAGTGGAACGGACTCCTCATGAAGACTTATCTGATGAAAGCCAGTTGCCATATCAAGGCTGGTGAAGTACTTATTATGTCCCAATCGGTCTATGTAATCGTCGATTCGCGGTAATGGAAAACGATCTTTAACCGTAACTTCGTTTAATTTACGGAAATCTACGCACATCCTATCCGACCCGTCTTTCTTTTTGACTAAAAGAATTGGACTTGCATAGTCGGATTCAGATTCGCGAATAACACCTTTGGCTATCAAATCTTTAATTATTTCACGAACGCGAAGTGTTTCTGCTTGAGACATTCGATAAGGTCGGTAGTTGACAGGAGTGTTATTGCTAAGTTTGATCGTCATACACCCCGTATTTACAGTCGATGTCGCGGTACCAGATATGAAATATGCAGAAAACTCATTTATCATAGTAAACAAACGCTGTAATTGATCACCTACGAGAGGCGTGTTAACGGGTATTGGCTCGTCGTACTGAACAGTCATCACATCTTCCGCACTGTCTACCTTTCTAGTAAGTGATTGAAAATTGCACGTGCGAATATACCGTACACCATCCCTATTGAGCACGTCGGTTCCCACAATGATTGGCGTGTTCATAAACTCAGGCGCTACAACAAATAAATCGACCTCGAGTGTTAGACCATCGAACTCAATCGGTAAGGTGACGTACGAAGTGCTTTCAATCTCTTGACTTCCCAATCCCCTTAACACGCGGAATGCTGGCTTGTGCGCGCAATGGAAGTGTTTCAACAGCGACGATGTTATAAGTGATATGGTTGACCCACTATCAATTAAAACATCTACTGGTATACCCTGAATAACGGCTACGATAACGTCGTTATTGCGGGTAGTCTTATTTTCGAGACAAAAATTTACATTGTTTTTGTTGCGCGACTCCGATTTTTGTTTTGCGAAACAGTTATCCACTTTGTGGCCAGGCTTCTTGCAAAAAGAACAAGGTTCTTTTTCAGGTTTGGAATGGGAATTATTTGAACCACTACAGTTCAAACTCTCGTTTGCATCGACCTTAGCTTTCTTGTTACAAACAGCCTGTTTATGTCCGGCCACACCACACGAAAAACACTTGCCCTCCTCAAGTCTACGCTTTCTAATTAAATTACTCGTGTGATTATTTTTACCCGAATTATTTTGTGAGGTAGGACGTGAACTTTGCACCTTAGAATTTGACGGTTTTACATAAATTGATAAAAATTCAACTATGTTGTTAGGAGACAACTTAGCATTAGTAGCCGACGCTCTAATGTGAGGGTCTACAATACCACGAACAACAATCGCAGAAATAAGCTCTTCACTAAGTCCGTGCACTATGCGTAATCGAAGTAACGAGCGTCGGGCGTAATCCGCGTACGTAGTGTAATTATCCGAATTTGTGTTCATTACGTCAAATAAAATGTTTGCAATGTCTGGTGTTTTCGGACACAGAGGCGTAAATTCCTTTTTAAAATTACTCCACGTACGATCACTCGTAACCCACTCGCGTAACCACGTACGAGCGTCACCTTTTAAACAATTACCTGTTCGCGAAAGACATTCATGATCGCTCCAATTATTTAAAAGTTTTGCTCGATCAACTTCATCACACCAATCACTAATATTATTCAGACTAGGATCGAAACTAGAAATAAAAAAATGTTGGTCAGATCTCACCCGATTATTAATGGAACGAATCGCGTCCACTATGCGATCCGTTGCGGTGATATCGCTTACTGCACCGGCGTGTTCCAACAAAGACTCTGCTGTACAACCGGCACGGAGCACGCTCGGCGGCGCGGACAGCAGAGGTGGCGTACGTGACCGCGGCGCTTGCGCCGATCGCCCTCGCAACGGCGATACAACGCGCTTGGCATGGCGCCGTGATGTCGGGGTCGACTGGCGCCGCGCAGGCGGCGGCGGCGCGCCTCGCTCTGAGCGCGGTGACTCATGTGAAGGTACCCTCTGCTTGCGCGAGCGTTTCGGCTGTGCAAACGACGCTTGATCTTCTAAAACCTTCAAACGCGATCGCATTACCTTTAGTTCCCGCTGTAGGTCACTCTCCGGGGTCTGCGTACGATCCCGAAGTCTGCTATGTCGCCGGCCTAGCTCACGACTATGGCGACGACTCCGAGAGCGATCCGACATTTTATTTTTTTTATTTAAGCGCAAATCTAATCAACAAAAACAGGAATTGGATGGAATCCCACTTCTGATCTTGCAAACTGGATGGCAAGTTATTTTTTAAAAACAAAAATCTTACAGCTACAGAATTAAATTAATAAATCAAGCAATTAGCAAAGAACATAAAATCACACAACATTAGGAAAAAAATAATTGTCGGTCGCCATGACAACGTGTTGACGGTCTGACGGCTCTCGAACCAATAGAGCGCGCTGTGGGCAGCGCTCGCTTTTATACCGGTTTGGTTTCTTGTCTTTTGATTCACAACAATACCTATTCGATTATTTTTTTAATTACGTCATTGTATGGTGATTCATGGAACTAAGAATAAATATAATTATGGGTCGAATTGTTAACCCCGTTTTTTTCAAGTTGGTTAATAGGCAGGTAGAACAGCTTTAGCATCATCTCAAATAATAATTGAAGTACGACTAGACTAGGTGTCGAAGGGAGAGGTCCCCGCACACACGATTCGTTTTGTTTTTGCTGTGAATTTCTGAGTTTTGCACAAGCCGACTTTAGCCTTAAATGTCAGTAACAGAACTGATACGAAGCGAAGCGGTAGACTCTACACACATCGTCCGCCTCTGTCTAGCCAATACGCACCTCCACACAGCTTCGATGAATACACCTTAGTTTCTAAGTATCTCCTCTCCTCTCTACTTCGCACATCTTTGCTCATTTTCGCTTTGGTGGAGTCCGGGCCTGAGGCTAAAGTCTTGGTGTCCAAAAATAGAAAATACACTGCAAAAACTAGAACAAATCGTGTGAGCGGGCCCTTCTGACATCTTGCCCTACTCAAATAACACAGGTCAACAGTGGTTTTGGTGCCAAAAAGCTGAAATATTTTTTTTAATTTAGGGTCATGTACTGATTACATTTATAGCAAAAATATTTATTTCCTACGCGTAATTTTCTAGATTTCTAATTGAATAGAAAAAAATATATTTACACCAAAATCAAACATTTACTAAATTATTATGTACATAAAAACTTTCTTTTACGCGATTTTCGTGAATGAGGTGAAGCAGGACAATCACGTTGCATCCCCCAGCAGTAATCAGCCATCATAATTATGCTGATCCCATCGGCCTTGGTAGCTCTCCTCCATAATTTTTAGGTCCTGGTGAAAGCGTTCCCCTTGTTCTTCGCTATACGAACCTAGATTTTTATTATTTTTAGAACACACCTTAGGATTCGTTTAGAGCTGTCCATGAAGAGACGCCATTCATTTGGTTGGTATTCTGAAAGACCCATTTTGAGAAGGAGGCCTTGCACATCTGAACAAAAAACAAGATCATTTTCCGAATTAAAAAATGATAGCAAATCTTGCTCTCTTATACGATAGAAAGTCACTTTTGTACCAGATGCCAACAAGTTTTTTTCTTTTAATCTGGAAGCCAACAACTCTGCAGATTGTTTAGGTAGTTCAAGGTCCCTTATTAAATCGTTTAGTTCTTCTTGGGTAAAAGGTTTTGGCTCTGTAGATGCTATTTCTTCAATATCACTATCGCTAGACATTTTACTACAAGTTTCTTCAAATGATGGTTCACGGTTAGAACAAAATGTTGGAACAGGTACTTCTTCTGAATGTGGTAAAGGTCTTCTAGCCGATTGTAAGTCTGGATAAGTCATTTTTTTAACATTAATACCACGCAAATTGACACAGTAGAAGTAACAGTCATCGAAGTGATTTTTTTTGTTCTCTCCATTGCATAGGCACCCCAAACCTCATACGGCTTCTTCTACCACTTACCCACTGTCTCAGGTGTTCATAGCACGTTTCGCAAACATTTTGAGGTATCTACGGCTTTTTTTCGTCTACAATTTGCGACTTGAAGTACGAAAAATATGCACTTTTTATAAAATCTGTTATAGGTTTCTTGAACTTTTTGATTATATATTCCCCACAAATGTAACAAAACACATTCGGATCGTTTAGACAACTTCTTCGCGATGAAGACATGATATCAAAATCGATTTATTTATAGAAAGGTACTAATAAGACTTAAAACCGTGTTCCCGAATGTACCAGTTAGAGCAAATTTAAAAAACAGCGGGTAGACACAAAACTACACGTAGGGAAAAAAGATAAAAAATATTTTTAGTGTTTCCAATGCACGCTTAACACAAAACTATTAACAAGATGTCGGCACCAAAAAAAAATCTTTCATTTGTTGACCTGTGTAATCTTAAATGACGTTATAGATGCTCCACGTTGTTTTTTAATCAGGCGCCATTTTGAAAAATATTCGCATACATTTTGCGAATGAAAGTTGTCAAGAAATATGTGAATATTCGCTATAATGTCGCTGCGAATATTCGTTACATCACTTATCCATGCACATGTTAGGCTCAAATGCCGTAAACGCTCATTGCCACATCGCGATGTGGCAAATTCAAAACGACCACATAGTGAAATTCGGGTTGTGGCTCTTTCAATTTTCGACCACAACGCGTCCTGGCAATGAGGAAATGCCAGAACGCGTTCTGAGCCTTTTTCAAACAGCCACAACCCGATGTAATACATTATTAAGAAACTTGCCGATGTTGATGGGTAAGGTGATGCCCAAATCCCCCAAGGTTTGGCCACAGATGCGTTACCTTACCGATCCAGGTTAAGCAACTCTTGCCAAGGGTTGGGAACGGATGGGTTACCCTAACGGTCCAGGTTAAGCAACTGTTGCCAAGGTTTGGAAACGGATGGGTAAAACTATTGAATTTTTCGTCATGGGTGTAATTTTCATGGTAATCAGGTTTGCGTTGGGTGCGGGAGACTTCTTTTTAACGCCCGATTTACCCAACAAGAGCGAATTTAATGAACTTTAAATAAATACGTAGTTTATTAAGCATAATATTAACAACCGATTCTAAATCTTGCTCTTAAAAAAAAACTGCATTTAATTAATAACTTTAGTAAAAAAACATTGTAAACCTGCACGAACAATTCGACTTTCAGTAAATTTTCGTAGACTGGGCCCAGCGCAAAATATTCAATGCAAAAGATTGGCTCGACTCGATTAATCGGCCAGGACGGCGCGGCGGCGCGGCGTAGCAACGTAGCACATCTGCTACGTCGTAGCAATTTCGTAGACCCACAATGTTAAGACTGGTATTCAACTAAGATTTACCATAAATCTGTTTTTGAAATAACTATAGTCCTTTACATACAAAACAAACACTAAGCACCCTAGGATATTTAGAAGTCGTTTACATAGACTAACAACAGCCTAACTCCAACACTATTTAGTAACGAGTAAACATAATTTACAACAATAACTATACACATTACAGGTGTTGTTGAGCTTCAGAAGTTGCCAAGTTGAGTCGAGTTGCTTTGCCGCAGACTAAATCTTAAATACTTGGAATTGATGAGGGAAACTTGTCAACAGAACTGGAAGTGGGACAGACTTAAATATGTACGAGAATTTTGATGAAATTCTTATTAATATTAAACAGGGTTTTATTGTATTTTGGTGTAACGATTTATAAATTTGTTCACTGTTGTTTGTTATTTTGTTAGAGCTGGGCAATGACTTTATGATTTCTCAATTATTTTGTGAAAATTTACTGATAAATGTTTAATGTTACACCTTGACCAAATATAAAAACTTTTTTGCAAAAAAGTAACCGACTTAAAAAAAAAAAAACAAAAAAAATGGAAAATGACTTTTCTTTCGGAAGTCGGATTTTTTTTCACACAGTATATATATATATATATATGTCGGAGAAAGCGATAACTTTTAAACATCAAGTTGCTGATTTGACCATTGTAGTAGGGGTAAACGCCGTGACGTCAGATGTTGTTTTAATGGCGGCACGTGGACAGAGTCGTTTTGTAGAGTGGGGATTGTGCCGAGATCACTTTTGCTCGGAACTCCAACCAAGTCACTCCTTCAGAACGAAACTGTCGGTTTGCCCATTTTGTGGAGATTATTTGTTAGTGTTATTTAATGTAAATTTGTGTTAAATAATAAACTGTGATTTTTGTGTACCGAAACCGAAACTATTATTTTAACATTTCATCATGAACCCGGTACCACCGAACCCTAATGACAACGGCGCTATCGCTCAGCCATCGCTTACGCCGTCATATATATAGTACAACGGAATTGAGAACCTCCTCCTTTTTTTAAGTCGGTTAAAAATGCCTTGTCTTGGTCAAACTTTTCACTGTATAGCTATGCTTTTCACTTCTTTTACGGAAACATCCACTATGTTATAGATGGCGAGCCTATTGCCATCAACCAGGAACAATTCCAGACTCCGTGGCTGCTACTGAAAAATTTAATTTTATCAAGTGAACAGAAAATACAAAAGCGACTACCGCCTATAGTAAAATAACTCTTTATAATAAACATCACGACCCACTAAGCCGTCGTCGACAGCAGACACGGAATAATTTACCTACACGCACGACTCTGGGTCCGCTGTAAATAACACTTGATATTTTAATATCTACTCGTTACATATTCATTTTGTAGGGCTGCCGCTTTGCTAGGGCTTACATGAATAATTTTGTCACAAAAATTACGTTGTTACAATTGGATTACATGATTACAATTGGTTTTGTTGTTAATGTTTTGTGAGTTTGTGACCTTGATTTGGTTACAAGTTTGGGTGATGTTGACGGGGGAATGTGAATACTGGGTAGTGATTACGGGTACCCTTTTGTTTGAATAGGGTATTGTATGTGATACGTCATATGGGATGATTTTAGTAAGATTGAACAGAATCTTTTCATGGACAGTAGCTTTCTACTAACTAACAGTCGATGGTGAGTATTCAATTTATAGTCATTCAGGTGGATTTCAGTAGTAATACTGGATGTTACTTAAATAATGGAACATTATTGGATTTTCGACGTTAGGGTCGAGAGCTGAACTTCTAACGTTGCACTGATATGTAGTCAACTAGGTCGCCTAGTATTAGTGAAAACGTGTGTTGGTTTTTATATAAAAAAGGGTAAGTTGGTGATACTGTTTCCTTTCTAATCATCTTAACAGGTAATGTTACACCACAACAAAAGAGGGCTTATACAAAAAAGGCAATCACTTCAAAGAGATTCCTTTTTCGATAGTAACTTTCAACAAGGTTTTCAGTAGCTTATAAATCATCATTATTATTGCTAGAATGTCTACCATAATAAAAACACCCAAGCGCTCGGACTATCGATTTTTTACAGAAAAAAAAAACAACAAGCAAAAAATACCAGAGCACAAAAGCGTCACATCACCAACCCTAAAGAGACATGCAAATTAAGACCCCCGTGTTTGCGTTTTAATACGGTCCGATGATCAATAACCCCCAGTGCTCTGAAAAAGTTCAAATTAAAAGCTCCCGTAAAAAGTCCACGTCCCATTGTCCCAATGTAAATGATACAGAATCGTATGTATTTATTGAAAACGCTTGATTTAAAACATTTTATGTGAATATTGATGAAGTCTCTTTTGCCTTTTTTTTTTTGTTTATTTTTAAGTGAATAGGGTTAACTGAAATGGAAATGAGTTGACCCGTTTGTGAAATTATGGTTTAATTTAAATTGTTGATTTTTTTAAAATGGATTAGATTAGCTTTGAACTTTATAAGGCCACTAGCTTCTGCCCGTGGGTTCGCCCGCGTGGCCTACATGAAACAAATGACTTTGTTTTCTTCAGAAACCAACATTATAAGCGCTCTCATTATCTCATTGAACATACAAACTGAAAATATACCGAACAAAGCAATAAGGACGAAGTTCTCCGTAAAACTAAACCAATCTCTGGGATAAGAGTAAATATATGTTTTTAACAGATCTCAAAGCGTGTGTGAAAAGATTTAATTAAGAGACTAATTGAGAGGATAATTAATATTCTTTACAACGAAATACTTCAACTACCGCAGTATTCCTGTGTTAACATTTTTTTTTGTTTTTCCTTCAGGGGCTAAAATCACTAGGCTGCTCCAGGAGCTTACTCTTGAGACGGCCACGTATAACTGGCCGTGTTTAAAGCAGTTCTCCCTTAAGTCTACCCCTACTAAATTAAGAGTTTGTCCTTGAGATTTACTTATCGTCGGGGCAAAGCAGATTTGAGGGGAAAGTGCACTCTTTTGAACTCGAAGGGGTATTTCGATGGTGTTACAGGAATCCTCGGAATAAACACAGACTCCCCTCGGGAACAACTGGTCAGTATAGATACCTCTATAACATTTCTTTGCAACGTTTTCACTCGCAACCTGGTGCCATTGCATAATTTTGGCGGGTTTAAATTACGCAGCAACATTACCTACTGGGGCGCCAATTCTCAATAATAATATGTGAGTTGGGAGACCGGGAGGCTTCAATGTGTTAAAAAATTCACCGGGTAATGTCATCGTTGTTTATCACAAGTCCACTGATTTATAACGATTTTCAACTGCTTCGAACGATCTCAAAAGAATTTCATTGATGATTGTGGCTTGGTCGTTTTTTGGTGTCAGGATGGCACGCTCGCACAACCATTCTGCAGGTTCATCGTGGTTTTTATTAATATCGGCGTAGATTTTAACTATAAGCTCTTCTCAAGAGCGTCGCCAGATTTCGAGCTAGAGGGGGGGATTAAGGATGAAAAAGAAAATTGTCAAGTTATTAGAAAAAGTCTTGGAACTAAAAGAAAATGTGAGCTTCAGTTTTTTTTACTTGGTCGACTTCGAAACGTTCTCGATTTTTTCCCCCATTTGGCTACTATTATTCCTTATATCTTGTAAAGATCTATTAAAGGTTTCGAAACCCCTCTCCCCTCTTATGAACCATATTACTCTCATCCCAAACAATTAATTTAGTTTTACGAAGTACTTCGGCCATAATGGCTTTGTTTGGGAATATTGCAGAGTACCCCACTCTGCCACTCGACAGAGTGCACACTGACAGACATACCTCAGAAAATCCTACCTACTGTATATCAGTCAGTCAGTCTGGACTTTGAATTTTATATTGGCGGATGATTTTGGAAAAACTGTGATACACGTGTCTCATAATTTTAACTGAAGAGTACGTATACAAATTTTCAAGTCAATCGACTCAGAGAATAAAAAGTTTCACAGAAATTTCAACCCCCCATTTCACCGTTTTAAGGGTAGAATTTCGAAAAACCCTTTCTTAGTGGATACCTACTCTTCACAAATAATACACCCTCCAAATTTCATGTGTCTAGGCCCAGTGGTTTGGGCTGTGAGTTGATATATCAGTCAGTCAGTCAGTCAGGACTTTCAATTTTATAGTATAGAAGATAAAGGCCATTCCACTTCTTTTGGGAAACTTAAATCTTAGTTGGTATGGTCAACTAGCGGATGTAATGCATTGTTTTAGTGGTCTAAAACCATCTTCACATTATTGCCTGGACATAGGTTGAATGGTTTCAAAGTCTATAACGGACTTAGGTAGAAACAGTTTTGTGTTTCATATTGTATGTATATAGATTTCCATATTATGTATATAGATTGACTTTCAAAGGCTGGTCCAACTAAAATATTGGAATTATTTGAACTCGGCTGCGACTCCCTTAAATTCAAGTAAAGGGCAAGTATTTTTATCGCGTATCGGGTTGGTGTCTCTCTTTGGTGTAAGTCCACGTCCAAAGCACGTATTTTGAGTACGAGGCATGTATCATTTGGTATTCCTATTTGGTAATATTCAATCGTATATTCTAGGACACCCTTTTATTTCCTAGTATGTGGATAATAGGTTGTGTAAATGTTCATTAGGACGTGGTGCTTTTAATACCCTGTTGGCAGAGTGTTTCCTATACAATTTTGTCTTTCTAATGAATTCCGAAAACCAATATTCGACTCTCAATGTAAACAGTTGGTTCTAAAAACCACAGAATATTATAGTTTTCTATATTCAACTGACTAACAACTGGCGTTAGTATAACTACACACTTAATATATGATGTAAACTGTAGCAAGTTATATTCAAAAAACATTTAATGACCTACCCATTGAATTTTGTCTACATTTAGTGATTATTAGTTTTGATAATTATTTGTTTAAATTTTAGTTTCAATATTAATTTGCATGCCTGATGACAAAATGTGGTGATACCAAATTGTATACCGTCGTGTACAACGTGTTGTGTATCGCCGTGTGTGTGTGTGTGTTGTGCCGTCGTGTGTGTTGATAATAACATCAGATGTGAACAATTATTTTCAAATAAATAATTTGACTTTTAATGTTTTCCTCTAAACACAGCTCTCTTTGATATTTGTGTCGACTGCCAATCGTGACATATATAGTTCGATACCCAGGAGTTTCATCCTAAATAGAAGGCCACTCTGGTTGAATATTCACGTAAATAACCTTATGTGTTCGGTTAGTTCTCAGAAACAACCAGAGAGAGAGAGCAATAATATACCATGAAGTTGACAGTAGGATGCTTAATTGAACACTTAATAAGATTAATCCACAAAACACGTGTTACGTTGTACATTTCTTTGAATGGCATTTTGCTGAACTGGGCCTATTTGGCGTAGCCGTGATTCACACAATATTTTTTGGTTAGTTTAATGTCTTATTTTATAATTACTTTTTTTATATCGTGTATTATTGTGTACTCGTGGCGTGTGCCAATAAACGTTTTTCTTTCTTTCTTTCAATTGCTTACGGTTTAATTTCTTTCTATTTATTAATTTCATCATATATGTACACACGAGAGAGAACATAAGGAAATGTCATAAAATTACTTAGAGTCAAAGGCACAGCTTATTTCAAACGAAATTTCTACCAGCAGGCCTGCAAGAGGAGAAATTTTAAAATAAATGTAGACAGTAGTGTGTGAGAACAGGAAGAGAATTACATGTAAAGTATGCATGATTGTGTTAACCTAAATATAAAATATATGTAAATACACATTTATGTATAAGTAATAATATATATCCTTACTAATATTATAAATACGAAAGTTTGTATGTATGGATGTTTATTACTCTTTCACGCAAAATCTACGGATGAAACTTGGCATACAGATAAGTTCATAACATGAATTAACACATAAGCTACTTTTTATTCCGGCAGTACGATCCCGTGGGACAATAACCGAACTCTACGCGGGAGAAGTCGCTGGCATAAGCTAGTCCCTGTATAAATACATAAAGCGAAAATATATTTAAAACAAATATGTAAAAAAATATTTTAAATATTCACTATTTAAAAAAAACACTTGAAAAAGGAAAGAGAGGGAAGTCTTTTTCTTAATTATACGTTTTGAAATTTTGTAAATGTTTACTAATTATATTGTTCTTTTAATGAAAACATAATTTCACCAAACAAATGTAGGTACTGGCTTTTTGCCCGCGGCTTCACCCGCATGTAGGTAGAAATTTATATCACTGTATCCTCAATGATATCAATCGGTCAATGTATCCTTTGTCCTAACTCTCATCATGGTCTGCTCATATGCCAGATGTGGTGATGTTAAGGTGCAAAGAGATATTAATTAGACACATACAAATCGACTCCTGCATGGAATAACATCGTAACTCAGGTTCAGGCAATTTTGAGTTACAATCATATTCTTGCTGTACAAAAAATGCAGATTTTTTTTTGCACACCCCTGCGGCAAAATTCCTTTACATAAAGATTTTTATAGTGTCAAAACATTGTAAGTATGAGTCAACTGTAGATAATAAAAAGGTTTTTTAAATCTTTAACGCACTCTCCTCTAAAGTTGCTAAATATTAGTTACGATGTTATTCCTTGCAGGTGTCGGAATACTTTCGCATCGCTTATATTAGAATAGATTGGCCGCGAGTAAAAAAAAAATACAAACAAACTTACTTTAACATTTGATTAAATTGGGACGTTTAAACCTGACGTAATCAATACCATACCAATGACAAATAAACAAATCAAAATAGGTACCATCCGCGCACCGCATGGACCACCTACCATTAGCACTACCCGTAATCAGGGTTCGTGGATAAATAGAGAAGCGCACAAATACGTACGGAACCCACTGCAAATGACGCGGTCGCCGGCCGCACGCCCGCAAATTTGAATTCGTTACTCATTTTCTGCTCATTGTAATATTCAGTAGTGGTATTCATAATTTGCCGATTAACTTTGAGGTTATAATCGTAAGGTTTATACTCGTTTACCAATATATCAATGGTTGAACGGTGGAAATGGAAAACAGACTTGCATAAAGTAGGAGTTCAATATAAACGTATTGGCAAAGCAAATGTTTGACAACGTAATGATACTAACAGATTGTTTCAATCTTATTGTTATTGGTGTGAATGTTGGCCTAAAACTTCACTACTGCTCAGGGATAGCTTCCATGAAATGCCAATACTGCTTTGAAGTATTGTGTGTCAACCATCCATAGCTACATGATATCTACTTTTCAGATGGGCCAAATAGTTCCTTAGCTCACTTACAAAAAAAATAATTAAACACGATTAACATCATCTGCCTAGCCTTTTCCCAACTAGGGGCCAGTTTCCAGTCTAACCGGATGCAGCTGAATACCAGTATTTTAAATGGAGCGACTGCCTATCTGACCTCCACAACCCAGTTAGTACTGGGTAATACGTTACCCCTTGGTAAGACTAGTTGTCAGAATTTCGGGCCACTGACTACCTGTAACGACTGCATCGACACGATTATGTTCTCTGCCAAATCAATCATAAGATACAGAATCGGATTCCCTTAATCAATAGCACACAACGCATGATTTATTGGAATTAATTAATAGGAAATCTTGAGACATGCACGATCGCACGATCTCCACTGAAACCACTTAGAGATACAATTTACATCAATTGGTTATGGTTAGACTAAATTCATGTAGGTAATTAAGCGCTACCTACATGGAGGATATTGAATTAGTAAATTTGATTCCCGCCATTTAATAGGTACAATACAAGAGTGCCCGATTACGTAGGGGAAGAAATCAATACTATTTAAAATAGTATAAAGATCTTCGGAACTAGTGATCCGATTTTAAAAATTCTTTGAATAACGGGAAGCTACATTATCTCCGAGTGCTATGGCACTATGCTTTTTTAAACATTTTCTTATGATAAGTCCCGACTTTAAAGCGAGCGAAGCCACAGACAGAAGCTAGTAATTAATATGAAGTTAAGGTGCAACCGCCAGGGTATCCCACGAAATTCTATTTTTTTTCGAGTTTTTTGCAATGTGCAGGTCAGCTGTTTAGGGTTGTATGTTGATTAAAAAAGTAGTAATAGCCATTGATTGCGATTAAATGAACTTCAAGGGTTGTATTGATGATTTTAATTATTATAATTCTGTAACTACATACGTGTTACGTTCGCAAATCATATTTTGTTTAACAATAAACCTGACACTGTCCTGCAAATTGCAAAACAGAAACTAAAGAACCCTGGCACTTCCTCCTTAAGAGTCAGATTTGTGTGACTTTTAGGAAGTTACCACACCCATTGACGTAGAATTGGCTTGGTCCGATCAGACAGAGATTTTTGTCCATGCAACTAAATCGGTCTGTCAGACATCATAATGTATAAAGATACAATTATGCAAAAAAAAAACGAAAAGACACCATTCACCTCGTCTCGGTTCGGACAACGCAACTCGACGCGACTCAACAGCCCAAAATGTATGTATGCACGCAAATTTTCAAAACGTTTCCCTTTTCCATCCGTTCACGAAAACAAAGCAAACTTTCAAAGTTATCTCAGTTCGTCCTGACAGCATTTGTGACGTCAGAACGTCACAAATGTCACGTCACGACATGGTAATTCGTAATCTAATATAGTGATGTCAGTATAGCAGAAAGATAATGTCCTGTCATTTCCATTATTCACTCTCTTTTGGATGTGAGTTGGGGCTTTCCCACAAAATAATGTGGGTATTTGTGAAGTGTGGGTGCAGTTTTGGTGTGTGTATCATTTGAATGTATCAGTACATCATTCTGAGCCCTCCCACATAGAATTACTTCATCGGTAATTTAAAAAAAAAAGGCAGTTCCATACATGGACAGGAAACCTAAACTAAATAACAATCTATGCAAATTTTCGTAGGTTGTTAAATAAAAAAACAGCTGTTTTCTACAAAATGTCCACCCTGTTTATGGAAGTAATTACATCTTATAAAGAAACATCGATTTAGATTAATTCTAGTATATTATAATTAGACGTCTATAAAATGATGTCAGGCTTCTTATTTGTAAAGCATACTTTCTTAATGGGGCCGCCTCATAATATATTCATGTATTGATTTTGGAACAATAAACAATTTATTATTTATTATTATACTTAGTCATAAGGAAGTCATATTTTTCATAGAAAATTAATCTATAAAATTACTAGAACAGAAGTCTTTTTGATTTGGCACTGTGAGTGAAACCTTAGAAATTGTTGACATTAACAAGGTATCGTATTTAATCATTTATGCAACTACATTAAAAATCTACTTCCTAATTACAAAATAAATACGAGTAGAATAACCCCTCTTCCAAAACATACGAACGTACGCAATAATCCTATCTAAAATGTGAAACTGAGATTGTTTGTCTGTAACGGTGTAACTGCTGAACGGATTTGGAAGAAATTTGCATGCAGATAGTCCACGGTTAGTTGGTAGGTACATAGGTAACTTTTACTCAAGTAGTACACACGACGACCGATCAAGCTATATAAAACCAAGATCTCTTATTGTACCGGAAATTTATGCAAAGCGTGGCCATGTTATGCTGGAAATGCATAGCTGGATGTGTCGCCGTGTATACTTTCCGGTGGGTTAAATTCCAATACCCTCGCGAACGTAGCCGCTGGCAAAGTTAGTGTTATGTAAAAATATCATTATACCTAATACTTATGGCATTTTATAAGTCATTTCAAGGCTTCTACACACACACTTTCTGTGTCGTAAAAATCTCCAATTATTGATTCGCCGTATGTAAAATAAAACTGGTGCCAATGAAATCTTGAAGCCCTAGCAAAAGCGCGGTGTAAACGAAACGTAAATATGATTTCGATTTAAAATTAAAAATACTCGTTTCACATTTAAAATATTCATAATTTGACTTTATTCATATATATGGATGATACTGATTGTGCTTGTTGCAAACAATTCAACTAGAATGCTATAAGATACAACACAGGTATTGTATTTTCGATTAAAACATCGACGTTTACGTTACGATTACACCGCGCGCTCGTGCTAGGTCGGGCGTAGTATCGTTTTTTGTTAACAAAGGTTAAGAAAAAACGATACTACGCCCGACGGACTCTCTCTTTTGATTGACAATGGACTAATATCAGGAATTTGTAGCAATTTATTTTTATTTTGGCCTCATCCTCCAACTTCAATTTATTCATACAAACTGTGTTTTGAATATTCAAATTCTTGTTCCTAATTCATGTTGTTTTCACTTAAACAATTATCAACTTTATAACTAGACTAAATTTAAGTTTTTTCTTAATAATGACTAATCGATATCTACTATTGAAAATATGTCATAAAAGTTAACACTTTTATGAATACTTCTTTGACATAAAATTCATTTAATGCTTTCTTTTTTTCATGCAACATTGCCACGTTGGATGGCAATGGTGATTCTTTGACCAAAAAATAGGTTAGCCCTCTGGTTATGGGAAGAGTCGATAAAAATTACGCAAAAAGCAAATACATTAAAATCATTGATGTTTTTGCTTGTTATTTACTTGATACATAAGTTTATTGTTCACATTGTACTAGATTATAAAACACATTAAAAAAGGACTTGGCTACCTGAAAATATGCCAAAACTAACTACAAAAGCAATTTAAACCGAAACCTAGAAACTGTTTTAGTGTCACTTAAACCTCAATTTAAAGTACCCCAAAATATACATATAATATTTTAGCCAGAGGCCGAAACTAAATTATATCAACAAACTAAATAAGCGGCCATTACTAAGCCGAAAGCAAAATTACTAAAGGGCGAAGCTAATCAAGATCTATTGGACTCATTAGTGGCTAACGAGAACTTAACTAGGGTCATCCCTATGGGCCTCTATTCTAAAAGCTGAGGTAAGTAATTCTTATTATGGAGCCACACTTAGTGATGCACGCAATGTTGCTCTTGTTTTTTGTTTTTGTTTTGACTGTTTAGATTGAGTTATTAAGTCCATCTGCCTAGCCTTTTCCCAACTATGTTGGGATCGGCTTCCAGTTTAACCGGATGCAGCTGAATACCAGTATTTTACATTGAGTAACTGCCTATCTGATCTTCACAAAATCACAACTCAGTTAGTACTGGGTAATAGGATACCCCTTGGTAAGACTGTTTGTCAGACTTTCGGGCCACTGTCTACCTGTAACGACTGTCAAAGATCTACAATTGACAGCCGGAACCAACGGCTTTACGTGCTCTTCCGAGGCACGGAGGAAACTCGGTATGTAATTGGTGGTCACCCATCCACGGACCAACCATATGAAATACAGGCCAATTAAAATCGGTGATCATTTAGCATAGTATTCATTGCATATCTTTTAGTTAAACCTAGATTTTCAGCACAAGAAAAAAAGCGGTTATCCACATTTCCTTCCCTATTAGTAGTGCAAACACGCGGGGCTAGGCTAGTTCACGCCGCGCATTGTTGGGTTACTTTCACAATGACCCTACTGAACATAGTGTCGTTTTATCACAAGTGCACATGGGTGATGGTGTAGAGTTCAGGAGAAACGCGGGTAAAAAATAAGCATCATTAACAAATAAATCGGGACATTTACCATGTTTACTGTTCATTTCGAGTTCCCGATATTTCGGTGCTGTTGTAAGCACCATGATAAAGAAAGAAAGAAAGAAAAAGTATTTATTAGTCTCGCGCTGGACAAAACAAAGTGGTAACTTGACAGTAAAAACAAGATTTAAAAAAAGTAAACTTAAGAACAAATTAAAATAAAACTAACTAAACAGGTCCTGTACGAGGCCAAAAGAATAAACAAAAACACTAAACTATACACTATACTAAACTATACTATGTGGATAAACTGTTTATCCGTGATCATGGTGCTTGCAACAGCGCCATGCGCCACAGTTCTAACCTTTAATGATAGTGTTAGTGACCATGTTGGTTTAAAAAAGTGTATTGCTGTTGAAGTTGATATCCAGGATTTTTCGTAGCAAGCAAAAATTATTGGTTCAATGCGCTACGGCTTAGCTGACGATTATCGACCCTACACGTTGGGTTTAATTTTGTGACAGAGTACCTGTGTTTTAGAAATGGATCTAAATTTTGTTGTAAATAACTCTTCGTGCAATAGGGAAGTGTAACTACCACGCCACTTCATTCACTCGATAAATATTCATTGATAAAAGTAATTCAAATATCTCAACTTAAAAATTATAAGTGAACGCTTATAACTTTTTTTTAACACTAGTTCAGCTGTTCTTATTTACCTTTTAAAAAAGTCACACCGCTGCATTCCCGTCACTTGGACCAAAAACAAAACACGGGCACTAACACGATATTGCTTTTTCCCGTATAGGATCGTTCCTTTTTCATGTAAAACACGTCGGTGTCCCACCTAGTGGGTGTATGCAGATCGGACGATATTCCAGAACCGATACAGCCAATGTGTGATGCCGCCTTTCGATCTCGAGTTAGAGCGAGGATCGTGAGGGATGGACTTACGTGGTTGAGAGGGTATGCCTGAGCAACCCATTTGCTTTACACTTCAGATTCTATTGCAATTTGAAAGAATTTCGTCATATATTTCAAAATTCAACTGCTCAACAACGCAAATGACGCGATTACATAACATAACATCTTACCTGTAATCCCCAAAGGGTTAGGCAGAGATGTTCTTAATAGTACACCCACATTTCGGCAGTTATGTTTGAGTCACATGTAATAGGGGACGAGCCTATTGTCCGGGCACAAGTCCAGAGTCCGTGATTGCTACTGAGGAATTTCTGATGGAAAAACATAATAACACTGCCCGAACTGGGAATCGAACCTCATGCACAGCAGTCGCGCTTGCGACTACTAATGTTGTTAAATCGTCAAAATGATCGGCATTACTAATTATGAAAGCGGATTTTACCAACGAAACTCAACACGATCAACATATCTAATCATTGTTCGAGAAACGTCAGACAGCTCTTGAACACACTTCATTAGTGGAATTCACTTCTAGTATGTTAAGGAATTACCCCGCAGGTCTGCTAAAAATGTTAGAAGCTTGTTTTACCACTATTATAAATGCGTATGTTTGTGAGCAAGGATATATAGATGTTTGTTAATTTTTCACGCAAAAACGACTGAACAGATTTTGGCACACAGATAGTTTATAACCCGGATTATCACATGAGAATTTTCCATCCCAGTAGTATCATCCCGAGGGACAATAACCGAACACCTCGCGGGCGAAGCCGCGAGCATCAGCTAGCAGCTCATAATTTCACTGATGTAGAATTACATGGCTTGTTTCATAAAATTAAGTAGGTATGCGGATTATGCTTTCTGTAAAAACGAATATGAAAACAGTTTATTACTTACCTAAGTAATTAAAACAAACGTCTTCATCATACCTAGAAGGGAAGCCGGCACAGTTTAAACATTCCACTATTTCAAGCAATTTAATACAAAATAAAAAACATTCTCTCTGAAACTCGGTATAATCGAAAAAACGAGAAATTCCTTTTGTGCCAAAGTGTTTTGTAATAACGTTTTTTCTAACGTTCCCCAGCGTTGTAATCAAGTTATTTTAACAAAAGTCAGTTTTAATTAAAGTAAATTAATAAGAAACCCATCGTCCAGGACATTGTTTTGATATTTTCCTTTTAAAAAAGACTGAGAAAAGGTCGGTGGGGAGTTTGTATTTCTTTTTGTATTTAGTTGCGTTTTGCTCTCTCGTTTTGGCATGCCTGGAGTATTCCTGGTATTGTGAGTATATATTGAAACCGACAGGCGACAGCAACAATCAGAAATTTAATAGTAAGTATAGTATACATTTTCTGCCTCATTAAACAGCATCGTTGCGCAAATGTGATATTTTTGTAATTTTTTGCCGTCTCTGGCCAATTACTGGTACTCTACATGAGTAATAAGGTAATACCACCTTTATATCGAAACTTTTGTCGAATTATTTACGGTTTAAACTTACTTGTGAAGGTTTCATCATCAGGTCCCATAGAGATAAAACCAAATTGTCAAATATGTCCCACAAAATGCTGAATAGCTGAGCACGAGGTCCTGGGCTCGATTCCCTGATCGGGCAAAGTGTTATTGGGTTTTTTCATCAGGAATTTCTCAGTAGCAGCCACGGATTCTGGACTTGTACCCGGTTGATGGCAATAGGCTCAACCCCTATTACATAGGAGTTGAACATAACATCCGTCTGAAGATATGGTATGCCAGTTCTTGTCATAACAGGACTTCAACAAAAATTAAATAGATTTTGGTTTGGTGGATGAATTTTTCCAAGGGTGAAGAAACCCAGTTTGTCTAACGAAATCAGTGTCTATGGTAAAGCTAAGTTCGAGTCATCGATACAACCGTGCTTGTAGCTACATACATACTGGTTGGATATAATTTGTGTCCCGATCGACACGACGGTATAGCTTTGCATGAAAAGCCGTTCCACACGTCACACAAAAAAAGTAAAGTGGTGTCATATATATTTACCAATACCCAAACAGCGTCTGTATTGCCAAAATACATACTTGAGTTTCCCCATATATCTTGTATATTGAGTACACAGAAAAAATGCCGAGTAATAATCAGCCGGTACGCCAAATATTTCCCTTACCGAATATTAAGACGAGTCGACAAAACGAGACGAATATTACACTCGTCTATAACATCGCCTTCGGAAAACTCGTGTCACGGTTCCAATTTAAATATACCGAACCGTCACACGGAGCCAATAACTTGTCACGTATATGTAAAGAAAATGAAATTCCCAGAACAGACAGGCACAAATTAAATAAAGAAAAGCGATACTCAATATAAGTCGGGACACGTACAAAATGATAAATTCTTTCATTTGTACCGTTTTCATTTAATTTATACAAATTTCCTCCCAAGTGGTGCGCTAGTTAAGGTGTGCACATAGTGGGTGATAACGGACGTAGCCTTTTATTTTTTTTATTATTGAAAACAGTGCTGAATTTGAGCCGACGTCCATATATCCAAATCATTTTGATGGTCCTATTGGCACAGTTAAAAATGTATTGGCTTTTGATTCATTTTGTGGGTCTGATTTCTCTTGAAAAGATTGCATAGCCACCAACTATTCGAGGTTTTTCTCTCAAAACTAGTCAAGATAATGAAGACAATTTACAAACAGGAACAATTGCTTCTAATAAAAATGGTGTGATTCTTTATGAAGAGACTACATATTGACCAACTTTTGGTGGTCTCTTAAAAGCAGTCAAAATAAAGAAGAAACATACAAACTAGAAGTGATTACTTTTAATAAAACATCTTCATAAAATTGTAAGAATAGATCTCTTAGTTTTTTAAGAATGATGTAGGTGGTTGTCTTCTTTCTGAAGATTGATTGATTGGTAAAACAAAGTAAATTAAAATTGAAATGTTTATAGTTTTTTGTTTCACAAAATACATTGTTATCGAAATCAGCACCTTCTGAATCTTCCTCTAACAATTCAAAAGCCAGTCCCGAACACAAACACAGCCTCCTCTTTACAAACACCTAATAACAAAATTTGAACGTGTCGCATTGTCCCTATTCACGAATATAATTTGGAAAGGCATCGGATAATAGCCCCCGATGGTGAGATAACGGCCAGGAAATAGAACCTTATTTTGTTATGGGCCGTTTTACAATCTTTCATGGCGATGATATTATGTGGCGAATCGATTTTTTTTTTTGTTAAATTGAAAAAAGGGATATCTTTTCGATTGGGTGTCCACGTAGATAGGTTTTGATAAGTAATTTTTAATTTCCAGTTTTAAATTAAATGAGTATTGATTTCAACACCACAACTTGGTTGAACAACGAAAGTAAGTAGAAAAAAAAAACAAAATGCATGTGTGCGTGTTTTCAACATAATTTTTTACTCCCATAATTTGGACTACAATGAGAAGAATTACAGCATTAAATCAAGAAAATGGAGTGCTAGTTCCAGTTATGTGATAAAACAGAGATACTGCCTTAAACACGAAGTTATTGGTAAAAGTATATTGGCTGACTCCTTGGTCTAGTAGGTGTAAGCGTGACTGCTAAGCATGAGGTCCTGGCTTCGAGTCCCAGATCGGTCAGTGTTATTGGGTTTTTCCATCCGGAATTTGTCAGCAGCAGCCACGGAGTCTGGATTTGTGCCCGGTTGATGGCAACAGGCTCGCCCCTTATTACAAGGGACATAACGTAACTGCCGAAATGTGGGTGTACTATTAGGTACTTATATCTCTGCTTAAACCTCCGGGGATTACAAGCGTGATGTTATGTTAAGTATATTCAGATAGCCCAAACACAATAGTCACTCGCTTTGAAAGTAACAAACACTACTAGGTACCATTACATAAATAACACAAAACAAAATTCTATTCCCATACGTAAATCCAAAAACTTATCCACCACAAAACGGCCATACATCATAATAACACCAATATACTTTTCGAATCCCAATTCGCCATATTTTTCCATGGTTCCATTATGCGCGCGCCCGAACACAAACAATAATAAAGAGACGCTGTTAATCTTGCTTCGACTGTGACCACTTTATTAGACACAGACACCCGTGTATAGAGAAATATACGTCTTCAGGGAAAAGTTGCGGCGTTGATGTTGGGATACTGGATGTGGCTAGCTTAGTATTGTGTACAGGGACTAATGAAATCTTTTCGAAGTGGCCGATTACAGCGACGCATCTAGTCTAGCGCAGGTCTATGTCATTTGCCAATTTTATGACAGCACTGGCCGGCAGATCATCATCTGCCTAGACTTTTCCCAACTATGTTGGGGGCTTCCAGTCCAACCGGAGCAACCTAGGCAAGCGCGGCTTAACCTGAAGATTGACCCGAGTGGCTGTTATTATTTAGCCACGAGCTCTTCTCACAATTGCGCATTAATGACTTTTTTACAAGATTTTTATCTTCTTCTTTCTTCTTTATTATCGAGTGGTGTTTGGTGTCAAAGTTTTTATGCAGCCCATTGGCCTCTAACTTGGCTTTACACGCCGTCGAGAAATATCTCTCAAGCATGCTGGTTTCCTCACGATTTTCCTGCACCGAAACAAGTTATAATTATTATTATACAATACGCTCATGAATCCGAAAAATCTGAGGTGCGTGTCTTGGGTTCGAACTCGAGACCTATGACATTGCAGTCCCACGGCCACACCACTAGGTTATAACTGCTTAAGAGATTTTTATAAACTTACTTTATTCGTCTGCACATTTCTAAAGTCTCCACGCAATGGGTGGTCGACCCAGAAAGAGGTGGTAAGATGATCTGGACGCACACTGCGCTGGCTGGGCACGAAAAGTGTGCCTGGGATGATATGGAGAGGCCTTTACCTAACAGTTACATCCGTGAGATAAACAACTACACACATAACATAACATCACACCTGTAATCCCCGAAGGGTTAGGCAGGCCCACATTTCGCCAACTACATACATAAACGAAATATTACTTAACTGCTCATGGTTTTCTCTCAAACATCATTGAGAATAAATAAAATTATTGGCACCAAGTTATGTACTTAGGCTATAGATCCCAATATTGATCTCGGCCCACTTCAAGATCGTACACAAAGCAAACCGTATCGATTGTACATCCGACCTCATTCACAAACCATTTCCATTGTACCTAACTCCCGAATCGCCGTTTAAACTTACACGTCTGAATTTATGGGGGCCACTTTAGTTCGTGCATAGGTGGGTGACTAGAGTATAAAGCGTCGTAGTCTAACTTCAACATCTAAGTGTTTGCACCACTGTCTATTCCGTATATGCTAATTTCGCTTTAAAGTTTTGGAAGCCCGTTCTTGCACTTGAAAGTTGGTCTTGAAATAAATATGGAGTTTGATGATGTTTGCAGTTTGTGTTTTTGAAGTTTGAAGAAAAGTAATGATAAGGAAGTATGTATGTAATGTATGAAGATTATCTTCTGGATTTGAGATTGGGAGGCTCCCAAAAAGAAGAAAGCGTTTTTCTTCTTCAGTTTTACATTGTCATTTTAATCTCTTGGATGTATAGCAGCCTACATCTACTGCACTACAGCAGCGGCTGTAACCTAACCCCTAAGATTCTGAGCTCGTGCTTTAAGCTACTAAATGTGACAGACTACCCTTTACACTACAAAAGCACTACGCTATAGTGATAGCGTAGTGTTTTGGGTAGGTCTTGATTCAAACAGGATCAAACTTGATAAAACACATTTAACAGCTCAAATCTTAGGGGGTAGGTTCTTAGAATCTATGTAAAGGTATTTCACTGGTATTTTGGTTAAAAGATAGGGAAGCTCAGACATCGCAGCGGTTTATTGAGCATGAAGTGTCTCTCTGAGGGATCGCATCTGGAACGAGGTGATCCGACAGAAAACCAGAGTAGTCGACATCGCTTACAGAATACGTAAGCTGAAGTGGCAATGGGCCAGCCATATTAGCTGTAGAACCGATGACCGTTAGGGTAGACCTGTTCTTGAGTGGAGAACGCGAATCGGCAAGCGTAAGGTGGTACGCCCTCAGGCGCGGTGGCTGGTAGCAACTGGATGAGAGTTGCCAAGAATCGAGTCAAGTGTCGTACGATTGAGGAGGCCCATGTCCAACAAGGGTCTGATATAGGCTGATGATGAAGCATGAAGTGAGCACATGACAACGATATGGCCGTAGCCTTGGGTTCTCATTGATCATGCGGCAAGGACAAGCTGCGTTGCAGGCAGCAAGACAAGCAGCGTGCTAGCGTGATTAAACAATGATGAATAGTAGAATAGAATACACAATGCTGAAATAGAATATAATACACATAGTTTTCGCACTTCTCGCTGATAACTTAGGTTACCGACAACTTGCATTGTCGGCAGCGATGTCAAAAAGGTTACAATTACACAAAATAAGACACACGTCTAGTGGAATAGCGTATTAATTGCGTAACATACTCAAATACCCAATGTTATTAATTTTGACAATTCAACAACTATCATTACATTCTCATCGAGACGGATTTTTCAAACTTTGGAAGCAATTCGTAGCGAATTTCTTAAAATATTTACGGATGGAAATCTAATTTCTTCTACCAAGTTATAAAACAAAAAAAAAACTCTTACGTCATTGCAAGCCACATTACGCAAATCAGTAAAGTAGGACGGCTGTCGAACACAACTCGTCACGTGCCTTTGTCTCCAAGCCGTCACTATCAGCTCTCCCCTGCAGGGAGTTTACGTCATAAGAAAATTAGTCTTGGAGCCAGCAAGCATTAGAAATAATTTAAGTTAATCCATAGGTTAGGTATTAGGTACTGAGTCTACTAAGTGAACAATGGATTGCAGATGCTTTAAGTCCCTAATAGAAAGGTAAAACCTATTTGCTAAGTAAATACAAGTAATGGGCGTGGTTTTTCACAATGGCCAATTTTTGCTTTCCTCCAGTTTAAATCGCCATCTTCCAGATTCATATTCAAAGAAGTTATGCACTACATTCAAAAATATACTTCAGGTTTAGTAAAACTAGAAGGTAGGGTCACGAACCGCACTATGTCAGGTAACTGAAGGTACTAAAGTACCTGTCAGAGTCAGTTTTATACAGCCAATCCTTCATTAATATTCATTTGCTTGCACAATGGGCGTTTGTCACTTGTTTATAACGTCAATCTCCAGCCACCCCAAACAAAACATGAACAAGCTCGAGCTACAACAATCTGCGAAATTACTTTAATAGATTTTCAACTTTATCGTTTAAGAATAATTAAGGTTCAAGGTTGATTGGGAAAAGGACCATGCGTCAGATTGGGCTCAGTGTCCAACAGAGTTATGGCATATGCCATTGTAAAGGATTTTGTACATACTTAAATTGTTACTATCGGCACCACCTTCAATTCCATTGCAGAAAAAAGATATGCACCTAACTATGTTTTGTAGAAAAAGACAATTGGTAGTCATAAAACTGTTATTATAACAATAAATTCATACTTTAAAGTAATGGTACACAATAGATGCGCTTGCGCCCGTGTGATCCAGATGCCATCGCTCAATATTACTTGCTCGTGTCTAACAGGTAGACGCACAGTAGGAAGTTGTGCACATACCATTTCAATAATATGGTATCTAGGGTTAGGCAGGCACATAGAATTTAATCCACCGGCAGGTCATCTTAACGATATTATTATTGATATTGATTGAAATGTTAGTAAAAATATTTTAACTGATAAAAGCTGTTTTATTTTTTTATGTATTTTTTGCACATGGAATTAAAACTAGTATAAGATGTCAACTAACAAAAACTACAATGTCATAACAGCATTACTTTGCAGAAATAAAGCTTATTTATGGTAGAAGAAAAATATTTATAGCAAAATAACCCCATGGATTCTTCACTACAATGAGTTAATATATTTATATTTAGTGTTGTACAAGTATAGTTTAAGTGATCTCATTTCTGTTGGTGGGTGAGCCCAGACTTCATACATTTTTGCCCATGGTCCTTTGACAGTTTGGGGTAGCTTGATGTGCTGGCGTCTGTACCGTCAAGTACTATTGACATCACGTGACCATTCGATTATCTATGTCAAGTCAAGACAGTGAATCGACAAGCCGTCAAAGACACCCAGCGGACTAGTCACGTGGCTTTGTTCCGGAGGCTTCAAGACCTCTTACGTATGTCTATTGGCAATCGTGTTGCTAGGTTTGGTTTATTAAAGCTTACGCAGTTTGGGGCCACCCGCACCATAACATAACATCACGCTTGTAATACTTAGAGGATTAGGCAGTGGTGTACTTAGTACAACCACTTTTTGACTTCTTAATAACTGCATTCGATTCGTCTTCAATTTCCGCAAGTATGATCATGTATCTGCACAGCGATCGCTTTTAAACTGGTTACCCGTCCGGCAGCGCAGAGCTTTGAGGGCTTTGACAACCCTGTTTTCCCTTCTCCACAAACCCACTTCTCCTTCTTATCTTACATCTCAATGTCAATATTTATGCTCTGCGCACAGCAAGAATCTTCGGTCAGCTAATAACTGTCTTCTACGAAGTCCTTCTCATCGCTCTGGTTTTATCAAAATCTTCTTTCTTTGTCCAGACGGTCTTCCTTTAGAATGCGCTCCCTCAGAGTATTAGGACGGTGACCAGTCGGTTCACTTTCAAAATGAAAGCTCGAGAGCATATACATACACAAGAAGTTGGCAGATTCATCTCAGAAATATTATGTTGCAGTAGTTTTTCTTGTTACCTCTCTTGACTTTATATATTATGTTTTATGTATGTATGTAAGTATTAATTATTATATATATCTTTTTTTATAAATATTTTATAGTATTTTCTTTTCTGTTATTGCACCTACTGTGTATTGTCTCTGCATCACCCTAAGGTAGACTGGTAGAAAATGCCCAAGGCATTAAGTCCGCCTTTGTACAGTTTTTACTTGTGCATAAAGTTTTAATAAATAAATATTGCCAGTAATGTCTAAGTCCCATGCAATGGGCACAAATCCAGACTCAGAAAAACCCAATGAATCTTTGCCCGCCCTGGGGTGGGCCACACTGTATTGTAAAAATCCACCTTTGAGGATTATTTTTTGAAACCATAACACATTGCAGGTGGGTCTTTTATATTGAAATACGTTGATATGCGATGCTGCTGCCATGTGTGCTTCGCTTTATAGCATTGTTTTCTGTCCTCGAATATTTACTGGCTTCATATCCTGTAGTTAAGTGAAATACTGGATATTATTCTTCTGTTCAAGAATTAAATGTATAGGTATATCCTTCGTGACAGTAAAAAGAATAATAGGTAATTATGATAATTAAATCTTTCAGCCACAAAGAAGATGGCGGGGCGACTTATATCCGAGATCCGGGATGGATGGAAGACATTAAGGCCTTCTATATTTATTTATCAGAAAAAAAGCCATCAAAGCCATATATCATCTACGTACGCGCGATTCTCTAAGAGAACTGTTTAAGGAAATTAACATCATGACAGTACCTTGCCAATACATCTATGAAAACATCTACGTTAGGAAAAATCTGCATTTATTTAGTAAAAGAGGCGACAGACACCACTATAATACTAGATGGTCCCTCATCTAGTTCAGCCAGGTTTCAGGCTAGCTAAAAAGTAGACTCATCTCTCATGGGGTACTGTTTAAATGTTACAATAAATTCTACAACTGAATGACACGAAATTTAAATCTTGTATAAAACGCACTACATAATGTGTACAGGAGGGACTGGTCATCTCGCAGATGTCATGGTAATCCATGACAGCTGCGAGATGATGTATTTTTGAATTTTTGATTTTATCTTTTTACTCTGGACGCTCTTACTCGCACGTCTTTCTACATCGTTCTCACATATATATATAATCTCGACATGAATGATGTAACCAAGATTTTGTAACAACATATTGATTTAAAAGAGTGTCCATGGAGTTTCTTGTCGATTCTTCTCCATAGGATCTACGCTCTCAAATGGGCAACTACAGTACTTTCACAAGTTAGTTAGTAATTTGCCTAGCAGTGGTACAGTATAGCCTAACTACAAAAATAATTATCTTTATGCCAACTTACATTCGAATCATTATAGCCGTTTACGTGATTCACTAACAAACAAAATGTCCAAAACTTTACGAAAAATTCTGGCATAAGTATTACTTGAATCATCATCATTCTCCTGTCCTTATCTCAATTTATTAGGGGTCGGCGCAGCATGTCGTCTTCTTCCATACTTCTCTATTACTCTTCATCTCAACAGGCACCTCCTTTCTAGCCATATCACCATTCACACAGTTGGATATGAAGGTTTGTAGGTAAAATCTTACAAGTTGACCATCAAACGGAGTAGGAAGTAAAAACTTGACTTGAAAACACGTTTATCATATCAACCGATTCCCTAGCGTTGATCCCAACTTGTAACCTTTCGCCACATGTATCAATTTGTAGGGACCCTAACTTATCTACAAGCAGCGGACCCGACCGAAATCATCCGAATAACGACGGAGATAACTGTTTAGTAAATATTATGGGTCTGTTTCCGGAGATGGAAGTACTTTATTATTTATTACCAAAAAAACTGTGGCAGATTTTTTATGAAATTATGGCAAGTTTGTCAAAATCACAGTGATATTTATTCTCATTAAAATAAGATTTGTGTTGGATTGCTGGCACTGGCAAGTTTGTCAAATTTACAGTGATTATTTTTATTCGTTTAACTAAAAGCTTATATCCTGAAAGACTAGGTGGGCACTCGGGCCGCTTGACCCTAGTGTTTCAACCTCAAATGGCTCAAACGCATATAGTACAAGTTGTACCGTTAATCCGACCAAGTCTTTACATACCGGCTGAAAATCATATCAAATAATAGTTGAACCATAACACAGCAGAAACCTGCAGATCAGCTGCTCTAGAAGTGGGGGAATCCAAAGATACAACATGTCAAAGTTGTAAAAAAATATCTGACGGCGTAAGCGATGGCTGAGCGATAGCGCCGTTGTCATTAGGGTTCGGTGGTACCGGGTTCATGATGAAATGTTAAAATAATAGTTTCGGTTTCGGTACACAAAAATCACAGTTTATTATTTAACACAAATTTACATTAAATAACACTAACAAATAATCTCCACAAAATGGGCAAACCGGCAGTTTCGTTCTGAAGGAGTGATCTCGGCACAATCCCCACTCTACAAAACGACTCTGTCCACGTGCCGCCATTAAAACAACATCTGACGTCACGGCGTTTACCCCTACTACAATGGTCAAATCAGCAACTTGATGTTTAAAAGTTATCGCTTTCTCCGACACGGCCAGCCTGACAAGTTACACGTCCTCGTGAGTACCTGTAACCAAACAGTCAAATTTGGAGCAACAGTACAGGCTCGGTCGACCTGACCAAATCTTTATGGAAAAGCATAACTTGAAAATAACAGTTGTCAAACAAAAGGTTCCTCTAAGTCTCAATCATATTTACTCAGCAACTAAATCAACTTCGATCACATACAACGCTCATGGCCCAGCTGCCGCAGCAGCTAGTGACACTTATGCCACCCATATCGACCGACCACACAAATCACATAGAGTCTGCGACTCCCAGGTCAGTACAAGACCAAAACAACAATAGTCTCCATTGAGACCCAGGTCCCCGCCGTACCACCAGCTGCCCATCGCCCCCTGAACAGCTCACAAGTGAGCTGCAGTTACGACTACAGACTAGTGCGTACGGTGCGACCAAATAGCCATGGTATGTGTCTACTACTCGGTGGAGGTACTTTCATCACCGTCCTCTACGTTTAACTCATTAGGAACACTACTTAGAGGCATCTTTCGTATACGATCGTGAGCGTACTTGTAGGTTCTATTACCATTCAGTGATTTTAAAACATAGCGATCGTTTTCAAGCAACTCAAAAATTTGGAAGGACCTTTAAATTTGGGTTCTAATTTAGTTTGGTTTCTTTCTTCATTTTTGATTAATACCAAATCACCAACACTGAAATTAACTACTTTGGCCTTATTTTTGTCAAAACGGGCCTTTTCATAAGCCGCACTCTTCTTAATACCGTCCACCGCGTGTTCTCTCGCCTCTGTTAGGTCAATTCCGGTTTCATCATCGTCGTTATAAGCCATTGATAAAAGCATTCGAATACTCATTCAAAAGGGACGTCAACCGGTCCTTGTTTTCGTTTGAAATATCAGAATCAACATTGTAAAGATCAATTACGGGAGGTAAATCGCAACAACCTACATTTGTGACTTTCGAAATACGTAGGGTAGATTCAGTTAAATGTACCGTATCGCCAAGTGTCAAAATATCGCGTCCGATCATAACATCGTATTTCATACAATCGTCGGGTAGTACGTAAAATAAAATTGACAGTTCGTTATTGTCGATCACAACATCGCTAAGAATTTGTTCAGTGCTAAAAACATTCGAATTATTACCGATACCAATTACTTGCACGGTTGAAAGTGAACGTTTGCCCGAGAATTTATAAGCTACATTTTGTTTAACGAGAGAACACTCGGCGCCGGAATCAAAACAAAATGAAAACGACTCACCGGATTGTTCCAATTGCCCGCAAACACCTGCTATTTCGCAGCTATCGACGCGTCGCTCCGCCGTTGCGTTGGCAGCGCTGCCCGCCGACGATGACGCGCCACCCGCACTGCCGCGTTGGCAGTTCGTAGAGATGTGTCCAGCTTCTCCACAACGGAAACACGTTATTCTTTTGCTGGAACCCGATGAAGTCGCCGCCGGTGTAGTTTTCTGGGCGTTAGCTCCAGCAGGCTGCGTAAACTTCGAACGACAGTTCACCGCTTTGTGTCCCGGTTTTCCGCACTTATGGCACGTGAACATAGTGGAAGTTTGTGGCTTTAAACGCTTTGCATCAGTGGCGCCATCACCGGTACTGCGATCGAACTTTCGCTTCAGACTTGCACTCGCCTTAATCTCCTGCAGTAACTTGTTGCGTGACGTTATTTCGCTAGTAAACGCCAAGCGATTAAGCCGAGAGTCGAACTGAGAGACATGAGCGAGCACATACGAAGTGGCTATTTCTTCATGGCTTCGATTCTTCCATCGAGCCAACAGGGTAGTCATTAGGCGGCTGGCGTACGCTGCGAGACATTCGCCCTCCTTCGGCCGGCCGTTGTGGATGTTAACAAGCGATGCAGCAAGAGTTTCAGTGGATGCATAACGCGCAAGGAATAAGTCGCGGAAATGCTGCCACGACATGCCTGCATGCGAAATCTGCGACAGCCACGATGACGCATTACCTTTCAGGGCTTTGCTCAGAGCTATAATAAGCGATGCACCCTCCAGTGGACGTTCGTCGAGGCAAATATCGATAGTATCGCACCAAGCACGTGGATCGGTATCTGGTAGCTCCGGATTAATTTCTGGCAGCATGATCTGAGGTGCCACTGTTGGTGTCCTGATGGCTTCGATCAGCTGCATCATGTTCTTCTGCTGCATCTCGAACATAGCACGCCAGTGGGAATCGTGTCCAGATCCCACTTCTGATGACGGCGTAAGCGATGGCTGAGCGATAGCGTCGTTGTCATTAGGGTTCGGTGGTACCGGGTTCATGATGAAATGTTAAAATAATAGTTTCGGTTTCGGTACACAAAAATCACAGTTTATTATTTAACACAAATTTACATTAAATAACACTAACAAATAATCTCCACAAAATGGGCAAACCGACAGTTTCGTTCTGAAGGAGTGACTTGGTTGGAGTTCCGAGCAAAAGTGATCTCGGCACAATCCCCACTCTACAAAACGACTCTGTCCACGTGCCGCCATTTAAACAACATCTGACGTCACGGCGTTTACCCCTACTACAATGGTCAAATCAGCAACTTGATGTTTAAAAGTTATCGCTTTCTCCGACATATCTAAAAAGGAATTTCATACGGCGTCAAAACGTTATTTTTGAGACCACCTTCAACCTAAAAAATTAATCAGCAGCTGTATGTAAGTGGAGAGAACTCCACTTACATACAGCAGACTATTTTTTTTAATATGCGTCAGCTGGATAAGTGAACTTAGATTATTCGATGGTACATTTGGCTAAAGTCGTAACCGGTATTTTGGTGCCAACACCGAACTACCACTACTTTGTCCAAAGACAAAGTGGTAAAAGAAACCATGACCGTAATTTTGATGAAAAATTAAACTGCTTCTTTGTGATTTTGGAAATGTTTTGGGCTGAAGCAGGAACAGAACGTGATCCCTTTTTAAAAAAAAACATCATGTATTATTACTCTCAGAGATAGTGAAGCTTATAGGGTACATTGCAAAGGAATTAATTAAATTCTAAATTCAATCCAACCCTCACGCATCTATCAACTAGAATACCAAGCGACCCTTTATCATGATCCCTAAGATAATAGTAATAACATATTGTACGTATATTGTATATATATACGTATATAACAAAACACCCCTTGTCCATAAATTAGTCTTCATCTCCATACATTATGTAGATACGTCATGAGTGACGTCACGGAACAAATTAAATTATGATCTCGTCGAACGTTGATGTAGTACTCAAAATTTCAGCAACCGACGCTGTTTGTACGCAACTATAATGTATGAGGGGTCCCTTAAGACCTCGGGTGGTTGGTCTAAGTTACTAGAATTTTCGCAATAAAATTCACAGATTTTTTTGAAATGGCTATTGGTAGATATTGAAAATATCGTGATGTTGGGTTACAGTTGTAACTGATAAACACTTATTATATTGATTTAAAGGCAGCTTAAAAGACGCTGTCTTCACTATTGTGGCTGCCAGTACAACTTATACGTGAATAAGTGAATGTCCATGGCGTATGTTATCTTTCCGGTAAACATTGCCAATTTTATTATTTTATTTATCCAACTTGTAACAAAGAATTTGAAATGCTGACGTTTAAAATGTAGTCATTATTACAAGTCAGTACAAAGCGTGATCCAATAAAGACTTTATAATTGTACGTAGGAATATGATCCGCTTCCATTCATCCCTTGCACCCCCTCTTAGGGTTACCTCAAAACTTTCGGACTTAGGCTCACGTTTCGTGAAACGTCAATAAATCTCGCTCCGAGCCGACTTGGATGATGTTTATGGAGTAATGTGTTGCCATTCGAGATTTTCACCGACACCTACGTCCAATTCATTTTGCTACATTAATTTTGCATGAATAAGCGCTTTCGTGAGAAGTTTAGGTCCAATAGGTTTGCCCGGGTCGGCCTAGTTTCTATTCAACAAGGTTTTATTTTTTATGTTGTTACATACTGTTTTTCGAACGAATAGGTTGGAGTTTTTTAAATAAAGGAATTTAGTCAACCCAGAAATTAACTTCTTCATAATGTGTATTGCGCTTGAGAACACTTTTACACAAAAAAAATAATGACAATAATTTGTGTACAAAGCAAACAAATAGATTTTTTTAAAGTGGTGGAAAGCTGTTCATCTGTGTCATCTATTTTGAGTCGTTTAATTAAATTCAATGAATTATTTACTAACTACATAGTACCGAGGAATATTATTAATTTTCTATATCACCAGCTAATATAATTTTGTTTACTATCTACAATAAATTATATATACCTAGAAAATAATATTAATGTTAGCGAGCATTTCTAATTTAAAATAACATCGTGTAAATAACTATTCATGAGACATATTGACGTAAAGCAATACGAAACAAAGAAGGTGTAAAGCGTTACTGTACTCTGTGGTGTAAAGATACAACCAGATCGCGGTTGATCCATGATATCTGACATATTTTTGACTTAAAATGTATGAGGTGACATTTATTTTGAGACAAATGATCGAAGTTGGACGACCGAGGTCTGAATCAGATTGCACCCTCTTCTGTATCAAAGTTTTTTTTTTAACTAGGTACTTATATGAATTTCACTGTTCTACAATTTCAATTTCTTTGTTTGCTTCATCACTGAGTTGCTCGTCTTAATTCTGAATTGATGAAAATAACAAGCATATTAATTAACTTTCACACCACCTACAAAATATTCGTAAAAACTTTTACCAAAAAGAATCAATCAAAAATCAAATTCATTTTTATTCCAAAAAAGTACAAAAAGAAGTGTAGCTACGCTCCTCGGGCATGAAGATGTATTCGTATTGGGTAAACTTTAAACCTTTGCCGCACTCTCCGTTCTAGTCTTAATTCGCTCACTTTGCTCAGGAACACAGAGTTTCCTCACTGCTCTCGGGAGTTCTAGAATCCTTCGTTGCGTTCGAGATTAAATATAGTGACACTACTGTACCCCCTTGGTGAATAATCTACTATTTGTATGTCTCACTTTCTTACCACTATTATAAATGCGAAAGTTTGTGAGGATGGATTGATATGTGGATGTTTGTTACTCTTTCACAAAAAAAATACTGAACGAATTTCGATGACATTAGATACGCAGATAGTTTATAACCTGGATTAACGCGGGCGCAGACCGAGAGTATATGCTAGTTTTTCATACTGCTGTAATGGACAGTTAGACAAGTTAATTATTTTGAAAGCCCAGTAACGAGCTTCATTACGAATACTACAACTAATCTATGCTAATACCTACTTAATTAGATCATTTACCTGTCAAGTGCAATGTTCAGTTACGCGTTTAATTTAAATGCAGTTGCTGTTAGCTATATTTCTGTTTATTGTGACAAGCTTTATACTCAGAACTTGCATAATTGTTCACAGATTTGGGTTTATTTTTGATATAATTATAATTTTTCAGTATTATCATCAATTAACACGTTCAGACCGGCACCTCTTGAGTAAGTACTTGGTATCCTACGGCGCAAATCTTCATATGGCCACCGGTGGTACATCACCGCCCCATGAACCAAAATACAATTTTTCAACATTAATTTTTGCTTACTTTTCGAAATAATATCCACCTCCTGAGCTGCACTATGAAATTTTGTCAATTTTACTAGGCGGGGACGGTAAATACAACACTTTCAACTCAAAGCGGCGCGAATTTCTTAATATATTGAAAGTATCGTGTGACGTGGCCACCGGTGGTACAACTCGCCGTGTCAGCAAATACTCCGTGCTCCACCAGTGGTACACGCCGGTCTGAACGTGCCACGAATGGGCATGGGTGGCATAAAATCTCTAACAGGTTAGGCACTAACCACACGAAAAGAAGAAGCATATATTATTATCATCATCATTTGCCAATCCTTTTCACAGTACGGCTGGGGCTGGCTTCCAATTTAACCGGTAGTAGTTGCAATCCAGTATTTTGCACGGAGCGCCTATCTGACCTCTTGAAAGCTGCGATCAATATGGCCAATGACTTGGCCAAAATAATCTAGTCAACTGGACAAATGTTTCATTGATTGAAAAAGAAGAACCCAGTATTTAACAAAGCATAGTCTCACTTTATTACAAGGGTCATAAATATAAACGTAGTTTTACTATAGTCCTCTGCCAACTCCATAGAAACAAACAGACTTAGCATTTTGTTAAAAACACTACCCAGAAAGACGCGAGTAAGCCAAAACAACCCAACTCACTCATTCCATTAACTTGAAATGGCAAATTACTAAAAACTCAATTACATTTCGCCGGTTATATGCCGAGCATATAATATGTAATATGGTCAGAGAGATAATTTAATATATTACGCTATACTTCAGTCATCATTTTGACGTAGGTACCGTGTCTTTAATTATTACTTGTTTGTTATTCTCGTTATGGACAGAAGATTGACTACGAGAAACATGTTCGTCCGATAAGTATTTAAATTTGACCTAAGATCATCATCTGCCCAGCCTGTTCCCAAACTATGTTGGAGTCGGCTTCTTGTCTAACCAAATGCAGTTGAAAAATTAGTATTTTACATGGAGCGACTGCCTATCTGACTTTAAAAACCAAGTACCAAGGTAATACAATACCCTTGGCATGCCGTTTCCAATTATTATACAAGCATAGATTAAAGCTCGTTTGAAAAATAAAAACCCTTTTGTTTGAATCCCTTTCGTCTCCGGAAAAAGAACGTCGTTTTCTGGGAAAATAAAGTGGGTTCTTAAAACTTTTACACGATGTACGATAACCATCGCATCCCTGGTGCAGCTCTTATTCAAATAAAGAGAAGCCAGTTTTGTGACAAGAAAAAAAATTAATTCTGTCCTTTTTTTTTTTCTTTTTCGTGTAGTTAGTGACTAACCTAGTGTCAGAGTTTTTATGCCGCCCATGGACCTTTGACTTGGCTTTACATGCCGTCATGAAATATCTCTCAGGCATGCTGGTATGGTTTCCTCTCCATATTTTCTTCACCGAAGCAAGTGATAATTATACAATACGCACATGAATCTGAAAAATCAGAGGTAGTAGTAGTAGGCAGTCCAATGGTCACACAACTAGGCTACCACTGCTTAAATTCTGTGCATATAGCATAAAACTTCCTCTTCTTGTCAGGACCTAATTTAAGGTATTTAGTCATAAGATTAAAAGTGCCACAATCCAAACAAACATCCACGAGCACATAATCTGTGACTCAACATACTGGCGGCATTTTCATACAAGCCTAAAAGCTGGGCTTGGCCTTATAACATAATACTCTTCATGATGCTAGGGTTTCTGAACAGTCTGCGTGCCTTATGGGCTTGGCTCCTCGGCACGCCATTGACTCAACATAATCTCTATCACAAAGCTCTAAGTCGGCAACAGCAACGCGAGCTCCTCCTCATAATGTACATACGAGCTTACAGCGGCAGCGCGGCCGCACAATTTAACTTGTGCCTGTGTCAGCCACCGTGACGTGATGCCCCTTAGTGCCAGCCCATGTTACAAATTGACCGTAAACATAGTTCCGTAGGTCCCGCTTTAAGTTGTAATGCTATGCCCTGTTTTGGCTCAATTTTAGAGTATGTTATGTTACACTCGATTTCACTTAGGAAATTAATTTCTGAGCTTGAGACTAATGAAATATGTATGAGTAGGTGCCTTTGTTTGTAGGTTAATCAAGAAAGTTTTAACTTGAGCCAGAAGGCTGAGAAATTGAGAATACATTTAGTCGGAGGAATGAGGTAAAAGTTACTAACATACAAGAATGTCAAAGCTTTTAAGAGATTTGATATACCAACAAAACTATCAAGTATTTTAATTAAAACGGTCCTGTTTTTGCTATGTAGCTGCGGAATCCTAAAAACATTTTAACTAACACTACTTTTGTAATAAAATTGAATCAAATAACGAGTAAGTAAATTATCTCTTCCCTCCTCAAAAATACACTTGTATCGAAACCCTCTCACTTTAAATTCAAGCCAAACAAAGCGAATCACGCCACCTCCAGGGGGCGCCGCGACCGTCAACTATTTTCTTTGTACCATGTCCCAGCAAGTGCTTTGTAATGGACAGAGTTATCTCAGTATGTTGTGGCTTGACAACGCAGAATTCAGAGTCCTTTGATAAAACCCGGTTTGTAGCAGCGAGTTTGTAGTGAAACTATTCATTTTGGAGTATTTTTGGTTGTATAAATGTTACTTGTATTACATGATTCTGTTGTATGTATACTTTATCGTCATTAAAATAAGATAGTAATACTGTGTGTGGGAAATAGAAAATAATGTATCTTGTGAAAATATTGAAACGACATGCTATTTTATTCCTGTCTCTTTCTTTATTTTTTTCTTCTACGATTGTATTCTTTTATTTTTTTGAATATAATGTATCGGTATGCCTCATTATGTAAAATAGCTTAAAATTTCTCATGACAGAGAAACATTCCGCCCAAAATAATTAGCAGCCCTTACCCAACCCGCCTTGTAAGTCCACCCATTAACGGAAAATCAGCATTTTTAATCAAAATATTTGCCTAAAAAGGTTGACGTGAAAAATAATGCTTTATGGCCATTAATCTCCTAAAAAGGTCCAGGGTCGGCAGGGACCAAGGTAGGCCAAGTAATGGAGTTCTGTTGTACTGTCGTGAACGAGGAGTTCGGATGTCCCAACCCCTTGACGGTATTACATAAAACATTTGGGACGGGAGTCGGAACGAAAATAAATGTACCAATATTTTTGAGACACATTTTTTTCGTTTGTGTTTTTTTGAACAGTCGTATAAAATGATGGATATGGTTGGCGAATGATGTAACTGTGCCTTTCGGATAAATAATAAACTCTACTTAATGAAGATGAACACGTACTGAATTTATATTAACTGTTCTTCTTCTTAGCGTGTCAATGACAATACAAATTGAGTCAGCCCAATATTTGGCGACGAGTTTGGCACTTTCAACACCTGTAATGTGCAAACAACAGGACAGCAGGACACGATATTAAGTGTCCCATCGTTTGTGGGGCAACACCACATTTACACTCCAGGGCAGAGTCATCTATAAATCTCCACCTGAACAGGTTTTCCTTGCTTCGGCCAACCTGTGTCCGGAGTCTACTTAGAGACTTCCAGGTCGGCCATGGCAACTCGTGTCCAGGTGGATGATTTTCAGCAAGTGGCACAAAATTTTACCTGATCATATCTAAACATTCTTGTGAATTTACTATCTTGTGAAACTTTGTACAAGACTGTGGACACAGTCTTGTGACTGTCTCCACAGTCTTGTACAAAGTTTAACAACTGGTAACACAATGGTACTGTTGTGCTTTTACTACCCTTGTATTACTCACAGTTGCTGGACAAAATAGCTCTGAATTACGACTGTTAACCGTCGGTCTGTAATCTATACATATAAAATTCAAAGTCCTGACTGACTGACTGATATATCAACGCACAGCCCAAACCGCTGGTCTTAGAGATAGGAAATTTGGAGGGGTTTTTCCAAAATGTACCCTTAGAAATACGTTTTTACTTGCACCCTTCTGCCCCCCCCTCTCCCCCTAGCAAGCTGCATCTCAGTACCAACAGACTCACCCGAAGTTCATAGGCAAGCTGCATCTCAGTATCAAAGTTTTTGCAAATTAATTTCGAGAAGGGAATTTGAGATGCTCCAATTTTCAAAATGTTGTTAAACCAGGTTTAGTTAAATAAATTCAGAAAATGCTACATGAACCTTACATAAAAGATTTGAAAACAACCTTGGATAAAGTACTTGCTTCTTGTGATTCGTTTAAAGTTTTTCCATGCAGAAAAAAATACATCTCAGGAACACTGAGGCCGTTTCAACGCACTCTCAACGAATGAAGTTGCTTTAGTGATGGCAGGCCAACAGTTTGAATACCGTGACATAATACTTGAAAGTCATAGCTAAAAGTCTGCGGCGAACCAGTGAGCTTCACCGATCATAATATGAAACCCTACAATATCCTTTATTATTTTGTCGTCGCGTTGAGGATGGATATTCAATTTTCATACCACAACACAATCCTTTATAGAATACTTAATCGATCTCTTTTTAGCCAATATGTGGTTAGAGACGGTAAGGCTGAACTTTATTAAACATAACCAAACAAAGCTAAGTGTGGATAATTACAAACATCTAAAAGATGCTGCGTGCAGACAGGATGCAGAAGCCGAACAGTTTGGTCAAATGGTAGTGCTGCCGTCATCTTTCAAGTATTTCGTTGTAAACAATATGTCTCTTAATTAGATCTTTACACACGCTTTGAGTTCTGTTAATACCATACAGTTACTCTCATCCCAGAGATTAGTTTAGTTTGAAAAAAAAAATGTCATTTGTTTCATGAAGGCCACGCGTGCGAAGCCGTGGGCAGAAGCTAATTATGTGATTATAACACACGAACCGAGACCCCGTAGAAGTTGACCTGACCTGGATGTTAGAGGTAAACATTTGCAGAAATACTCCCATATATGAAATATGTTAATCTACGTCTCATCTAATTTGAACAAGATCAAAGTGATCAATGTATGTAATGAATACTCTAATGATATTAAGGAAGATCTATTGAGGGGGAGAGAAATATAGTCTGCTTTCAGGATATCATTACATTTTTTTGCCCAGCTTTGACCATTCTGATCATTACAACATTCTATAGAAATACCAAGATCCTGCAAAAAAACTATATTTTCTACAAAATCGATCCCATCTCCCGGGCAACTATTCTAAAAAGTTTCCAACTATACGTTAGTCTTTAGGTAAAAAGCTGTGAAAAAGTTCCCTTGCGGAGACATTACCTCGCCCACGTGTTACATGCTACATTATGTCGAACTATGTAGATTGTAGAATACTATAGTAGTTTCATAGTTTGTGCTCCTTGGATGGCATAGGTCCCTATCGTAGCATATAAATTGGTGATGGACACAACATTACGATGGCTTTTGGATTCAAAATTAAGAATGACTTAGACGAATTTTTGTGTGTGGTATACCTGACATTACGCCTTCTAAACCTCTAGTCTACTGGAGTATTCCAGGCAAGGATTTAAATAATTTCACGATACTACTATTAAAGTCGTTAGAAGATCGTGCAAAATGCTTTAGACCAGTTCCAAGACTTTTGTGTTAAGGACTGGCCATATGGAACACTTTTCTATAGTCAAGCCTGATAGTTTTAAGTGCCCTGAAAGAGTAAAGATCAGTCATTATCCAAAGTTATATGTCCATCATCAGCCGGCATTCATTCATTGGCAACTCTCATCCAGCTGCTACCAGCAACCCTGCGATGTTCCTCCACCTGGCATGAGGGCATCCTACTTAACGACACTCAAGCATACTTCAATCAAAACCATAATCAGTCAGGCCGGCCACGTGCGTCCACATACTTTAATCTACAAGCTCCATCGACCGGTCAGAAAATAACGTAGACACGTGACCTTCAATGTTCACATATTCTGGCACTAACGATCTCACATCCACACACATTACTTTCGACCTATATTTAGAACTAGCCTTCGCATAGCGGGGTGTGTGGGAGTGAAATATATTTTGAGTTAGCAGAATAAACGAATTGTTAGACGCTTGACATATTTTAGAAATCTTGCTGAGTGAGATTGCTTACTAGTGACAGGTGTAGTAGTTATTCATCGTATAACGGATGTTACTACTACGACTGTACTTAGACGTCGTAGCTAAAGGTCTTTTCATATTATAGTTGAAAAAAATGTAAACAACGGTCCAGTTTTGCCGAAGATATCAGGGTTTACAAAACGTTAATTTCGCCTTTTTTACGCGGACTTAATCAGTTCGAGCTGCAACTGTCTCGCATTCTGGTCGATGGGTTTCTGTAAGCACGAGAGCAATAGTTCCGTCATTTATACCTCTTTAATTTCGTAGAGATAGTGTATCCTCTTAAAGATACTTAGTTTGATGTACAGTGGGCTGCAAAAGTCCATGGACAATACAAGGACAAAATCGTGAGAAGCGAGAAATGACGCCATCTAGCGTAAAACCAGTTATCGGCCAACAAAATTTAATTATAGTTACTAGATGGCGTTGCTTTGCTTTAAATGATAAAATATTTTTGTAGTTTATTTTTGTCTATTTTACTAAAATGAAGACGCGTTGTAATGTAATATTAATTTCGTTACAAGAGCTAAAATAATTTCTTGGCATAATCAAGGCAAAAACTTGTCAGAAATAGTCAGAGTGACCGGTGTTAACGTAAGTAGTTTGGTTTTTAACCGACTTCAAAAAAAGGAGGAGGTTCTCAATTCGGTTGTATGTTTTTTTTTTGTGTTTGTTACCTCATATCTTCGTCATTTATGAACCGATTTAAAAAATTTTTTCTTTTATCTGAATGGATCTGCTTCCCGATTGGTCTCATAGAAATTTCATCAAAATCGGTTCAGCAGTTTGGTTTTGAAATCAAAATAGCTGTAAAAAATATGTCATCCAAGTAAAAGAAATTGCGAAATTGATACTTGACAAGGATTTGTGTGTGATGCGATAACTAAAAAGGGTAAAATAAAAACGTTTTTCCAAAAAAAATAACCGACTTCCAAAAAAAACACAAAAAAAGTGGAAAATAACTTTACTTTCGGAAGTCGGTGCCAAAAAAGTCAATGAAACAAACCATAGTCACCGACTTCCGAAAGTAAAGTTATTTTCCAGTTTTTTTTTTGTATTTTTTTTTTGAAGTCGGTTATTTTTTTTGTTACACTTTTAAATAAAAAAAAACTCCATTATTTTTAGTTACTATTCGACATAATACATAATCATTATTGGGTATTATATTTTTCTGTTTTATTGTTGCAGAGGAAAACAGTTATTGTATGGGTACGACGATTTGAAGAGGGCGGTTCTTAGCAACACCATTAGAGAACTGGTAGACCACGACTTTTAAATACAATGCAGCGTCAAACCATGACCTCATCATGAATGTATCATGAGTATGAAGAAAATGGATTTCTACCTACGAACCACTATGCTATTTATTATGTTATGCTAGTTTATTTGACACAAGTGTTGACACTCTCCGTCATGCTCTTCACAGTGGCATGCTGTGAAACCCTTGCTCACAGAAAACTATAAAAGGGCAAGATTCCAGTTCGCTTTGTATCACATAAACTTCGACTGGAGTAATGTCATCTATACATATGATAAAACTTATAAGTGCAGTGAACACGGACGCTTATGTTTCTGGCGTCGAAATAATACGCGTTACACAAGTCACAGGATCACGTAGTGCCAAATGTGCTATCTGGTTATTTAACAGTGAACATGTGGGGATGGATGAGTGCAGCCGTTCCGGGAGAACTAATTGAACTACCAAGTCGAGCAAATAGTGCGAATTAATAAATAATTATTATTTATTTTAACTGGAGACCTGGTTATGTGTGTATAAACTATTTATTAGGTATTCTTAATAACTTCAAAAAGTTATGAACAGTTCAATTTCAAACACAACATTTTTTTTTTTATGTTACCTTCTAGTCATTTAATATGTTTTTGTGCAATTTTGTAGTTTTTAGCCTACCTGTTTAATCCGTTTGGCCTCTGTGGTAAAATAATCTGATCTCCTATTTTTTTTTTATTGAGGTTACATAGGCTTCAATCCTGTTTCCAATTTTGGAAACGAATACTTAAGCTATGGCACCAATAAGAAGTTACACATAATTATGTAATTTTATAATGTTATACAATAATCAATAAACTGACTGTTATAGAATAATAAACTGTAAGAAATAAACCTCTATAATTTTTTAATAGTGGCTTTTTTGTTTGGCGAGCTTGTTTCCCTGCAACGACTCTGCTCTTTTCTCCTGTTGTTATTTACCGACTTCAAAAAAAGGAGGAGGTTCTCAATTCGGTTGTATTTTTTTGTGTTTGTTACCTCATATCTTCGTCATTTATGAACCGATTTGAAAATTTCTTGATTTATCTGAATGGATCTACTTTCCGATTGGTTCCATAGAAATTACATCAAAATCGGTTCAGTAGTTTGGTTTTAAATCAAAATAGCTGTAAAAAAAATGTCATCCAAGTAAAAGAAATTGCGAAATTGATACTTGACAAGGATTTTTGTGTGATGCGATAACTAAAAAGGGTAAAATAAAAACGTTTTTGCAAAACAAATAACCGACTTCCAAAAAAAACAAAAAAAAAAGTGGAAAATAACTTTACTTTCGGAAGTCGGTGTCAAAAAATTCAATGAAACAAACAATAGTCACCGACTTCCGAAAGTTAAGTTATTTTCCACTTTTTTTTGTGTGTTTTTTTTTAATCGCCTATTTTTTTTGTAACTACTAACTTGAATACTATTATTAAATTGAATACCCACTCGTTAGCTTAATGAAAATATTCCTATCGGTCAGGTGACACTGGGTTTTGTCATTGTGTAAAGTTAAGTCTTTAAAGGACACATGCGATTTTCATTATTATTTAGGTAGAAATTAAAAGTAAAATGGCCTTGTGGTTGAAAAAAACCATTAAACTTCTGTCACCTACAATTAGTGACACTGGGAATTGAAGAGGTAAAACGTTTCGTAAACTAGATGGCGTTAGTTTCTTCACAACTATGTAGTCATAGTTGTAAAGAAACCAACGCCACCTAGTTTATTTTCTAAAACTTGAACTCAAACGTTCACGGGAAAATAGACACTAAGGTATGCAATTTTGCAGCTGAATATACATTGGGCATGGGTAAAGACCCAAGAAATACAGAGTATTTCTTACACATCATGTTTTATGAACTTGATTAACTGCGCCACAATATAAACATGAAGCTATGCCTATATCTTAAAAGGAAATCTGCCTTAATTAAAATAAAGTGACCCGTCGCCATTTCGCACGCTAATATCTGCGTAACTTCTGAACGAATTACGGTCTGGCTTATCGCATTTTTAATACAGATTGATTATTTTTTTTTATGACAGTCAAAGATCGTTACTCACCGAACGCCTGATGCCTGACATCGGTGTCAATGTAGACCACGACGAAGGTGGTGTGACACCTTCTTGCGGAGAAAACATGACTAAAGATCGCACAAGATAGAAAGGTTTGGAAGAAGGAAGGGGAGGCCTTTGCCCAGCCGTGGGATAAGATAGGCTAACAAAGAAAAAGGTGACTCAATAAATCACCGACCACCCTCGGTGGACTGGTAGAAAATCATTAAGTCAGCCTGTATACCTTTTAGTGTGCCAAAAACAAGTAATTCACTTATCTAAAACCAACTAAAACATAAATTATATAGCAACATCAACAGTGCAACACCCTAAAACTTCAGTTTTCAGCTCACATCTCAAAAGAAAAAGGCACAAGGCACAAAACTTCCAAACTCTACTATAAAACTGCTCTACCTCGGCGCAATCTCTTACTTTTATTTCAACAAAATTTCGTCAAACAACAATAAAACGGTGAAATTACTTCAATATATCCCACAGGGAGGCTAACTCTATTAAAAATATCGTCTCGCCTGCTCTATCACATTGTAGAGATGCTTGCAAGATGTTTGTGGTGAATCTTGCTCTATTCACGAGATTATATTCGAGACAGGAGCGTGGAATGTTTTACGCACTCGGTGTTTTTACCGTTGCAGTTTTTTTTTTAATTAATATTAAAAAAAAATATGAAAAATTTTCAATTTATACGAATGCACAGTTGGAAATAGATCATTCTCATGAGTTATTTTATAGGTATTTAATGAAAAGGTAAAGGTATCTTATAGGTAGATTTTTACTCAAGCAGAGCTACGTATTTTTCAGGAATTTGACTGTTTTCCGGGCGCAGGTTGACTTACTGGATTAGAATAATAATAGGTACTACTGTTGACAATCATGGGTTAGTACTTTGATTTCTTTTGAAAAAAAAACCCTTAGGAAAAAAGGCGTCATTATATGTATTATTAGCTCTGAAACACCGTTCAAATTAACTCATTTCGTGACTGATTAAACAGAATTCACGTACATTGGTCAGCGGTTGACCCGACCTTCAACTGTCTCTATTTATAAATACTTTATAAATAGAATTTATCTGACCGTATAAACTTAAAAGATTTTTGAGTACCGATCCTTATCAAAGAGGAGGCAATGTACTATAATGCCATTTTATTAGGGTAAAAATAAAATTCTCTTACTAATGGAACATGAAAAAAATAGTATTATTAACTTCAACACTTGTATTTCAATTCAATAAACATTTAATATTGGAAAATTCGTAATAAAGAAGTTGGTTTTTTCAGAAACTACATAAAATTAATTTCAAAATGGTTTTATTGATTTGCCAGTAAGCAAATAAGATTTGACTAGATTTACTTTTTTTGTGTTAATTTAAAGCTTCTTACAACACCTTACCATAAACATAACGATGCCAATCTTAGTTCTTACAATAAAACTTTAAAACTAATCAAACAATTCTAGATTTCGTACCTTTAAGAACGTATTTATGCTTTGAACAAAAAATAATGTAATGTAGTAAAAGCTAAAAAAAAGGTTTTCATAACCGCCACGTTTACCCAACCCAGTGCGTCCAGCCCAAATCTCCAAGTGACAAGCGTCAACATTTATCAGTGTCTTGCGACAAACGACAGCAATTAACATTCTGCAAGCATTGTTAGCGACTGCGACTGGTTGCTGCAACTATTGTGTGGATATCTGAGGTGTGGCTCAGTCGCATGATGAATGGCCCGGTTTATCTTGGTACCTATTGTATTATTTGGTACTGATTGTTTAGGTGAGCTTGGGTAAAGGCAGAAGTCTACTGAGCATTGGCCTCTTATTTTTCTCTTGGCACATGTTTATAGTCTTCTGTTAAAGTTTTGCACAGGAAAAGCTCTTCGAAATACATGGGTAATCATACTAAACAGTTTAAGTAGCTAGCTAGTGCGTAAAGACTGCAGTATCTAGCGTTTTGGTATGTAGCCTACGTTAATAAATTCCCTACCGATTAATGTTTGATCTTGGAATGTTTTCCATCTCAACACCCTGTGGCGACACTAACAACAAAGACGCACACTTATTAGTCGCATGAAGGTGGCACTCTAACCTAGCGCGTCGACTGTGTACCTCGCCGCCTGCGCCCGCGCACCTGCCTGCCGTGGTGTGAGACGGCTGATCCGCTATCGCTCGGTCACGCCAGGCAGTGCCCTACCTGCTCCGACGGCGAATGCACGTTCATTTCTTTACTCGCGCCTAATCGCTCACATGTATATGTTTTGCCTAAATCTAGACTATCTCTTAGTGTCAAAGTGCTTTCCTATCATTCTCTATTTTCTTCGTGTCTTCCTTCATACCTTCGTGTTGTTTGTAACTGTACATCTGTGCTCTAAGTCCGCTAATAAACATTTGTAAAAATCTCAACGGTGTCGTGATTTGCCATTGTAATCATAACCAAACCTACAAGTGGTGACCCCGACAAAGGAACTCAAGAAACGGAAAACAAGATGGATACCGGTTCTGGAGTAAGCAAGAAGGCTACTGAAGGAGATTCGGGCGATATTTGGCGAGTTGGAGTGCGAGTACCGCCATTTTATCCGGATGACCCGGAACTTTGGTTCGCTCAGTTAGAATTTCAATTTACGCTGTCAAATGTCACCCATGACTCGACAAAATTTTATTACGCCGCGACTCAACTAGAACATACGTACGTAACACATGTAAAAGATATACTGTGCAATCCGCCCGTGACCGGTAAGTTTGAAAAGCTTAAGAGCGAGTTGATCAAGCGTCTGAGTGCGTCTAAAGAAAAGAAGTTGAATCAGCTGTTCCTTCATGAGGACATGGGAGACCGTAAGCCCTCACTATTTTTACGACATCTTAGGAATCTGGCTGGCCCGACCGTAACAGATGATGTGTTAACCACATTATGGACCGGTCGCTTGCCGCATAGCTTGCAAACCGTCGTAGCTTCACAGCCCAAGCTTGCTTTAGACGATCTGGCCGAACTAGCAGACCGTGTTCATGAGATAGCCCCATCAACACCTCACCATCAAGTGGCTATGGCTTCAACCGCTTCAACCGCGGCACCACCCCCATCATCCTCGCGCATAGATGAGCTAGGGCAGGAAATTTGTGCTTTAACTAAAGAAGTTGCTAAACTTACCTCTTATGTATACAGGCAGTCACGTGCGCGTTCCCGGTCCAGGTCCAAAGGTCCACGCAGCCGCAGTCACAGTCACTCACGCAACCGAGAACCACCACAAGACCACCCTTACTGTTGGTACCACTATAATTTTGGAGCGAGGGCCAAGAAGTGCAGCGACCCATGTAAGTTTAACGCGGGAAACGACTCGGGCAGCCGGAAGTAGCGGCCAACGACTGCCCAGTCCAGACAGGCCGTCTCTTCGTAGCTGACCGGACTACTAAGATGCAGTTTCTCATAGACACCGGATCAGATTTATGCGTTTACCCTCGTTCGGCAACCAGAGCACCCTGCTGTAAAAGTAAATATAACCTTTCTGCAGCAAACGGTACGACGATACATACTTACGGCCCCATATTACTGCACTTAGATCTAGGACTGAGGCGAGATTTCGTATGGCAATTTATCATTGCAGATGTATCTAAGCCAATTATAGGCGTTGATTTTCTAAGCCATTACGGTATTCTTATAGATTGTAAGAACCAGCGCCTCATTGACGCGAAGACGTCGCTATCAATTACAGTACCAAGGAAAAGCATTCCAGAGAATATAGTATCCATTAAGACTGTAACTGGCGAGTCTGACAGTCACAACATACTGCGCGAGTTTCCTGAGGTCACGCGACCCACTGGAGTGGTACGTACAATTAAGCACAATACTGTTCACTATATAAATACCACGCCAGGCCCTCCTGTTGCCAGCAGACCGCGCCGCTTGGATCCTGTAAGACAGAAAGCAGCCCAGAAGGAGTTTGATGACATGTTGGCGAGTGGCAATGTAAAGCGTTCGGAGAGCTCTTGGTCTTCACCGTTGCATATGGTCAGAAAGAAGGATGACGGCTGGAGACCGTGTGGAGATTACAGGGCACTCAACGCACGGACTATCCCGGACAGATATCCAGTTCGTCACATACAGGACTTCTCGCACCAGTTATCAGGCTGTACAGTTTTCTCTACGCTTGATTTAGTGAAAGCGTATAATCAAATTCCAGTTAATCCAGAAGATGTCAAGAAGACTGCCATCACTACACCCTTCGGACTTTTTGAATTTAATTTCATGACGTTTGGCCTGAGGAATGCTGCCCAGACCTTTCAGAGATTTATAGACGAGGTACTGCAGGGCATGGAAGATTTTGCTTACGGGTATTGCGACGATATTTTAATCTTCTCGCCTTCAGAAGAGAGTCATAAGGACCATCTACGGCAAGTTCTCACACGACTGTCAAATTACGGCGTTCTCATCAACACAACAAAATGTGTTCTGGGAAAATCAGAGCTGAGTTTTTTAGGTTACAACATTTCAGCAGCAGGCACTCGACCATTGGATAATAAAGTACAGGCCATTATGGACTACCCAATACCAAAGACTGTAAAAGAGCTAAGAAGATTCCTGGGAATGCTTAACTTTTACCGGCGTTTTGTGCCAGAAGCAGCAAGGCGCCAGGTACCGCTGAATTCACTACTCGAAGGATCAAATGTCAAAGGTTCGCATCCAGTTCATTACACTCAAGAGTTGCTTCAGTCATTTCAAGATTGTAAAAAGTCTCTGGCAAATTCCACACTACTAGCTCATCCTGATTCAAATGCGGAATTGAGTATTGCTACGGACGCTTCGGACATGGCGATTGGAGCAGTGCTACAGCAAAAGAAGAATGGCAACTGGGAACCACTAGCGTTCTTCTCTAAAAAGCTAGCAGCACCGCAGAAAAAGTATAGCCCATTCGACAGAGAGCTGTTGGCCATGTATGAAGCAGTCAAGTATTTCCGCCATATGGTCGAGGCCCGCAGTTTTTCAATTATAACCGACCATAAGCCTCTCACACATGCATTCAAAACTGCTCATGAAAAATGTTCACCAAGGCAATTTAGGCATTTGGAGTTTGTTGCACAATTTACAACCGATATACAATACATACCAGGAAAAGAAAACATTGTTGCAGATACTTTGTCTAGAATAGAGGAAGTCGCACTTGGCATCAATTATCAGGCACTAGCACAATCTCAGGACGTCGATCCAGAGCTGCAGGGCTTGTTGAAAAATGGATCATCACTAAAATTACAAAAACTGAACATACCTGGAACATCCACTGAAGTCTTCTGTGACGTTGCAACTCAGCCACCTCGCCCATACATTACGCCTGAATTTCGACGACAAATATTTAACTCACTTCACAACTTGAGTCATCCTGGAAGAACAACTACAGTGCGACTGGTCACACAGAGGTACGTGTGGCCAGGGATTCGAAAAAACTGTAGAGAGTGGTCTCGCGAATGCCTAAAATGCCAAGGCAGTAAGATAACACGCCATACCTCTGCTCCAACATCTCCGTTCCTATCTCCTTCATCCAGATTCACTCACATTCACCTCGACATAGTCGGACCATTACCAATTTCTTCTGATTTCAGGTACTGTCTCACAGTCATCGACAGGTTCACACGATGGCCCGAGGCATACCCTATGAAAGATATCACCGCAGAGACGTGCGCAGCATCACTGGTGTCCGGCTGGATCGCCAGGTTCGGCTGTCCACTGAAAATAACAACCGACCGTGGACGCCAGTTCGAGTCTCATCTCTTCAGAGCCATCACTTCCATGGTTGGTGCACGACATTTCCACACGACCGCCTACCATCCTGCTGCAAATGGCATGGTGGAGCGTCTACACCGACAACTCAAGGGAGCCATCATGTGCCACTCAACAACGCATTGGACTGAGGTACTTCCACTAGTGCTTCTAGGCATAAGAAGCGCATGGAAGGCAGACATTCAGGCATCTCCGGCAGAACTAGTCTTCGGGGAGCCACTACGTCTACCTGGTCAATTTCTCGCACCCACAGATGACCACAATACAACAGACGTCACCGATTTGGCAACGCGTCTCCGAAACCACATGAACAAGCTCACACCAAAACCAGCATCCTGGCATCGAAAAGGTCCCTTTTATATACCCCAACATCTCGAAAGTTCTTCTCATGTTTTCTTGCGGCAGGATTTCGTCCGAAGACCGCTGGAGCCGCCGTACGCTGGACCATATAAGGTTCTAGAACGGCATCCTAAGTACTACAAACTAGATATAAGAGGTAAAGAGGTGACTGTTACTGTCGACCGGCTGAAGCCTGCCTTTCTCACTCGTGATGATGTCGTCACAGCTTCATCAGCGACATCCGAGACGCCTGCAAGTGAACCACTACCCGAGTCAAGCGTGGACACAGAAAAAAGGACAAGAAGTGGACGACGTGTACGCTTCCCTGATTTTTATCGCCCGCAGTAGCGGTCTCAGCGGGGGAGTACTGTGGCGACACTAACAACAAAGACGCACACTTATTAGTCGCATGAAGGTGGCACTCTAACCTAGCGCGTCGACTGTGTACCTCGCCGCCTGCGCCCGCGCACCTGCCTGCCGTGGTGTGAGACGGCTGATCCGCTATCGCTCGGTCACGCCAGGCAGTGCCCTACCTGCTCCGACGGCGAATGCACGTTCATTTCTTTACTCGCGCCTAATCGCTCACATGTATATGTTTTGCCTAAATCTAGACTATCTCTTAGTGTCAAAGTGCTTTCCTATCATTCTCTATTTTCTTCGTGTCTTCCTTCATACCTTCGTGTTGTTTGTAACTGTACATCTGTGCTCTAAGTCCGCTAATAAACATTTGTAAAAATCTCAACGGTGTCGTGATTTGCCATTGTAATCATAACCAAACCTACAACCCCATCATCATCTTCCTGCCCTTGTCCCATTCTACTTGGGGTCGGCGCAACACGTTTTCTTCTTCCATTCTCCCCTGTCAGACGTCACGGCATCATTTACTCAACACCCCGATACCAACAAACAGTTTGGTGTGGATAGCATACAAAAGAAACTGTTGGTCTTCATTTTGATAGTTCCACAAAACAGATTCGATCCTACTGTCATATAGTTTGATGCCAGCGATCATTTGTAAACACGCTATCAGAATCTTGAACATCGTTTCAGAAATGATGAAAAACGTAAGTTTTTAAGACTAAAATAATAACTATTTGTGTTACCTTAAATAGGTTCTTTTATTGATTTTGAACATCTGCGTCATATCCTAAAGTATAGGTAACCTTCCTTCATTGATACAACCTTTATTCAATGATACTTACTAATAAAACTGATGTCCAACTCAACATAAATTATGGTCAACGCAGAATTTGTCTTGCACTGTGAGTTTATCTAAGAAATCGAGCCAGGAAAACTTTTCATTTGGAAATTGAACCAGAGATAGAAGATGGAACAGATTTCATACCTGCTTATTTTGTTAATGATTTCAATGGCATTATGAAAACGCAAAAGTTTTCTTAGATTTAGAATATCTAAAACTTATTTAATTAAAATAAAGTAAAGTGTTGTTCTTTTTAAAATTAAGCCTGTCTGTATTAAGCGAAGCTTGTTTGTTATTCAGTTTTATATTTCAACGTTCTTAAAAAAGAAAAGTATACCCTTAAATACTTCACAACATTGCAATATTGAGAAAGGAATGCCAAAATGATGGAAAACGCAACGTGTGATCATCCAAAGCTTCGGTAAAGTGCAAACATAGCGCTATGAGTACGTACCGGTCCAGCAGAGTCCTTGGCCTGGTACATTTCTATCTCGGAGACATTAATGATGACAACAAACTAGACAGCATGATGGTTATAGCAATGTTTCATGGCTTTTCGTTACGTTTCCAACCTGCCAGCATTAACTTAGACTTTTGAATGCCTTTTTAGAATTGCCTCGCGCTATATCTACCTACCTTCTTCCTCCTCTTTATGGGGACTAATATGGGTGACAGAGGGGAAGCCGTCTTTGTGAATCTTTTTGGTTTTACGTACGCTTGTTGAAAGTCTTTTGGTATCTATACTTTGTTGAAAGTCACAAAGTTGCTTAGGTCAGACGGTCATCATAATTAGAGCTAATGTAACTAGATTCGTTAATTTAAGGACTGTTTGATGTCATTTTAATTAGAACATAGTACGCGCCTTAATTGCGTTAGTAACAAAATTATTTAACTCAAAATAAAATATTTATTTAATATAGTTAATCAAATGATTATTAATAGTTCGTTATTTATATTTTTTCAGAATAACCTTACTTTTACAGTAAGTAAAAAATAATTCAACTTTTAAAATAAAACTAAGTAACATTTTAAATCTGAAAACGAAATAAAAAATATATTTACCTCAAAAAATAGTCAACAGTATTTTTTATCATACGTATGCAAAAATCTCCGATCTTTTGTGCGAAATGAAAAGTGAGAAATTGGATCAAGAGACTTTGATTTTCAATACTGTGAATTTATATATTTTATGTATTGAGCCACATTTTCACAATGCGAAGAGTGAATAAAAAAAAACTTTTTACGGTGTAACCTGAATCTGAATTACTCAAACACTGTTTTAAGCTTTCACGGTTTGTAACTAAGTTTTCACGATTTGTAACTAAACTTTCACTGCCACTTACCGGGAGCTCAAAATAAACTATAGTCACGGAAGATATCCCATAAATGACAGTGAAAGTTTATCTGAATTATTATCAGAAATTTAATCCGATCTGACTTTTGTATCGTCAGGCACCTATAGCTTGCTATTCATACATACTTGCCTGTTTCCGATACCCTTACTTATTACTGATGTTGAGTATATAATAATAGTTTCATTCAACTTATGGGTTTAGGGATACATTTACCAACTTACTTAATAATGCATTTTTTAAATTATTTGTTAACTAAGTAAGTTCTGCAAAAAATCATACTTCAAACTTAGATTAATTCACCATACATAAGTATCGATAAATAAGCTCATTATATACATATATGTATGTGATGTTGTAGTGTTACCAAGTGGAGACGATCGGGTCCCGCGTGGCGCACATGGAAGGCGCGCAGTCCGAGCGCGAGTGCTCCGCCGAGCTCGCTGAGAGAGAGGGCAGGTAATGTATTCGATGAATCACTAAGTACCTATTGGGTATTTTTTGTACCACAGTTTCTACAATTGGAGAAAGGCTCGTGGCTAAATAAAACAGCCGTACGGGTCGATCTTCAAGGAAGCAACGGTTGTCGAGATCGGTCCCGGGATGGGTGACCAACCATTACATACCAATGGGTATATGGGTAGTCAGAAACCCGAAAGTATGACAACCAGTCTTACCAAAGAGTATCTTAATTTCCCAGTAACTGGGTTGTAGAAGTCAGACGGGCAATCGTTTTATGTAAACTAAGCATGTATGTATGTATTCAGCTGCATCCGACTATACTGGAAGCCGACCCAAACATAGTTAACCTTAGAGAAAAGGCTACGTAGATGAGTTTTTATCATTGAAATCTTTGACAATCTCGTCCTGGTAAGTACAAACATGATTACAAGAGTTCAGTTATACGACAGCCATTTTCTTTATCAATGTATAACGTCATCAAACTACAAAGAAAATTAATGAAACTTTTAATGAAACTTCAACGGTAGTTACTGGAGTTGTTAGGTTAACTGCAGTCATAATTGAAAGGTCCGGTTTAATAGGAGCCACGATTAAATATATTGCGGTGCTAAACAGTGGGTCGATACTGACCCGTAGTTTATAATGTTAGGGTTAGCGATAGGTTCTGTTTACTTTGAGATATTGTTGTCATTTTTCAATCATTTAAAAGTGAATTAATTTCTCAGCCCCTCTGGAATTTTAGTGGCCTCGTTTTTATACATCGACATCATTGTTTTTTTAGCTGTATTTCAATACAAATTACTTATAGTTTAAGTACAGCTAGGAAAACAAAACCCGTAATTGGCCGTTGCGGAAAATCGACTTAGCGTTAGCCGCACCCTACCAATTTCAATAACGTTTACTATGAGGGGCCTATCCTGTATCCACGCTATGCTGTGGGAAAACGTTTTGACCAGTCCAGACCAAATATGAAAAAAAGAGCAACACGTACATCGAGAAGATTCCACAACCTGTTTAAAAAAGACAAAGCTATGTATTTTTATACATTTGAGTTATTGGGAAAAAAACGAAAGGAACATAATTTATTTTTGGCCATCATGACATACATAAAAAAAATTGCATGTAACTTCTAACTAAAACGTAATGTTTACAAAGGAAACTACTTACTTACCGCAGTTACTCTTCGTTTACCATTAAACAAGTGCCAACTCATCATGCTAGTCAAGCTAATGTTAACTTTACCTGATTGACATTTTCTCTCTACTGACGCACAAAGGAGTTTACTCTGAAGTACTAGAGACACTTCACTAGGGCTGGTTCCCACACGTTCGGGTTCGCATGCTTCGGCCTAGCCGCATGGCAAAATCTTATCATATATGTATGGAGGTTAAGCTCTAAATGTGCCGAGCAAGATTTCGAACGTCGAACGTAGTTTCCCAAACGGTAAGAGCCAATTGAAAGTCGAATATGTGTATGTGTATTAATTGTTTAGGGTCAGTTTTGTTGTTTAACAAATGCTGCCGAATAGAACTAACCTAACCTAGTTCAGGACCTCAGATGACTTGTGAAGCGACAAGTGCGAGCGTCAATTGTTTCCCTCGCATAAGTCACGTTACTAGTCACGTCGTGGTGACTCGTGGTACACTCTTAAGCCCAATTTACATGTGCGTAAAGGACAAACCCACCACCTCCCGAGGCCCCACCGACGTCATGTCATATGGGCCGATACATCAAGGAGACGACTGCGGACATAGCCCGCCTAGATGGACGTGCTATTACCGCAGTCGACTCTTGACTTCATGTTATAAATTCTCTCTTCCAGTCCCTTATGTGACTTTCTCCAATTTCTGAGGCGGCAGTCTAGTGATTAAGGACAGTGGTGTAAACCGATCGGAGAGTATCGAGTAAACAGTCACTGTCTAGGTGCTCCCCACTCACCATTGTACTTGTAGTCGCTACTTGCCACTGTCCTTAACCAATGTAAAGCGGGTTTTACTCGTAGCAAACTTTTTCGTTAGTTTTCTTCGCAGTCGCTGTTGCAACACGCGTCACTAAGTCAGCCAAGCTGGAACTAGTGTGTACCACCCCTATAGAGTAGTGTTTGCAGTTCCTCGTATTATGACTTAACGACACCGTAAAGGAACCAGTAATGAAATTGTGTTGCACGCTAGCTCAGCCACTCATAAACTACACTATATGAGTACCTACGACATCAAATATTATGTTCTTAGACAGTTTTAAGTTTTTGATACGAAATGGACTTAGTTTTACGCCATATATATGTTACGGGCAATTTGATAAGTCCGGGCACTATAAATAATGGCTGGTCTGTATTCATAATGCCCGACTCGATTGGGCAATGTGGTTAAAACAGCATGATTAATCACTTTTCCCGGCCATTATGAATAATGCCCACCCTATCTTGGGCAAAGTAATAAAATAGGTGAACTGTAGTGTTTTTTTTTATTAAATGAAATTAAACTTACATAATTTTCATGAAAAGTTAACAAAAAATAAACTATTGAACATAGTAGTTAAAAAATAAATGGTTAAAAATGTAATAACATCAGTAGTTACGTGCTTTTATTTTGATAAAATAATTACTTAAGAACAATAGTTTAAAAATTAGTAAACTGAGAAAAATCAACTGAAATATTTATTAATTAAGGACTGTGCAAGAAAGATATTAAGTTTAGAATGATTTATTCTTGCAAGATGAGCTTTTATGACATTTTGAATTGCAAAGAATGTTTGAATTGCAGTCACCACTACAGTTACAATGCTGGAAGCCTTGTCCTTCAAAATGAGAGTCTCTTCGAGCACATTCTCGAAGAGTAATATCAACTTTTGGAACATCATCCATCGAAATGAACTTTTCTTTACACACAGTAAACTCATTTCTGGAGTACAGTTGGTTTAAAATACCGTGTTTAGTTCCTAGTTTGTAAAGTTTTTCTTTTTCGACAGATATAATAATAGTAATTATATTACGACTATCCGTCTTGGCTCGATCTACATCTGGTATCCTTACTCGAACGCTTTGGCTTATTTCCAATAGGAAATTTTGCATTTGAACGCGCCAAAATTTTTTCGGCTTGCTTATCAAGTGATACCTTAGCTGCGTTACGAGCCTCCCGAATTTCGTTTGATTTTGTGTTGAGTAAAGATGCAGCCTTTTCATTATCAGAATGTTTCATTTCATTGCTCATATCGGCAGAACGCTGTTGATCGGCTGCTCGAGGGTTTTCATTTATTATGGCCACACTCACAGTGGGTTGCTGATTTTCTGGTTGAATATCATACTGCCCGGTCCAAGTGATAAATTCAAGCTATCTCAAACACTGACTTATTACATGGACCACGGGCCGTCGGGCATTATTAATAATGGCCGGTCAAAGTGATAAATTAATCACTTTGCCCGACGCTCTTGGGCATTATTAATAATGGCCGGTCCTTATTAATAATGCCCAGTTAATCACGTTGCCCGTAACATATATATATATATATATAATAAAATTGTAACAGATCGATTTCTGTATGTACATTGAAGATATTGAAAAAAGTAATATATGGGGGTCTTTATTAGAGCAACAGAAGCCAAAACAACAGTTTTTAGATTTTTAATCTGTCTGTCTGTTTGTATGTTTGTACGCGGATTTTCATCGCTCTACTACTAGATGCCTAACTTAAAATATAGGCTACATTTTACCACAAAAATTACCTTTTTTTATTCTCATTCTAAGTACGAAGTCGCGAAAAAAAAGGCTACGGGCAAAGGCTAGTATTTAATATAAGTGTCACACTCTTCACAAAAGGCTCACGGGCACATCTTGACTGAACAAAACTCAACAACTCAAAGGGAGGGAGAGAGACAATACTGTGGGTAGTCGGTGGTGTACCATTATTAAAATAAATATATACAGGGCGTGAGGTTATGTATTAATAATCATGAAAAGAACAAAGAACTATAATTATATGGAAGGGTGATGTTTAAGGAGAAAAGTGGTACTTATTGACCATCATTTTCATCAAAGTGGATTGAGCGCACCTTACTGACACGGGCAAAGCGTTCCATAGCCGAACAAATAAACATAAAACAACAAACACCGTAAAACGTGAAACATTAAGTAAAGCAATTCTCGTTAGAAACTCGAGGGTTTAAGTTTTTCTTAGTTACTGTAGTATGCGGTACATGATTTATTTATTTATTCAAAAAGGTATCAAATCCCAAGGTAAAATACATGGTTATTTAAAATTAAAACATTACAAAACTACATTAGAAATTTTATCAGTCCGTTACTTTATCAGTAACACTAAAATTTCAGGATTATAATTATAAAAAAATCTATCCAATTCATTAAAATAGGTAGATACTGTATATTACTAACATCATATTATGGATCAAGGTCGGAAATAAAGTAGGTATCTTTTTTTTTAATTAATTTTATTAAAATAAAATAAAATAGAGACATTATAATTGCGTTGTTATTCATAAATAACAATACAAACTTCTAACTTCTATGTTATCCAACATAACATTAAATCACGCCTGCAATCCCCGAAGGGTCAAGCAGAGGCGTACCTATTTGTACAACCCACTTTTATTTTTGTTTGTATCCAAGTTATCCAATATTTCTTGGAATAGTATCCAGAGTTGGGACTAAATGACCCTCCTTTGGCTGTGCCGTAGTCAGGAAACACTAACATGTTTGTGGAGTTTAACACGTTCAGACCGGCACCTCTTGAGTAGGTACTTGGTATCCTACGGCGCAAATCTTGATATGGCCACCGGTGGTTACATCACCGCCCCATGAACCAAAATACAATTTTTCAACATTAATTTTTGCTTACTTTTCGAAATAATATCCACCTCCTGAGCTGCACTATGAAAATGTGACAATTTTACTAGGCGGGAACTGTAAATACAACACTTTCTCTCAAAGCGGCGCGAATTTCTTAGTATATTGAAAGTATAGTGTGACGTGGCCACCGGTGGTACACCTCGCCCTGTCAGCAAATACTCCGTGCTCCACCGGTGGTACACGCCGGTCTGAACGTATTAAAGCCCGATTTGTGGAAAAACCAAACATTTTTAAACAGCAAAAACATCGTTTTAACCTACCAAAAATCTATAATTATTAAAGTAAATAATATAACCCATGAAAAGTTTGAACCATGCTCTTTACGAGTTATTTTTAATTACAACTTTTAACGATTGTTTCGTGACGTCATACCCGTTTGAGAGTTTAATGTTGCTCTTAATTAACACGCGACCCGTTGCATGCGACCGATTGCCGAACAATCGCAGCCGTGTAGCAGTCGCGTGATTCAGAAGCATTTTTAATCACGTAAGTTGTTGAAGCTTAGTTTGAGGGTAATTATTGGGCTCAATATAACATTTTAATATGACAAATAATTAATTATGTTTTATAGGGTACAGTATGTTTCCGGGTTCATGAAGGACTAATTAGCTACCTAGTGGCTCTACGGAAAACTAATACTTTTTAATTAATATGAGTACATGCATGTTTAAAAGCACAAAATACAGACATCAAGATAAGACTAAGTGCCCTCTGATACTCTGAGACATGCAGCCAAAACGACTTATGTGCTGCCTTCGTCACACTATAGAAGTTTCGATGTTATATACCAACGAAAAAAAAACACTGTCGTACCAGGGACACGAAGAAGGACATGGATCACTTCTTCTATCTTTATCGTGTGGTGAGAGCCTAATCTGACGTCAGAGTTTTTATGCCGCCCGTGGGCCTCTGACTTGGCTTTACATGCCGTCGAGAATTAATATCTTTCAGGCCTGCTGGTTTCCTCACGATGTTTTCCTTCACCGAAGCAAGTGGTAATTATACATGCACATGATTCCGAAAAATCGAAGAATGGATCGCTAACACCCGTATCTTTATACAGTCAAAGTGATTACTAGAGTAAAAGTCATAATTTTTATTCTGTAGTTTAGTAATAGTTTGAAGTTAGAACTGTCAAAAGTTAAAATTCTTAGCTTTGCTTTCTTTGACGGTTCTCATTTCGTTTAAGTTCTTGTCTATTGCATAAAATGTTTGCCTAAGTAATAACTTTTACTCAAGTAATTATTTAAATTGACTATAGTTACGGGTGTAAGTATAGAGCTATGTATTTTGGAATGTACCAATTACTGCGTATTACGAACGAGCTTGTGATGTCAAAGCGTATCACAAAGGTACTGGTTGCCTGAAACCATACCTAATGAGAACGTTAATGGATGCAGTTGTGAGTTTGAGCTGAAAATAGGATAGGATAGGTAAAACCAGGAGGTGAGGTGGTACCTAGTGTTGTCATTGGACATAATGATAAATTGAAGACCCTTTTGGAGTAAGTAGGAATCTACCATTTTATTTTCAATTTTTTGAATACTTTGGCATATCCAAGGTATTGAAAGATTCTTTTTTTTTGTTTGTTTTGTCGCAAATACATCATTTTGCTCTCTAGGTTCAATGAGACGATGGGATTACGGTTTTTCTGTGACATTTCTTATGGTAGCACAATTATACTCTCTTAAATTTCTTTGTATTTATGCTCATAAACTTTCAGTTTTATTATACGGAAAAACTGGCTTTTGAAAAAAGGCAACTTTCAATCCAGAATTGCGTGTTTATAATTTATGACCCTTTATTAACTACGATCATAAAATTAAATACGACTAAAGACCAAAATGATTTTAAGTAATTACAAAATAGAAAACTTGGAACTGCGCCTTCAGCACATAAATCTTACTTTTAATAGCTATTTTATTGCCGAAGGAAAACTATTATTGCACAATTTTGAAGTTCCCAGCCTAATTAGAGAAATGGCTTTTGATTCTCAGTAATTAACTGTGAAATGTTAGTGCTTCCACTGAAAATTACACCGTACCTCTAGGTGATAAGGTGTTAATTCATTTGATTTACGACTTTATATTATTCCCCGCGTCATGATTGCCATAATTTTAAACTAAACCGTCTTCAATTGCACAGAACGGTTACGTTACAGACATAAGGCGGCAAAAGATTAATTAGACTGATTGAATAATGGCGCCAGTTATTATCTGTGGTACACTTACTTTGAAAAGGTAGTGAATATAAAGTTTGAATCTTATCTATGCTTACATAAATGTTATGTAAAGTGGTGGCCACATACTGGGAGTCTCAGCGTTAGAAGGCCTCCGTCGAGGTGGTCTGATGAGCTGGTGAAGACCTCGTGCAATGTGACGACTCTTGGGGGAGGCCGATAAACAGCAGTGAATGTCTTTTGGCCAATATTATGATGAAATATCTACATAACATCATGCCAGTCATAATTAAGTCTTATAAATAAACATTGTATAAGACTGCATAACGTAACATAACGCCTGTAATCCTCGAAGGATTAGGCAGAGGTGTACCTACTAGTACACCCACATTTCGCCAATTATGTATGTATTGCCACCAACCGGGCACAAATTCATATACCGTGGCTGCTACAAAAAAAATCCTGATGGAAAAACCCGATAACACTTTTCCCGACCTGATATTCGAAACCAAGATCTCGTGCTCAGCAATCGCGCAAACCTCTCGACCATTGACTAAGTACATCATAAAATCCGATAAAATAATTCTTAATTAAACTACGTCACATCTAACTTATCGGAACTCAAGAGTTGGTATAGTTCGAATCACATCCCGTGGGGCTCATAAACCATAACTAGGACTTGTTTGACAACTAAACTAATAACTTACTATTTGTACCTGAGCTACTGGTCACCTTCACGAAGGAAATAACAGAACACAAACAGTTATTTCGCAATAAATCTTACTTGCATATCATACAAAGACTCCACCGCGTAACTTCACGTTCTCAAATAATATATTTCATTCCACTTCTCGCGACGACAGTACTTTCTCACCTACTTGAATCACAATTCTTAACTGCACCGCGCGCTCGAAACGTTTTTGCGAAAATGAAAATATTTTCCGACGATACCATAAAAGACTATTTAAATATCATTGGTGAAAGGAATGAATTTGACAAAGTCCTGACTTTACCCTTGTTGGTTCAAGAAATCCTCGGCCAAAATGTCTTAAATCCCAGTTGGAATTTGAAAAACAGAATGGCGAAGCAAATTTTCATTATCTTCTTACTAATTTACGTGTATTTCGGCACTAAAGAGTACCTCAAAGATGTTACAGAACTTACAACCAAAGGCGAAGCTTATTATACTTACTCAATAACCATCTTCTTTTCGCTAAAATACTTGCTTTTCCTTAACACCCGCGAAACTTTTCGAAAGTCTTACTTGATTGCGAAAACATCGTTGCTGGACATGATAAGGGAAGATTCCGTTGAGAAATCAAATGAATTGTTTGCAAAAGTAAAGCTTGTCGTCAAAATATTGTTTGCTGGGGTCCTTTGCCCGGTAATGATGTACCTTCTGGTTGCGTTTTGGAATTATATTCTGGGTACGAGGGTGACTTTGTCAAAGACGACATCGATTTTAATGCCAATGACAAGCCCTTATTATGAAGTCGGGTTGATCCTGCATACCATTTATTTGGTCGAGATGGCATTTACTTATTGTGTGGTAGATCTGTGGTTTGCCATACTAATGCTTTCTTTCTGTATGGCCAGCGACAGTGTGGTAAATAGGTTGAAGATGAAGCCTAAGGAATCTGATGAAACTGACTTGGAGTATATGGATCGTCTGAACAATGCGCTCAGGACTTTTTATAAAAATCATACTATTTTGATGGAGTAAGTTGTATCCGTTTAACATGTCGGTATTTCACTTTTTCTCCCAAAACAAAACTTGTTAAGTTTTAAACATATTAAACCGGTGGTATTAATTTAAATTGCATTAGAAGAGACGACAGTGGAAAAATCTTGATATTTTTACCAATTTGCGAACTTTACATGTTTGTAACAATACACAATGGTTGTTCTTTTGCTCGTTAATTATCTAGTCGACTCGTAAAATCAGAATTGTTTTTAAATTTTCAGTTATTTCAACATTACGACGGATATGTTCAAGTGGCTGACAGTAATCCCTCTAGTGAGCACTTTGTTCGCAATGTGTTTGATATATCTGTGTATGAGTGAGGTAGGTACAGTTTTACTTAATATTTCAGTGTTTAACGTTAACTGAGCATTTCTCGAAATTTTTGACCATAGTAATAATGTCGATGTCCCATGTTTTTGTCTTTGATTATTTTATTACTGAGATAATATAAGTAATATCATGATTGTCGTAACTGCATCGATGTTATTAAATTATCAGACAAAATTTTCTAAACAGTGTACAAATTATTAAGTTAATTTTAAAATTTAAAATCTGATTATGCCGAAATTTTCGTAGTATGGATAATAGTTTGTCCCGTTGTGACCGCAGTGATTTCGAACTCATTTATTTTCAATACATTATAAGAAGCTACGTGTATGTTATAGTCTCAAAACACTGTTTATGGCCTCAAATTCCATGTTATATTGAGTTTATAGTAAAATACGGCAACAGTTTAATAATTTTAGAAAAATAATTCTGTCCTACAAAAAGTTCCAAAACTGAATTCTTATTTTGTTACCGAATTTTGTATGGAAAGATTTTTTAAATCATCATATTATTTCGTTTTTTACTCTTGCCAAAACTATCTGATGACATTTAACTCCACCTTTTTGTTGTTTTGTCATTTCGGTATCGACAACAGCCGCGATAGCACTGTACCCTGACTACTGCGACAAAATCTTTCTGGATTTTGTTACACTGTGTCAAGGTAGGTTTAAGATACTTCATATTTTTGTTAAAATTGGTTAATAGTTCATTTTATAACCTACACTTTGATGTAAAATACTTTTTTCAACTGTTGGGTTTTAAACTTAATTTATTTTTTTGAAAATTCAAAACCTTCATTTCGTTACTTCTGTTTTTGTTACTTTCTCGTGGTAACGTATAATAGGAACGCGGGGTAACAAAAAAGGATTTTTTAAAGCCCTGTATACATCTCACAAAAATGCCACTTAGGTATATTTATGAAGTCTATGTACCTTATATTGCTTTCTTACAGCTACGTTATATTTTCTTAAAAATTATTTTTCTAAAATAATAATGCGGGATACAACTTGGAAAAAAAAATGTCCCAATCGTTTCGAGTTCGATGATTGAGTTTATGGCTTTCGGTTCCAGAACGACCTAAAAGTAACCGTGTATATTAATCTACACTAATATTATAAAGAAGAAAGATTTGTTTGTTTGCTTTTATACAATATATTAAGCTCTGCATAGCCGTTGTGTTTTTAACTGATTTTAAGTATTGAAATAATTTTAAGTGTACACTGCACGTGAGATTAAAAAAAATATTGTGATTAAAAAAACCATTGTACTTTAGTAATTATCATAAGAAAATATTGATTTAACCAAAGAAAATTAGGACTTTGTATGTGATTAAATAGAGGTTAAACTTTTTATATGCTTCCTTAAAGCCATTTAAATGAACATTTTGTTTTTAGAAATATCCTTCATTTTGTGTTGATTTTTACTTCTTTTGTTTCCATTTTATGATACTGAGTCAAGAGTGTGTATGCTAAGCCTTACATTTCCAATTTTGTTACCAACGCTTCTTGTTTTGTTACTGTCCCAAAATAATGCTGATAATTATGTTCCATATCTTGTTTATTTCTTTAAATTTAAACGCAAACAGCACTTGATTAAAAAAATAAATGATAGATATTTTTTTTAATAAATAGGAATTATAGCATCCTTCTTCTTTATATAGGAAAACGGAATTTTATCATTAGAAAGTGTTCTAATGGTAACAAAAACCAATAGTATTGCTAAAAAACAATTTCCTTTATTTTGATTTCACATTTTTTCTTTTGTGAAGATGTTGTTTAGTCAATGCTCTATACAGTAAAACATAAATTTATAGTAAAATTTGCATATTTCTATAAGGTTTTCACACATTTTCAAGTAACAAAATAAGAACTTTTATTTTGCCCTTAACTAATATTTCACAGGTTTTTTGTACAAAAACCTAAATAAAACTAGAAAATAAACAGAAATTTAGAATCTGCATAGGATTAGCTAGCTTTATCTAGTTGAATATGTCCTAAATATACATATTTTAATTTTAGACGATTTTTAAGACTAGCGTCAAAAAATTTGAGAAATGCTCAACTATAGATTACTGTTTTTATTATTTTGTAATTCAAACAACAGTGGGTGGAAGAGAGATGGCGCCCGACAGCTGTCGAACGCCACTCTCTCTCTCGAAATAGAACTAAATGGTTCCTGCATTAAGGCGTCATGATAGGCTAACTGTGCTGTAAGTGTTGCAGAATGCTACCTTACTTAGTTAAGATTCGGTCAAACAAATCAGAAATAGCAGTCAGTGTTAGGTGTCCATAGCCGATCCGAAATTTGTCCGTAGCGGTTTCAACGAAACTTTATGCCTTAAGTAATTCCCAATGGGATGTCCAGTTGTTTGTCTATTTAACATCTTGTTAAAGACTTTGAGGACTTTGTTGTCTTACTTTGCTCTAGTAACACATACCTACATTCATAAGTATTCATATTGTTCTAGCAAATACAGTGGATGTTTCTCACCAACTTAGTACCAACAATGATAGAAGTATTTGCCTACAACTTTCTTGGGGAAGCTGTAAAAAATAAGGTAAGCTAAAAAGGCCGGTTTAGCATGATCACAATAGGATAATAATATGAATCACGCTACAATACGTAAAATGATCGCAGTCGCAGTTAACGTAATGAATTTTTATTGTCATTTAGTGACCATTTTAAGAATTACATGATTCATATTATTATCTTATAATGATTATGATAAAGCGGTCTTTTTAGGCCCCCAGATCTTCATGAACTCATATTTTATAATATATATTTGTGAACCTATAAAATTAATAAAATTATAATTGCTACCGTCAAACAGGAAACGAAGTTCTACATGGCTCTGCTTGAGTTCGACTGGGTGAGCTTGCGTCTCAAATATAGGAAGAGCTACCTTATTATTATAAGTTACATGAATAAGGAATTCAAAATTAAGACCGCAATGGGGAACGACTTGTCACTTGTTACAATGACCTCGGTAAGTTTTCATACTTTTATTCATATATATATTTTTTTGGCATTCTTAATTTATGATTTAACTTCTTTTAGGTTAATCTGGAACAATAATTATGATTGTAATTATTTTGTATTGGGCTTTGATAGCTGCGCCACAGTACTTTACTTTTGTAGTTATCTCCGTTTTTCCTGTGTAATCTGTAAACTTAAGTTGTTCCAAATAAAATAAAATAAACTTTATTTTTTAACATAAAATCACGTACTGTGTAACTTTTTGGAGTATGTATACTCCAAAACACACACACACATACAAACACTGTTATAAGCCTTCACGGTTTATAACTAAACTTACACTGTCACCTACGGGATATATTTCGTGATTATCAATTATTGACTCATCAGTCATCCCGCGATCATGGCGCTTGCACCAGTGTCGAAGTATCAGGAGCTCAAAATAATTGATAATCACGGAAGATATCCCGTAAGTAAGTTTACACACATTCCAGTACACAGAGAAGGATAATATTATTAAGATTATGTCTGGCCTTTAAAAGAGACTGTGACCGCTGAGTTTGTATCGGTGTTCGGTTCAGACTACACGGATAAGAAACGCTGACATTAATACATAAAATATGCCTTTTTTTCAGACAGCTTAACTTACAATTCTCTTAATACAAATGTAGCTAATAATCTATATTACTTTAATACTAATAAAAACGCCGACCTCGTCTAGTTTTAAATCATAGTTTATGTTTCATTTGTATAAATGTAGATATTATTTTAAACTAATTACTACTTAGCACCAGTTCAGTTCCAAAAGAAACGACATAACTATTGGTATTATAAAGATGATAATTAAAATCTGCGGCCACAAATCCAGACAACAGGCTTATAATGAGGATTTTTTATTTTTGTTCCAGTTATTCAAAGCGACTTACCAAGGTCTTGCTATGATTCAAACAATGGAAACTTAAACAAATTCAAACACGGAAGTTGCACTTATTAAATAACAATTCGACGCACCCTGACAAAGCACCAATTACAAAAACGGAACCCTAAAAAGAGGAAGCCAAATAAAAATAGAGAGTCTTTTATTTTTTTACTGAAACCGATTTACCACCAATCAGATGGCATTTGCACGCCCCGATTGAAGGAAAAAAGAAGTGTATTATAGAAATCGGACATTGAAAAAGGTGGAGTATATCAGATGGTACAAATCTGCGGTTCGGACGTTTTTCACGCGACGTCCTAATTTTTTCGACTGATATTGTACGAATCACTTGAGGTAGGTAAAGGACAAAAGCAGTTTTTCGTATGGGTTTGTAATTTAGTTAATAGATCTGACGTCGCTTTTCCTTTGGATGAACGTTTTATTTCAAAAGCTTGCCAAAAATAAAGCACCATCAAAAGCAGCAATAAAAACATTGAGCCTATTCAAAATGTTTAATTTCCTCATAAAACGAATTTTAATTTCAAGTTGCCCCGAATATCATTTAGGTTTTTCGTAGAACTTGACACATAAACAAACCATAACCCTCAAGAAGTAACCAAAACAAAACATAAATTAATATACTATTCAAACATTTATGAAAATATCTTCATCAACGTCAAAGTCACTGAGTAAGCTATTGAGTTAGAAGCGTAGCAAAATATGCCAATACCAAACTGATTTTGAACGTGACTTCTCGCTTAAAGTCCATTTAAATACGCGGCAGTAACCGGGAACCGCTTTGAACCGCTTTCAACTGGTCTGGACCGATTCAGACCAGTTTGATATGGATCAGTGTTCGGTGCGCAACACCGTGAAAATGCTTTACGATCATTGCCACGGAGCATTTATAGCCGAGTTAAAATTCTCACGGACTGTATTCTACTTTGACGTACTATGAGAATTCGCATTCACCTTTGTGAGCATTTTCCGGTATTGGTTGAGTAATGGACGCTGAAAAAATACGGAGAAGCCTTTGGTGGTTGGTTTTTTTTTTCCTTCTCTTCCCGTTGTGGAAATTATTCAAGTGTGTTGGTTTGCATTCACCACAATTTGGCGAAAATGTAGGTTTGTTTTAGGGCTTGAATAAACATTCTACTTTACATGGTGTTACGTGGTTTCCTGATCGACAGAGTCAATCATCAGGAAGATTATAGGTATATGTCGTACTATTCAGCGATTATACGGCAAGTGAAGATCAGCTTATTATCGGAAACTATGTTACTTGTATTGGTACCAGACTGAAATCCTAAAAAAGAAATCTTTGAAAAAGAAGCTGTTTGCTAGATAGCTAGTAAGGAGTTCTATTAAAAATAAATTCTTACCTTTACATAAGCAAATGGTAGTGGTCCACAGTAATCCCGCGAGGTAACTGTGGTAATTCAAACTCTTTCCCCCCACCTCCCCCCTCAGAGACCATACATGTGATGATTGAACTCCGCGACGTGGCGCAGCTAGAAATAAAATAGTTCGCCATTGTACGACGTTATTTTAAAAACTTGAGAACTTTTCTCGGAAAGTTTTCTTCGGGGAAAGAAAACCGTTTTGTGTGAAAAAGTACGAGGTGTGATAAGCATGTGGAGTTGGAAATTGGGGAAATTGCATGAGAATTTCCGGGGAAGTTTAGGTTTACCCGGGGGTTTCCGAAATGCAGTTACGACGTGCAACATAAAGTAAGAAAAGTATTTTATCTGATTTGTAGAATAGATGCCTTCCGGCTTCAAGTCCACCCTATGTTCCTTTGTGAAGTATTTTAAGGACTGAAGGGGAGGACCCCTTAAGGAGATAAATACTTCACAGTGGAGGTCCTCCTCCACTTAATTACAAGTGCAAAGTCTTGTTTGTCACATTCACGCATCGCGTTGGCAGCATTGCTTTAATTTTACCCAGCCGAGGCAATGCAAAAGTTGACACAGATTGTGGAGGTAATTATATGTTCGCTGACTTATTTTTCGACAAGTAGTATAGGTAAGTTATAATTTGCTAATAATCGTATAAGAATTTCAATTCGAAAACAGGTTGATTGTCTTTATAAGAGTTAACAAAAGAAGGATAATTATCTATAAACAAATAAATAAAATTGACGTGTCTGTAATTACATAATGACAGCTTTTAACTGAATGCTTGGGAAAGTATAGGCATACGGGACTTATAGAATAAAACATGTTTTTTAATTTTTGACTGTCTGTCTGTCTGTTTGTTCCGGCTAATCTCCGAAACCGCTGGACCGATATTGACGGGACTTTACTGGCAGATAGCTGATATTATAAGGAGTTAATTAAGACAGTTTTGTATTTTTTTAAAGGATTAGGGTTCCGTGCATAAAAAAAAAATCCCTTGAAATTGTTAACAAAATCCGATTCAAATACGCGGCTGAAGTTGCGAGCAACAGCTAGTTTAACAATACAATTGTATTTCTTAGATTGGCATGTGAACTAAATCATATATAATCTCAAACCTTAATTTTAATATCTGACTGAATTTCAATACTCATTATCGTGATAATATCCAATAGATAACGTATGCCAAGTGAATAAAATTACGAAATATAAAATTCAAGTGTGCATAATACATTAAAAAGTAAGAGAAAGAGGACACTTTTTATTTCTCGACGATTACCTGCAGTTCGTTAGAAGCTGAAGATGTTGCTTATAACAGTAACTGAGGGTTCTGTAGGGAATTTTGTTTGACTGCGTCAAGAAATCGTTATCCTACAATTAAAATAAATGTAATATATTGGGTGGTAATAATCGGCTTTTACCTCTCATGGAGAGTTGGCCTGTTATTGTTCACTATAACAAGACTGTATAAAATAATGGGACCAAATTAGTGGTATAGAGCAAAAAAAATTAAGCACACAACTCAGGATATTATATTTTATTTTCTACCTGCATTGTTCGACATACGAGTAGTACTTTTAAATTTTTTGCCAGATCCTTTGTTTAATATCCGTGGAAAACCAATTGTTTTTCGTAGTCCATTTTATCATCCTAGTACTTATATATATTATATTATAATGAATAAAAGTACTACGAGTATGATAGACCCTGATACATTATTTTCGAGAGAAGATTTAAAAAGGTGGCATATTTTAGACCTATACTGCATTTTTGCTGTCCGTAATCTATATAATTATGCAGATGCCATAGTTTTCATTTTAAATTATTTTTTTAAAAATTGTTAATGGTTTCATCAAGATTTTATCTAGCTGTGGCCAGACTCGGCAAGAGTCCTAAATAAATAATAGATAGACCTAAATGAATTTTCGAGGCAATATTATGGAAATATGGAATTATTTAAGACTGGTACCTATTATCGCTGTCCGTAATTTGTCAGATGCCATAAAGTTTTTAATAGTATAAAGTAGTTAATGTAAAACCAAATACGTGACATCTATTTATTCAGTTTTATTTGTTAAGCGTTTTCAGGACCTAAATTCATACTAAATAATTTTGCTGATATTTTGATTTCATTTTCACTGCAGTCGAATGTGAAACCTGCCAAAAGAAATTACATATGTTATGCGTTATTTAATGTAGCAATACATAAATATTAGGTACTGTTATTAATTATAAAACACAATGTTTTTAATGTCGAAAACGTTGTAATCCAAAGGAAATGATTTAGTATTAAAATAAAATGGATATTTTCATCCTTATTTTGTAACTTTTCATCATAACATTTTACGAAGAACCCCAAAAGTATAGAGCAAGCAGGAATTATATCCAACAAAAGTATTCGCTGCGTTAGTCAGCTAATGAAATTAACAGTCCCCGCTGAGTTTAGTTAATTTCAGTTACACGGCAACTCTGGCCAACTGTTATATTTCACTGTGAGGATAACACCTGCGCTTTCAGGAGCGGGAAAAATTGTACCGAAGATTTGTGTAGTGTACGCTCTGTTACATGTTTACTCTGTGTTATTTGTTATTGGGCTTTCTTAACTAACAGTTTTTAAATATAAGGGGAGATTATTTGATTTATAGCCAATTTTTAAATATTCGGTTAACTTTAATGTTTGATATATTAATTTCTAAGTTATTTGAAGACTGAAAAATGAAAAATGGTCCTTAATTATTTCCTGTGTTTCGGGACCAGATTTTGCTTCATCCAACAAAGTTCCTTATATTTTCAGACAGACCTTAATGTAACAGGTATTTGAACTAATCTATCAATGCTGGGTCGAAGAGCTATGTCTCAGCAGTGCTAACTTTAAACATGCTATTTAACTATGCTACCTTTGATTGAAAATATCTATGTAGCTTAGGTACAACTTCTATTTTCAATCAAAGTTTTAGTTTCTCAATAAATAATTAAGAGGCCATGTGTACATTTCAACAATATTCCCTTCTCAAGAAACTTAAATTACTTACTGCTATAAATAATTACCATTGTGAAGTTGTATCTCGTTATGAATTTAGACACAAATTACGCGTCAACTTTGAAGGCTGTATATTATTCAGAATAGCTAGGGTTTAGATTAAGTCCCGGGAACTTAGCATAGTAATTTCTTATAAGCGTCTATGGTCCCAACTTTCAAGTGTTCAGGAGTTTGAAGTTTGTTGACTCCAACGCTTTGGGTAATTTAGTGATGTAGAATTATGTATTTTACTTGTTGATGTATGTAACGTGATGTTTATTGAAATTAATTTTAAAATCTTCCACTGGAATTCGAACAAAATGGGATAAAGAATGGACCCATGATCTTTTCTCAAGTAGACAGTTACGATAGAGAGTCGCGAACGAATTGTCGGACGAAGAAATAAAAAGTAGGTATGTAATAATTGCCTTATATAATCTTTTTTCTCCATGCATCTGTATGGGTGTAAATATATCGTTGACGAACTCGAAAGGCACTTATTCTCCTTTTTAGCTACGGAGTTATTGGGGGTCATATTTCCAACATTTTCACAAGTTATTTTCTTTAATGTAAGTAAGTAATTATTGTTAAAGTAACTAAGTATGTAATTATTTTTCTTTACTTTAATACCTCTATCCTTTAATGCATCCATCAGCACAATGTTTTGAGTGCGTTACATTGAGTCTTACCGTAAAACCTGATTTTACACCCCAAAAAAACAAAGTCGTTTGCCAGTAATATTTATTGCGTAGAGTTACTTAGTTTGATTTAGAGAATGCTTAGTTGAAGGGTTCGTAAAGGGTTTGTTTACACCTTGTAGGTTGTTGATCGCTGATCACTCTTGAACTTTCTGAAGAACATTACCAATAAGGTCAGTGTATGTATGTCGTTTTAGGACGTCCCTTTTGACGTTTTCCCTACACGACTTCCCTCACTCACTTCACACAAGTAGGTAACTTAGACTCATCTTTAACCTCATGTCTACAAAAAAACCCATCCAAACGTTCCATTCAAGTCAAAATCTAGCTTCAGATCTACAATGTGAACTAGAGACTAGACAATTTGACGTAGTTAATGGCAGTTCTTAGAGTAGACGTTGACAAAGGCGGGAAAGACGATAGATTAGTGGGAGCCCGGTGTTACCCAGGCGAGGGGCTTAACGACTAACTGACGACGGTAGGGTTTAAAAACAGAAGAATTATCTAGGGCTTAGGGTGAGGAGAGGAGTGATAAAAACTGTATCTTTATTCTTTCAAGGATGTTTTAGCGCGTGGAAAAAACGTAACTAATACCGCCATCTTGTTGTTGTGTCAACGTCAGATCCTTGCAGCGCTATGTTTTATTGTAAAATAGCTTTTTCACTGGCTTTGTTCACGGGGATGTTGGTAAAATTATCAACTTACTACTGCATCTATCCTCTATTTAAACCCAGGTCGTGGTCTAATAGTGTGCCTAATTTCATCGAAATCCGTTTAGTCGTTAAGGTGTGAAAACGTAAGAGACAGACAGAATTACTTTCGCATTTATATATTAGTGTGGATTACCTGTTTAGCACCACTCGATAAGTTCGATATTTAACACCCGTATCTATAAACAAGACAAAGTTTTTACTTGAGTAAATGGCATTTTTTAAGATACGATTTTATTACGTAGTTTTGTAATTGCTTAAAATTACAATTGTAAAAAGTTAGAATTACTTTTTTTGCTTCCTTTGACGGTTCTTACTTTGTTTAAATTTTAGTGTATGGTATAAAAAAATCTTAGAAAAATTACTTTAACTTGACTATGGATACGGGTGCAGATGTCAGACGCTGTCTTTCATTGGACGGACACGTATCTAAAGTGTCCTGCTCAGATATTGAGACCTGTCTCGGTTGTCATAAGAATTCCTAGGCTCTAGGAATTCGCAAGGCAGACCGTAGGCGTAATGAGAGGAAACTCATAACAAAGGAGCTTAGTCTATGGATGTGGTATCCGTTTTGTTTGATTAATATTGTAAGGAAATCAGTATATAGGTAATCATAAACAGTAGATAAATGATCATTACAAGAAAACTATTCAAGTGGTCGTCACATAAATATGCAACCGTTGTTTTCATTCTGCTGCCACGACGGCACTGGCTGCCTTCCAGTTTTACGAACAAACGAGAGACATATCAACGTAACGCTTGACTGAGCCCTTCGGCTAGAACGCGGGCTGATAATAACCTGGCTAACAATTAGACTAAGCTTATCTACTCATAAATTATTGAAAACATTCCCTTTAATAATATTTTACCATATCCAATCTTCTACGTAAAATATTCATCTTTGTCGCACACCGGCAGTGTCTAAGGCACAGCTTATGACGACGGGATGCTGAAAATTCATTATTTTCTCATTAGACCCTAACTTTGCACACTGCACTGTAAAATGTACATCAAAATCAACTGTAATTAATTACACCATGGCTCGAGGATTCCAAGAGGAAGAAGAAATATTTTTTTACGAATTTATTTTTCCTTTTTTTTCAAAACATTCATGTGGAAAACATCGTGAGGAAACCAACATGTCTGAGAGATATTTCTCGACTGCATGTAAAGCCAAGTCAGAGGCCCACGGGAGGCATAAAAACTCTGACACCATGTTAGGCACTAACCACACGATAAAGAAGAAAGCATTCATGTGAAATGGCAACTCTGTGTCTTCCTGAAAACATGAAACTCAGAAAGAAAACAATCTATAAGAATTTCTAACTGCGAGGACTACGATCGTAATAGAAATGTGTTTAATCTTGTTTTGCAAACTGCACCATTTTACAATTAGCCAAGGAAATAATAGAACATTTGCAGGTTAAATGCCTCTACTTATACAGAAAAACATTTTTTTAATTACCCTTTGAAATTTTTTCAATTCAAAAATGTGTATGAATCAATGTAATTTAAAATGCAACAATTTTCAATTACCTATATTTATTAATTTTTTATACACATTTTTAAATATTTCTTAAAACAGCATTAAAAAAAAGTTTGAAAAAAAAAATTGTGGCCCTCCGGTGTCGGGAGCAAGATCCAAGCTACTGGTGATTAGGGCTCCAGAGAAGGATCCTCCTCCCAATGCGAGCCGTATCGAGGGGGAGTGCCCAGAGGCAGTACTCCCCTTCGACTCAGAAATCCCTTGATTCGGAAATCAGGCCCTTGATCCAACGACCCAGTGAGAGCCTCGAAAGATGATCGTCGAGGCTCGTCGCCATCAGGCTATGGGTCGTAACGACAATTGGCACAATGATAGCCGAGCTCACATTACACATGTCTACAACTTCGTGCGCCAAGTCGATCATCATTAAATACATCTTCGTTCTTCTTCTTCTTGGACAAAGTAAACAGGCTTCTTCTGGGTAAGCTCGCTCCATCGTCGACTCTGTTTCTGTCACCTCCGACTTAGACTAGAGTCAAGAGCAAACCCATCTTAAATAAAAATAAATAAATGGTGAACTTTAATATTAGTACATTATTATTTATGTACTTTCTGATCAAAAAATCTTCTGCTAAAATCTTTAACAAAACCAGTTTGGGTGCTTACGGAATGGACTTGGTTCTGCCAAAACGTGATTCTTTAACCCACAATTTCAATACTGTTAAAGATTTTCACCAAAAAATAAATTAACCCCTTCTCGCAGGTGGAGTCGCAAACACGGCTAGTCTTACATAATCTCGTTTTACGAGTCCCACGGGAAGACGCAACAATATTCATGGTGATTAACTAATTTAAAAGCTTGTCGTAAAATATACCCACTAACAAAATATTATATAATCCATCTTCTATCAAGTGGATAAGCTTTTAAACCAGTTAATGACAGAGGTTGTACAGATTTTGTTGTTTTTTTATTCTTTCTATTTCTGGTATAGATTTACTTGGTCCAAACTGGTCCAAACTACTAAAAGTTTCAGTTACTTTTAGTAGCTCCATCAGTTGCAATTTATTAGGGGCAAACAGTTTCAGATCTTCCATGTAAAGAAGGTGAGAAGGCTAAAGGATTTATTATTATGTCCTTAATTTTAATTAATTAATCTTATTTAGTACATTTTCAAATATTTCCTAAAAATAAAATAAAGAATAGTGGCCCGCCGGTGTTGGGAGCAGGGTCTAAGTTACCGGTGGTTAGGACTCCAGAGACAGGAACCTCCTCACAATGTGGGCCGTATCGAGGAGTACTGCCTTATGAATCAGGCCCTTGATCCAACCGCCTAAGGAGAGCCTCAAGAGATGTTCGTCGAAGCTCTTGGCCATAAAGCCATTGGCCGTAACGACAATCGGCACAGTGATAGCCGAGTTCACATTCCACATATCGACAACCTCGTGCGCCAATTCGAGATATTTTATTTGTTTCTCTTTCTCAGCTTTCACGAGGTTCTCGTCATGCGGGATGGTAACAGCGACTACTATTACGCAGCGCACTGATCGGTCTATAACTACTATGTCAAGCTTATTGGCGACAATAGTCCTGTCAGTAATAATAGACTGATCCCAGTATAACGTGACATGGTCTTTCTCGAGAACTGGGTCGGGCACATACTTGTAGTACGGTACCTCAGATTCCACAAGTTTAAATTTCAAGGCAAGTTACTGGTGAATAATCCTGGCTACTTGGTTGTGCCTGTGCAAGTACTCGCCTTTAGCCAGAAGAGAACAACCAAAAATAATATATCTGATGGACCCACCCGGACGGTGGCATGATCGAAACACATCAACCGTCCCGTCCTTCATAATATGTTTACGGTAGTTCGTCAAGAAAACTTCGTCCATAATCGCACAGACAAAACCTTCAGTTTCCCCAAAAAGGTCGCCGAAACGTAGCCAGGATACGGATGCTAGAACATCTACATCGGGCCCATGAAGATCCCGGAAGAAGCGCCCGTGAAGCTGTAATGTGTGGTAACGGACGAACTGCTCTGGTTACATCTAATCGTGTAATTATAATTGGTTCCGTCTCTGGGATAGATTCACACACTCGCTCGACATTTCGCATCCAGTCAGCCTCAGTATGACAGACGGGCACCGACCAGATGCTGCGCCAGAATGAGTTCGTAGCAGCGTCATCTGGGCGGCACACGTCCGCCATATTTTGCTCGGCTCATGCGATTCTGCGAGTAAAAATAAAAAAATAATAAAAAAAATAAAAACGTTTATTTCAATTACAATAGGCATTTAGATACATGTAATTGGAGATCACCTTTTAAGCAAGGAATTGCTTGTATTAGGAGATTCCGCACTTCCACTTGTCATTTTTATGCAATTGAAATGTAGACAATGTAAACAAAAAAATAAAATAAAAGTAAAAAATAAAAGGGTAGCTTAAAAATTATACAAACAGTTCTGGAACTTAATGAGCGTTATGTAGAAAAAGACCAGATCGCGCGTGTACGTGTGGTATGTGTTTCATGAGTGGGTGTGTGAGTGAGTATGGGTATGTGTGTGAAAATGAGGTTGTGTGGTGTGTGAGATAATAAGCAATGCTTAGTTCACTATTTCCCAAAGTGTATCCTGTCTGTTTGATTGTCACGCTTTCATGCTTAGACGAAGCGTATGTACAAAATGGACGTTTTCGTTTGTCGGTTAGCCCTGCGACAATGTCTTGGGATCGAAAGAGACTGTACAAGTCTTCATTCACTAACCTTAGGCACAACAACCCAAACGTAACAATTTGGTTATTGAAAAGTAGATATAATAGACTCCACATCGTCGTAAGTTTTAGTTTTAAGCCAATCGGTTACAGCTTTTTTACAGTCCCGGAGCTTCATGGAATATATTCTTAATTCTTTATTCAACAAGTTGTATATATAAGATGCTCGTCTCGGGTATTGCCTTTTAGCGAAAACAGATCTAACCTTGACCGTTGGAGCGACTAAGTAGCTCCTTCTACTTTTTGGCTTAGAGGGGTCATAAGGGAGGGATGTGTGTTTTTTTAGTGTGAGTTGGAGCAAATAAAGCTTTCTTACCGACAAAAGGTCAGATAATAGGTAGAGGCTGTGGGTGGGGTACCTATAGGGTTTAAAGAACATGACCTTAAGTAAGGTTCTCTGAGCTCTCTCAAGTTCCAAAAATTTTATTTTTGTAGTCCCTCCCCAGCAAGACAGACAGTACATGAGGATAGATTGAGCCAGTGAAATGTATACCTGCTTTAGAAGTTGCTTTGAAGCCGCATGTCGCAGTGTTTTAAATGTCCAAATCAGTTTCCTAACTCTTTTCATAATCAGTTCGGTGTGCATGTGCCAGGACAGGCGCTGGTCAATCATAACACCTAGATATTTGGTATGCTGTAACCTGTCAATTTTTAAGCAAGAGCAGCCGGGGGTTATGGGGTTGGGACAGTTATGAATTTTTATTTGGAGATCTTGAGCCGGTTGCGAGTTATTATACTTAGTAAAGCAGATGTAGTTGGATTTGGAGGCATTTAGTGTGAGGAGACTATGGTTTAGCCAGGCTGCTATCTTTGCCAGGCCACGCTCGGCCAACCTACGAACATCATCCCAAGTCTTTGCAGTGAAGACAATGGCAGTATCGTCGGCGTATGAGAAAATGAGCCCGCCATCAATTTTCATGTTGCAGAGACTGTTAATGTAGATGAGGAATAAGGTCGGCCCAAGAACACTGCCCTGGGGGACTCCGAAATTGATGGTTGACTCGGAACTGGTGTACATCGCAATTTTAACCATTTGTTTGCGATTGTTGAGGTAGGAATTAAAAAGATCTAGAGCGGGTCCCCTTATGCCGATGCGTTCAAGCCTCTGCAGAAGCAAGGGGACAGACACTGTATCAAAGGCCTTTTTGAGGTCAAGAAAAACAGCTATACACTTGGCTCCACCATCTATACCGTCTACCAGAGCAGAGGTTAGTGACAGAACTGCATCCTCAGTAGACTTTCCCTGTCTAAAGCCAAACTGAGAAGGCGACAAAATTTTATATTTAGATAGGAATTTAATTAGGCGTGAGTTAATAAGTTTCTCAAGGATTTTTGAAATGGGCGGTAAGACCGAGATTGGTCTATAGTTGGACGGGTCAGACTTGTCCCCAGACTTGTACACAGGCGTAATAAGGGCTATTTTCAAAGCGTCCGGGAAAAGTCCCTGCTTGAAACATAAATTAATTATGTGGGTTATGATTGGTATAATTTGCTCGTGTGCCGATTTTAGAAAGTTGACTTGTATTTTGTCCCACCCGAGTACCGATCAAACCGCCGCTTAATACCACCGAATACGGTTCGGCAATGCATAAAATGTGTTGTAACATAGTACACGAGCTGCAAGCTTGGAATCTGGATGTGTGCCCGTTTGATGACAATACGCTCGCTCTATATAACATATGATTTAAACAAAAACATATCTTGTGATAAAGGTAGCACACTTCTTCCTAAACCTTCTAAGCAAGCGTGATGGTACGTAACGCTACCCAACATGCTCCAAAGAATGATCTCCAAAACAAACCTTCATAATCAAGCGCATAGGTAACTTTAAAATACACAACTTGCCCGACTCGCGGAGTCGCGGTAAATACTAATTAATTGGCAGAGACAAACTTTGCTCCCGGTTGCATCGTTACAAACTCCGTGTTTTATCACGGGTGCGACCCGGCCCCGGGCGAAGCTTGCCATTTGTCCTGACTGGTATAGTGAAGCAGTGACGTAATTACTTGCAATACTTTTATACTCACATTAAGGGATGATTCTCATTAGAGCGAGCTGTGCCCGGGGCGGGGCCCGGACGGGGCACGGTTTTAATCTGTTACATATATTTTGTATGAATCAATTTATATTACACAGTGCATTATCCGTGTCCCGTCCGGGCCCGCTCGACGCACTTCAATACTACGTTTGTTGCACGGTCCCGCCCCGCCCCTCCACGTCCCGTCATAATCCGAACATTCTTCCGTGCTGCGTCCGAGCACTGAGCGACGAATGTTTAGTGAGGGTACACGCACGTGCAAGTTTCTTTTACAGAAGATTTTGGAAACTGAGTTTCTTTTGTTGCAATATTATTCCATCCATGACTTTGCGGATAATGGATGATGAAAAATTAATTGAACAAGTCCGAAAGTATCCGGAGTTGTATGACATGTCCCATCAAAAATATATGGATACAAAATTCAAAATGTCATTATGGACGACAATTGGCAATGAATTAAATGAAACAGGTGAGTATGTATTTTAATCAATTTATTTAAGAATTAGCAGCCATCTCCAGTAAAGAAAACTCCATCATTATATAAAAAAAAAAACAATAATCGAGTTATTCACATCACTACACTACCTCGAAGCGACTGTGGCGGCGTATTAAACCGTTTAACACTCGGTGTAAGTAATATAAATTGCGTAGCACGGACGGGCGCCGGCTCGTCCACGCCCCGGCCCTGGCACGGCCCGCTCTAATGAGAATCATCCCTAACACTTCGCCCGCGACTTCGTCCGCAAAAATTGTTATAGCTCGGCTAATAAGCATGATATAAATATATTTATAGCCTATAGCACCCATGAATAATGTAGCTTCCCGCTGGTGAAAGAATTTTCTGAATCGAATCAGAAACTCCGAAGATTACCCATACATACAAACTTACAAACAAATTTTACCTCTTTTATCATCATCTAGCTAGTCTTTTCCTAACTATGTTGGGGTCGGCTTCCAGTCTAACCGGATGCAGCTGAATATCAGTATTTTAAACATGGAACGACTGCCTATCTGAGCTCCTCAATCCAGTTAGTACTGGGTCATACGATACCACTTGGTAAGACTGGTTGTGAGACTTTCGGGCCACTGACTATCTGTAACGACTGTCAAAGTTCTACAATTGTCAGCTGTTGTACAACAAATTTGACCCGATAACTAGCTAACTAACTCACTTATAAGGATCTTAATGGCACGGCTTCGGATTGGGATCAGCTAATAAAACTCAGGTGAAATGATGCCAGTTCTATACATTTTAATATTATTCGAAATAATATGTGAAAGGCTTTGACCGAATGGAGGACAAGGTTGGGCTAAAGAAACCAGGGCCGTCCTAAAGCTCTTTGGGTCGACGAAATCTTCAAAATTGCGGGAAACACCTGGATAAGGGACGCACAGAACCGGGAAGTTTGGCAGAAGAAAGGGGAGGCCTATATGCAGCAGTGGGTAGCTGGACTGATATAATGATTTGAAAGTGTATTTGTTTGTCACGCCTTAATGCTGAAACGGCTGAATGGATTTCGATGAAATCTGGCGTACGGAGACTTCATGACCTATGTTAAGATATAGGATAGTTTTTATCCTGGCAATACGTTCCCGTGGGATAATTTCCGACCTCCACGTAGGCGATACCTCGGGAAAAGCCGCGGGCAAAATCTACTCAGTTATAAGTGCGCAATGAGCTTTAAGTGGCCGCCGCCATTATTTATCCAGAGCCCATATCAATAAATACGTATAGTACAATCGATCACAGCGAGTCAAATGTCTACGTGCGACGGAAAAGTTTATTCCAATGGATTTATTTCGGATACAGATCATTTCGTTATGCGGGACGTGTGCTGAGTGCGGGTGGAGGAGGCTTTTCAATATTTATTTGTGAAAATATGGGAGTAGATTGCTTCTTAGAAGTAAAAAGGTGTGGTAACCATGGTTCTTTTATACAGTTAAAATCACCAAAACCACTGTAGGCCAAGGCTGTGACTTTCTAAGTCATCTGTTACGCTTTTGCCCAACTACAACCAAGTATGTTGGGGTCGGTTCCCAGTCTTACCGGATGCAACTGAATGCCAGACGCCATGTGGCATATGCGGAAATGTCCATTTCCTCATGAACGATGTCACGGAGCTTGGTCCAGGCTTATATTCGACAGTGGACGTCTTTTGACTGAAATGATAACCATGAAAATAAAACTATAATGTTTTACTTTTGTAAAAAGCCCATTCAAATTAGCTTCTGGGTCACACTTTCCATTCATCCTCCTCATCTTTCCATCCTTTTTTCATCAATCTATGTATCTATCACATCAGATCTTCAATTATTTAAACCAATAAACGACATATCTGTTCGTTTTTATTCTAAATCAGCTCCCTCCAAACATTCGTAGCTCAGCTACATGTCCACAGGTAATGCATCGTATGCCGGCGATCTATCATTTATTTCAACGTCAGAAATCCATTACGGGGCGTCGTCTCGCTGACTGAGTCGAGCCACTATCTAAGCAAATACGGTAATGTAGAGGGAACCCTGCGAAATCGTCGACAGTGAACTGACGGTACCATTTTGGAGGTGGAAGAAAAATTGTACGGTGTTGACGTTGAAATAAATAACTTTGTTTATTCAGTAGTAGAGTCTGGATTTGTGCCTGGTTGATGGTAATCGGCTGGCCTCCTGCTACATGGGACTTTAACATAACTAGTGAAATGTGATTGCACAGTACCGTACGTATACTTCTATGACCTCTGCTTTGCCCTTCGAAGAAAACAAGTGCTGAAAACCAGTGTTGGGTTTTGATAGCTTCGTTTGATACTTTTATTTTGTCAGTATGCACCACACCAATGTGCGGGTCTGTTTTATCCGCATCCAGCGAATTATATCGACTATCACAAGCTTTCGTAAATGTTCGAAGGATTAGTTATTTCATTACCACTTTTACATCTATGTTTTAGAAAACTGTCTCCAGGATGATTTTTCATGAACCGAAGAAGAAATACGTCAACTCCTTCCTTAAAAAAATCACTTTGACTACTGTAAGTTCAGTTGGTATAATCGCCAAATAAAAACGCAGTAAAAACTGATGAAAATGCCTTTACACACTAAACCAAAAAGAAAAACGTTAGTTCCTCCGAACATTTCCGCGTTCGCCTTAATTAAATCTTCAACACCGCGGAGCGCAGGATTAAACAGGGATTCACAGGATGTCGAAGGTTTTTTTTATTCCGGGCAGTAATTTTCTAGCTCCGTTCTGTTCTTAATCTATATTCGTTGGTTCGAATACCTTGGTTTGTGGTGAAATTGGTGCGGAAGAACTAGTCTTGTGGCTATTTAAATTTTTCAACGAGTTTCAATAAGATTGCCGTAAACTTTTCGATGGCTTATGTTAATCCAATACAATGATGACTCTTCCACTATCATTGTGTTAAGGTCTCTTTGTCAACTTTCAGGGCGTTACACAGTTTACACATTGAAATCAAGAATTTTGTGTAACTTAAACGGAACAATAAACTAGTAGGAGCTCGTAGCTAAATAAACAGCCGTAGGGTTGATCTTCAAGGTTAAGCAGAGCTTCGGTCTGTGGATGGGTCTGCTTATGGTCGGTCTGTGGATGGGTGACCATCGTATTTCGGAAAGCCTGTTAAGCCGTTGGTCCCGGCTGTCATTTGTAGATCTTTGACAGTCGTTACAGGTAGTCGGTGGCCCGAAAGTCTGTTAACCAATCTTACCAAGGGGTATTGTATTACCCAGTACTAACTGGGTTGTGAAGGTCAGATAGGCAGTCGCTCCATGTAAAATACTGGTATTCAACTGCATCCGGTAAGACTGGAAGCCGACCCCAATAAATTTTGGAAAAGGATAGGCCGATGATGATAAAACGGAACAATAAATGGGCTTTTGCCGTTATCCCAATTCATTTGGGGTGGGCGCAGCATGTCTTCTTCCATACTTCTCTATTACTTGTCATCTCATCAGACACCTCCTTTCTTGCCAAACAAACTTTATTCAGTAAAAGTAAATTTATCCACAGGTACACCATCTACACAGCCTTACTATCTATTGACGTTATCCACCGCGACGATTTCTCGTCCTCATTTACCCGTCTTCCTTAAACCGTGAAGCCTTCACCAAAACCGCTCAATTTAAACTGTTTACATCCATAATTCACCTCAACACTTTGAAAATAGAAATTAATCAATTGCGCCTAAACTAGTCTTAACCACAAGCTCAGAGGCCTCGAACCGAAGGCGTTTCATCTCGCCGCTAATCCGCGAATCGTGTTTAAACTCTCGCTTGTCATAGTTTAAGGGAAAATTAACTTCGAGATCAATAGGTAAGGTTTGTTGTTGTTCAAAAGTTCTTGTTTGTATTGTTTTTGGTTTTGCTCCGTTTTCTATAAATAAATTGGTCTTTAGAAGTTTGTTGGTATCTCTCCAAGTGGGATTTGAGGTGAATTGCTTTTGTTTTATTTTTGCGACAGAGTTTGAAGTATGGTTTAGTAATTAGAAACGCGTTTTCTTTTATCAGTAGGTACTTGAACTATACTGGCTTCAGTGTAAGATAAAGAACATCTGTAAATATTCAAAAATCCAAGTAACTAATATTATCCTAATGGAACAAAATCTGCTGAACAAAAGTGAATAGCAATAGTTTGGACTCCATTACAGTTGAAGAAATTAATACTCCCTGAAGGGTTAGGCAGAGGTGTACCTGCTATTACACCCACATTTCGCCATTTTTTATGTTTGAGTCCCATGTAATGGGGAGCGAGCCTATTGCAATCAAGCGGGCACAAATCTAGACTCCGTGACGTGTCTACTGAGAGATTCTAAATAGCACTTTGCCGGACCTGAGGAGAGACAAGATGAAGCAGTGATGTATGGAAAGTGTTTTTATATTTTTTTTACAAATTGGATATGAGTTCCACAGAAAAAGTTATTGATGTGTAGAATCATGCTCTTGGCAGATGCAGATGATCAAATCGCCAGCCTGTATAAAACCTCTATCCTCAAATTAATTATCTTTATCTTACTTCGACCGGATTACAGAGCTCTCATATTTTATGATTTCATTAGCTTTCTCTTTTGGAATGGCATATCTAATGATAACAATGGTGCGGTTTAGCGTCGCGTCGAGCCGCCTATGTCCAAATGGACATCAGAGATAATTTATTGGCTTTGAATAATTTATTAGTTTAATATCGGACTTGAATATGTAAGCTGAGCTATGTTCGGGATCATGTGATATGCTGTGAATATTCAGATTTATTTATTACTAGCTTTTACTCGTGGATTTGCCCGTAACGAAGTAGGATATTATTCCACACAAAACCAGGATAAAAGTATCGTATGAGCTAACCCAGGTCCAGAACTTGTTCAGAAAAAAAGTAACAGAGGGACAGATAAGTTACTTTCGCTATTAAAATATTAATATGGATGAGTAAGTATGTATTAAACCTAAACTTATACTATCATGATACCTGATGGGTTAAGCAGAAGTGTACCTAATAGTACACCCAAAATTCGTCACTGACGTTTAAATTCCATGTAATAGGTAAGTATAGAATGTTCAAATGATTAAATAACAAGCTACGTCAATTACGTACAAAACCAAAACATCTCCAAATCACGTCCGAAAAAACACAACGAAACAAAAACAAGACAAGTCCCACTAATAGTGAGCCATTACGAGCCAACCTCTGGAACTAAACACGTTTGAATTATATACGAGTATATATCGCGGTAAATCGGCCTCGAATACAACGGAGCAAATCTTTTTTACGACATTTACAACGGGATTCGGGAGGTCGTGGCGTACACGCTTGCTTTGGGTCTGTCCACAAGTGTGGAGCCGGGGGTTATGTAGTGTGGGGTAGTCACTTTTCTTTGTTTTTTTTTTAGAAGTCGAGTTTAGCATTGTGGGTAAATATTTGAAGGAAAGTGGTGGTCCAGTCAGCTGAGGTGGCACGACTGACTTCTTTTCATACGTATCATAAGACGTGGGTTCAAACCTGTTGAGGCAGTTTTCTTAAATCACCACTGAATTCACTGCCGGCTTCTGTTTCTCGATCATTATAATCCAGATCTCTCCAAAGTTTGAGTAAATCGGTTTCTTCTAAACACGCCTGCTCCAACCTAGGCCACGTCATCGTTTCACACCAGGCGAGCTGCGACCAAACGGAAGCCTACTTAGTACCAAAAAAAAACGTTGATAAAAAATTTTCGAGCGGAAACCGACATGTCCTAAATAGAACCATAGATTCGAAGACCCACGTCGTAGATTACGGCCCACTCCTTCTCAGACAGAGGAAGCTGTGTCCCAGCTGTGGGGGATTATGATCTTGAAAAAATAAATAAATCTTCCGTGATTTGTAACTATTGTAAGCTCCCGAAATGTCGACGCTGTTGCTAGCGCACAAGTCGAATCCTGCATGGAGGATTGCAGCCACCGATGGGATAGCTCAGCTAAATACCAACTAGCCGCGCTTGACTCGGTGCAACGCAGAGCTGAGAAGCTCATTGGCGACGTAAAACTGGTGGATGCCAAGCTTCACAGCTTGGCTCATCGCCGCAAGGTTGCCTGTTTGTCGGTCTTCTACAGATTGTACTTCGGTGAGTGTGCCCATGAACTCCACAACCTCATCCCACCGGCCCCCTTCTACCATCGGACATCTAGACGCACTGCAGGTTACCATCCCTACCTTGTTGATATTCCGCCAATTCGCACTAAGCGTTTCCAAACGTCTTTTATTATGCGCACAGTAAAGGAGTGGAACTCTCTGCCTGCGTCTGTGTTTCCGAACGCATTTAACCCTAATCTCTTCAAAGTTAGAGTAAACAGGCTTCTTCTGGGTAAGCTTGCTCCATCGTCGACTCTGTTTCTGTCACCTCTGACCTAGACTGGAGTCAAGAGCAAACCCATCTTAAATAAAAAATAAAAAAAAAGCGCGATAATCGTTAGATAACAGTTTTAAGTGACAGTGTAAGTTTAATTATAAACCGTGAAAGCTTCAAACAGTATACGCAATGGTAATAGCTCTGAAGTTTATAAATTAAAGCAAGCTCTTAGTCAAAGGTCTCTAAGAGTAGATACAAAAGGAGCAAAGGTACACATTATCTTATTCTTACGAGCTATTTTTACCTTTCAGTAAAAGAACAAGAATGGACCAATCTGTATTTTTATGATGTCTATCTAATCTTTTTATTACTCGAATGATGATATTTTTTCTATTCGTACAATTTTTTTATTTTACCTACTTAGTTATTCCCAGTATATGGTTTCAAAGATTTTAACAGTTCAAAGGTTAATAATGATAATTGAATAATAAACATAGAGGTGAGTTTTAAATGAAGATGTTTTACAAAATTACAGCTTCTTTTGTTCTTACGCACTTACTACATACAATATTGTGTTACTCTACATAATAAAAACACAATAAACAAACAACAATTGACTAATTATGACAAAACATAGCGCACCCCCTATTTATGTAAACACCTATGTTTCAAAAATAAACTGATTGATTGATTACATATACTTCTTTTGTAGAATAAATAAGATATTTTTGAGTGGATGTCAAATATTAGTTTTCAAAATTTTAATATGTATAAATCAAATTGTAGAAAAACTTGAAAAACGTGGAAACTGTTACATACAAGTCATGTTGTAATAGTTTCCACGATTAACGATAGTTAACAATACACCCTGGGCATTCAGCCTCAGTGTTTAAAGTCCTGTATCCATATTTATTACATCTTCTGTGAAAGTCTCAAGGAAAAACTTTTAGTACCCAAAATACTATCATTCTAGACATCTCTAAAGAGGGTGGAAGGGACAATGACGCACAAACGTATTCAGTACATCGTTTTTGTAGACCAAATTTGCACTTTTGTAGGAAACAGCAATTTTTTTTTTAATGTCGACTGAAAAAATTCTACTATTAGGTACATATTTCGTGGTAAACGTTTGTGCATCGGTGTCTCTTTCAGCCTGTATAATTGAAATATAATCAACACCTATTTTTATCCTAATGTATTTGAGATCGGCGCAATGTCTTCTTCTTCCATACTAGTAGTTTAGTCATAATCAAGAAACACAATTCCAATTCTAGTCACATACCTAATTTTTCTCACAGTCAAAAGTGTACCCAAAAATACCCTGATCATAAACACCGACGGATAGTATCAAAAACACTCATTTATCTCAACCAATATATTAATTGATGAAACTCAAACCTACCCACCTACGCTTCAACATTAAACTGCGGTAATACTTCCCTCGGTAATAAATCTAATGATACCCAATTTGCCTGAACCCTTTAGCCAATAATCTGGTACGATTAGATTTATTAGCATGTGTATTACAAACTTATCAATCTCTATATTCTATCGCTTGTGTAGGTAGGAAACGCTAACTTCCTTAATAATTACTGCTTTCTGAATCTACTCTATAGGCTTTCAATCACAATCCAAAGCATTTTGTAGAAAACTCAGGATCCATTGTTCTTTGAAAAAAGTCGTCGTCCTAACAACGAACCGCAGTGAATTGTCTTTCCTAGAACTCTTTTGATACACTCAAAATGAAACCTAACAGAAAACGCAGATGTATGTTCACAGAAAATGGCTAGTTGCCAAGCAAATCAAAAATAAATAATTTCGTCATGATAAAAATACTGGTTTATATTTTTTTTATCATGATGAAATTATGTTATTTGATTACATATTATAATCAGATTTTAAACTTACATGACTAGACATTTTTAAGTAATTAAATAAAATTAAGAACTTCACACTCCAAAAAAACAGCGTATCTAATTTAATTTCACAATTTTCCGAGTGTGGAGCCGAAAAAAAGAGTACTAAGAGCTTTCGTAGGTGTTGATTAAAGCTGCCTTTGAGTCTGTAGCTCATCATTATTTTTCTCATTAGTGCAGAGCTGTCGGCTGCGATTTAAGATGACGAGGGACTTCGGCTGAGGACAGGCTGGCGCGAAGAATATAATGTTATTAGGAAATATTAATGATTGGAGCCCTTGTTTGAGGACAATATTCTGGGAAGTTGCTGAGAGTGGAATTCGATTTTCTGTAAAGTTTTCATGATTCAGTGTACTTATGTTTAAAGAAACACAGGTAAAACTAACCAAAAAATGTAGGTTTCGATGTACAGTGGGTTACATCAATTAGCTGATCCAGCTTTGCATAAATGGTTGAGACTTTTTAGAATAAGAATCGATAGAATTTTATAATTCCTTTATATTTCATTTATTTGAGCATAATAAATTACTAAAAATACTTTTCAGCCTTATTACACAAAGCATAAGGGTGAAAAGTGGTCGACCGCCAGTGAGCGCGGTAGTTACTACTGTCCCCAAACATTAATGTCAAAAAATCGAATTTCGAATTCATTTCAGTACTAGCAGCTTTTCTAGGAAGAGGAATATTAATACGGGAATATTGCGTAAAAGTAGTTATTACACAATTACAGGCACACCAAGCATTAATCGTTGGTTTATATAAGTATCTTTTCCAAATACAGGTTTAGGCCGAAAATCCTAGTTTGCTGTCTATTCATTTTTTGGCTCGAGACGTGGCAGAAGAGCATAATCTTCCGCTACCGTCTCTTTAAATTCCACAAAAGGGACTGAAAAACCTTACTTGGTAAGAATAAGTGGATCAGCACATTCAGCACCTATTGAGACGAAGACACGGGAATGCATGCTCCCGAGAGAGAGGCAGACACGAGACAAAAATTATGAACTTCTCTGTTAAAAGAGCCACGAGCCTGAAGTAGCTAACCAGCTTTATTTACTCACATTTTTCAGTCTGTATGCAAAATCAGCTTCCTCTGAGTGACAGGGAGTGAGCTATAATCCACCACGGGAGCCGAATGTGGGTTGGTAGATATCAGATGTCTTCAATGTATCGATTCTAGAACATACCGGTTTCGATACGATGTTTTCTTTCACTTGTATTACAGAGGTGACGAAATAAAAAATAAAAAAACACAAAGTAAAGTTGACATACGTCTCATAAGTCGGCACCACTACCGCTCTACAACTGTGTATCCTCACTTAATTTTTTTTTCAGTTTCCTTAAGTATTCACCTCACTTCTAGGGCGTATATCTTCAGTGTACACACAGCCTAAAGCCGCGCCCTCGTTAGGAGCTATCAGGCAGGGGATAAAGCTCTTATTTGTGGACTAATCTGCACCCGTGTTAATAGTGATAAATGGGCTCAGCCCACATTTTTTTGCCGTTTTCTTGAACCTGTGGGAAAAGTTTTGAGATAAGTGATAATGATATTGGAGTTGGTGAATTTAGGTCTTTAACTGCTATCATATTTTTTCATGCCGTTCCTGGCAAATATTTAGTTTTTTTAATTAATTACTTTTTTATTATTTCCAGCTTTTTATGAAATGAAATGAATTTATTTGCTAGAATTGTAGTACATTATAGATGGTCGGATTTATATACAGAGGCTCAAACAATTTGCTAGATCTAGCATGCAAAATTATAAAATACATTAATAAATAATTGAAGCTAAAATAATTAAATTGTTATAATAATAAGGTGTCAATGATTTGTCAATTAATAATAGTAAAATGTCAACGTTTGGTTTACAAAAGTGAAAGATTTCGCAGACGATTTATTTTTTGCAAGCAGTTTTATGTTATTAATTACTAGCTGACCCTTAGAGTCAACAAATAATATTATACGACAAGGAACAAGAAATAATTCCAACTTTTATTTACTTTTGTACCATTTGTCATTTCGAATTACATTTAAACATATGTGACACTCGCCCCACCAAGACAAACCTAACGACGCATAATTTATCCAAATCCCTGCATCCGTTGAGGAGTTGCGAGGGAACAAACAAATAGACACACATACATACTTACATACAGGTCAAAAACATAACCCTCCTGTTGGGCTTCGCCGCAGTCGGGTAAAAATAAAATACAAGAAATCAATAGAATATACTTTTATGAACCAATCCACGAATATAACCAATGGTCAACAATCGATCTCTCTCAATCACCACGTATGATGGATTCGTCATGAGTGGGTAGTGATTTTCTTTCATGAATGGTATTCGAGCCTTTCGCTACCAAATGCATTCGGTCTAGCAAACAACTGGAATGATGATTTTGGAAAAAAAGAAAACAAAAAAAATGTTTTTTTTTTTATAAAGCTTGTAAGCAAGTTTATTCATCAGGTTTTCTTCAGCATCAGCCGGCATTCAAGATATGTGCCCATATGGGAACTATCGAAATGTGGGTGAACAATAGGTAGACCCGTCTAAACTTTTTCAAATGAAGGCGTGTGACGTCATATAATATTAAGCTCAGAATAATCACGCTATTTAATTAAATCATTTTATACTAACATAATAAATCACTAACAAACTCAGATAATGTAAGATTCATTATCTCCTGCTAATAATTCAGTGAGTATTTTCTTAAAACCAAGTTCAGTAAGTTGTTTCATTAGTATTCCCGTACCGTTTACCCACGGAGCCATAACTAGGTATTTCTACATCCAGCCGCTGCAGCGATGTAATAAAAACTCGTGCGTACGCTTAACAGTCGAAGAAAATTTGAGTGCCTTTGGATATTATATTTTTGTGGGGTATAAAGTAATAATGTGTACAGTTATATGTATACGGTTATGTGTGTGTAGGCTGTGGTGGAACTTGAAAAGGTCTATTTTCAGCTTTAAATAACGTAAGGTTTATTCATGAGTGGATTATTGTATGAGATTCGTTCAGAACTGATATTAAAAACGTGCCTATGATCATACAGTGATTTACAGATGAGATGTTAATTTTGAAAGCTTTTAAGTTAAGAACAAGTAGGTACCTTTTGTGACACAAGGATGTACGTTTAGTTATCCAATGTAATTTATTAGTAGGTACTTATGAAAACAGCTTGACTCTAGTGTGTGTTATTCTTAAAATCACAGTTTCAATTTGAAAGCCATATTTGATGAAACTGGATCTGAAAAGGTATACTTAGTTTTTTTTTTTCATAGCATCTCATATTTTCAATAAGAAATTGCCCATGGGCTGCATAAAAACTCTGACCAAGTTAGGAACTAACCGTTCCACACAATAAAGAAAAGAAGATTACGAAATTGATATCTTTACTTCTTTACTATATATATAATATAATGTATAATATTATAAAGCTGGCGAGTTTGTTTGTTTGGTTGAATTGAAAAATTATTTTAGTGTTGGATAGCCCATTTATCGAGGAAGGCTATAAGCTATAAAACATTAAGCTGCGACCAATAGGAGCGGAGCATTAATCAAAAATGTTACGCAGACGAAGTTGCGCCGGTCAGCCATTAGCTGATATTTTCGCCATGTACATAGTTTCAAAATTTCTATAGATACCAGAATACAAGAATCATTATTTTCATCCTCCAAAGTCTTGTTTCCACCATGACCAAAACTATCGTCTCTGCTTACCCGTAAAATGTATAGCCATACCACACAGCTTGTTTCGAATGTGGTCGAACTGAATTTGAGTGGTCCCTTCAAATATTCATCGGCTTTGATGCGAACAAAGGTCCATGGGATGTAGCTTGCGTTGTAGGGATTTGGTTGGAGTGAAGAGCGGATCACGAATGGGAGCGACGAGTGTAGAAATTGTTTGTAAAACAAAACAAAGGCACATGACCACGAGAGAGATAATTCTTTTCATGAATAACAATCAAATAATTTTTGCAAAGATTCGTTTTTTTCAGTTATCCTGCAACATAGCTTTATATCTTGAAAAGCATCTACAGACTCCCTCACGTAGCGTACGTCTTTTAACTTTTAATGCGTCCTGCAAAGCATATTTTGGTGTAATTATTACCAATGTTAAGACTTATGCATTAAGACTTTAGTTAGCTAAACAACTAGTTAGCTTTACAAGGATAGTTTTCAAAGACCAGCCAAATTTTCAGACATGATTCAACATCGATAATAATAATACATTTTTTTTTATAACTAAGCCTGTGGAAATCATGACAACAACATTCAGTTCCACAACCTAGACTAATGATGAAATTTCATTTCCGAAAATTTTGAAACATACTCGTAAATCCTTTTCCATATTTTCGAACATTTTCCATTTAATGTTTTCATTACTTTACATAGTAATAATCGCTAATTCTTGGCACACTAAACAAATAATGTAGTATGTCATCACTCATTTTCGATAGCCCGGCTTTATCGCCAGTCTTTGTCCAGAGCACGCCAGCAATTTCATTATGTGTTACAATGAAGAATTTCGCCTTAAAACAAGCATTCTCTTACGTGGCCGAACTTTGTAACAGCATAGATGCTTGTAACATCGTGTGCTTCGAAAATGTGCACTTATTATTTAGTTAAACAAAGGGCTTCTTTAACAGCGATCAGCACGTCTAAACGGTGTTCAAGAGCTGTCAATATTTCATAACAATTATGACACTCATAGCTCTTGAACGCGGTTTTGATCAGATGTTCACGTTCAACACCTATAGAAAGGACACTGAATTAAAAAGTTTGGATAAAAATGACGATTCATCTTTCTGTCTGACAAGCCAATTGTGTCGCAATGGTAAATAATTATCTCATATTTTTTCGTACAAGAGAATCTTGATCAAATAATAACAGATACTCAAGGTCATGCAACACTTGCCAAGATCGATCCGGGAATGTTTTCACGCATTACTTACCGAAACCTCTCTGGCCTCGTAAAGCACGTTAAGCCGTTGGGGATCGTGTCGTCCAGTAACTGGGCTGTAGAGGTCAGATAAGCAGTCACTCAATGTCAAATACTGGTATTCAACTGTATACGGTTAAAACGGAAACCAACCCCAACATAGTTAAAAAATTCTAGGCAAAAAATAAATACATGAATTATATTTATTACCACAAAGTTCAACTTGCACTGGATTACTTTGCAGATTGATGTTCTAAATTAGGCTAGGCCTGAATCCTTAGACGATGACGACAGCAAAAGATTTATATTGTATTGGACTTTTTTTTTGGGACAAGTCTGCGACCCTATTACCAAACCACTGCAACTCTTAAAAGCCAGAATAAACATTGGCGACCACCAGAAAAGCGCGGAGACGGTGAAGTTTGACGAAGACCCGGAGAAACGATTTAACTGTCTTGGATCCCGCAACGAATTTAATCAGAATTTCAGAAAAGAATAGCGGATGAGTAGGAAAAACATAGCTATATTGGACTTATACAAAACAAACCCATCTTCCTTGATCACAAGTTCCCTTGCCAAAATTCCGAATGACCGGCTTATCGTCCCATACCTTCCACATGCCTACCAATAAATCATCAACAAAACTGCGAAAAAAATAAGGCACAGTCCATTATACGTGTTATCTTTTAATCTCAAGCAATAAGGGAAAAGATTAGTCAAGCAATTCACACCTCTCCACCGTTAGTAATAGGCAATGTTATCTCGGGTCCCGGACTAATGAGAAAAATAATGGCTCGGCCTTATCTTGCCTGGGCGCTTAAGACTCGCTTTATCTGGGAGCGAGGGCGTTAATTGAGCGAAAACTGTATGTATTTTTATTGTTTGCGGAAGAAATATGAGGTGTACTTATCAATAATGGTGGTTTATATAACTAAACAAATGGTCTTTTTTTGATGTTATAGGCAGTATACCCGGTTTTGCCAGTGGTTTTTGAGTGCCATGTAGTAGGAAAGAAATCTATAGAAATACATGCGACACCACAACACCAATTCACCGCATGATCGTGAGGTCGAAACCATGTTTAGCAGTCACATTTGCGATCACAGGAACAAAGAGGAGGTCAATAAACTATGGAGGATTAAGTCCCGCTCAAAACGATTTCTTTTATAAAATGTTTGCTCAAAGTACCGTATTAGACGGTACAATATACTGAATTGGACATATTATTGACGTTTGCCGTTTCAAGCGGCAACGATGCCGGCTGCCCAGGAAAATGCGACACAGTTTTATACAATCTTACAATTTAAATTTTCCTCGCAATTTTTTTTTTTTTTGAGTATCATTTTGTATTGACTGCAATTATTGTATATTTGTATTGATTGAAATTTCACTATAATTTAATTATTTTCCTAATTTACTGATAAATTAATTTGACTTGTCTAAGAAACATCCATATTTTATTAATTTTACTTTAACATTTAATTTGCCAATTTGTATTATAAATTTAAGTTATGTTCTAAATTGGATTGTTAATTGCTTTGTGTATTAACATCCTACTTTTTATACAATATTTGTATGCCGTTCAGGCAAAAACGTGACTGATAAATTTGATGTAACATGTGTGTATGCATGCATATACACATTGTGTATACTCATGTTTTGGACAAATAAAAACTATCTTATCTAATCTCAAATTGTAAGATTGTATCGTAAATGTCTGGTCACACATGCTTTGTAATATTTATTGGACAATATTTATAAAAAATAAGTACCTAAATCAAAATGAAATATTAATCAAATCACTAATAAGACACTCCCCACAGTGAAACAATGTGGACGTCCCTCGTTACGTTTAATAAATTAATGTCATTTTTTCTTTACTTTTTGCATATTCCACTCCCTACTTTTTGCATACTCGCGTTGGGCATCTCAAATAAAGTATTTTAATAAACTGTTCAAATATTTTAATAAAGCTGCGTCTTGGTTTTATAGCGTACAAGATTTTGCGTAATAGACTGGGTATACGTGGGATAAGCTTTACCAGAGATTTTGTTGAAGCAAGTAAGGATTCATTACCGACTTCTACAAAAGCAGGTGTTGTTCTAAATGTATCCTTAAAGTAACCTGCAACAGTTACTTAACGCTTTTTGTATATTTCTACGCTTCGGTAACAGTCAATCGGAAAGTTACCAACGTAGTTTACACGTCAAAATTTCTAATTCTGAAAATGTCCTATTCCCAAAATGTCCAATCTTTGAGAATGTGTTTTTATTCAATAACTCATCAAAGCGCTTTTTTATACTTAAACAAACAATAAATACAAAATACTGAAAGAATCAAAATGTGTTTTTTATAAGTAACAAATTACGACCAGAGATGACCGCAAAATAATTTTTATAATTTTATTATAAATTGAAACAAACATGAAACATAGTTTTATATAACCAAGGTAAGATATAAAAAATACTTTATGTTTTACCTTGCTTACTTAAGCAAGTAATAATCAATATAATTTTTATTTATGATCAATAAGCATTTTTTATTAATATGTTAATAACGTGACATTTTGAGAATTGGACATGGCCCTGAACGAGTTTGAAGACTACGCTTCAAAGTAAAATGGCAGCGGGCTGGCCATGTTTGTCAAAAAAGCGATGGCTGATGGAGCAAACGGATCTTATAGTGGAGACCGTGTGTCAGCATGCATATGGAATGCCACCAAGCTAGAAGGACCGATGATCTTATAAAAGTGATCGAGACAAACTACAGATAGACGGAGACAGAGGGCAGAGTGAGTGTTGTGGCACAGCTAGCGAAGTCTATGTGTAGCATTGAACGAAGATAGGCTGAATATTATATTGGTTTATTTATTGAAACTTAAACTACTTACTTACTACTTTACTTTACTACTTTAATTTGAAGACAGATAGATAGTGATATCTGTCCTCAAATTAAATTAAAAAAGCAAACATGAACCAACAGAATATCGAACAAAACATTCCAAACGACAGCACATCAAAATGTAATGCATCACAAATCACAATATTCATAGACAATCAAACCTCGTATCAAGTCGTGCGTACTCGTGCCGTTAATTCTGGCGCGAGCACGAGTGAACCCGGGAGCTATTGGATGTGCGCAGGAGCACCCTCCACGGTCAATTGATATTCATTAAAACGCCCCCAATTAACAGCTGGGAGCGACGCTCGATTGAATTGTAAAACATTTTCAGGAGACGAAGGGATGTATGTTGGGGACGATAATTAAGTGATGGGAAAACGTTTTGGGGATGAAGTGAGACAAAAGAGGGAGTAGGTACCTATTGTTCCATTTTATTTGATCAAGGGTCCGAGCTGTGTTACATCAGGCTGCTAAGATGTCTTTTCTTGTCTCATGCTTTCATAAGATTAGATTTCAGTGATAGCCTAGTGGTGTGACCGGTGGACTACCAAGTCATAGGTATCAAGTTCGAACCCAAGATGTATATACACCTCTGATTTTTCGGATTCATGTGCGTATTGTATAAATATCACTTGCTTCGGTGAAGGAAAACATCGTGAGGAAAGCAGCATGCCTGAGATATATTTCTCGACGGCATGTAAAGCCAAGTCAGAGGCCCATGGCCGGCATTAAAGTCTGACACCAAGTTAGGCACTAACCACCACCACAACCACCACAACAAAGAGAAAAAGAAGATTTATGATTAACAAATGGGAAAAAGAATAACAGCAAAATATTTATCCGTTACATCGCTGTCAACCGATAAAGTACCCAGAAGGCAGGCTGCATTGCCAATATACAAGCTGCAATTGGGTTACAGATAAAAATAACAGCACAATTGATGGCGGAAAATCTTTGAATGTTCAAATTTTTGCTTGACAAAATAAACTTGAGTCTAGAGTTCATTCAAGGGATAAAAAATAATTCTTGTGGTTGTTCAATGTTCCTCTTCATTGAACCAATATCATCTCGATCGAAATAGTCAGTCAGCAATGGAAATTGCGAGCAACAAGGGTCATTTTCACCTGACTTGTCCAGAAATATCACGATGTGAAATCATAATTATATCGTTAAACTATCGTACACCAAAATCACCCCTACAGACAGCCGCCCATTTCGTTTGTTTTCGCGTTGTCGCGTACAATTAGCTATACGTGAATTATCGGCCCTACTCGCGCCGTCGCGTCGGCTACAAATTGATTTTAATGTAACAATGGAGTTACAGCTTCACTAACTAGTCCTTTGTTCAGGCTCTAACGTATTTAATTTTTTTATTGGACGTCTATTTTCTTTTATGTATTCTTCTTTGCAGGACTTACTTTAAGAAGAGAAAATTAACAAGTGCCTAGCAGTGAGATATTGGAAGAAGTCATAATGGTCACGCGCGACTTGTATGTTGTATTGGGTGTGTCATAAGAAGTGCTACCACCATAGTTTTAATTTTCTATTTAAAAACATGTTTTGTATTTTTACGATATACTACTGGATATATTTTAATGAATGTTTGTACGCAGACCGGGAACGTCATGAGGTATTTATACGCAATTTAATTTATTGTCGTATTGCCGCCGCCACTCTGTATGTCGTGGATTCGACTCAAGGACGCACTGTACCTTGGGAAAAGTATTTCATTAGCTCTGCTCTCAAAACGGTCGGTGAAAATATTATTAGTAATCAGCGCGGCATGTCTTAGAGTGAGGTGAATCCACACTTTATGTACTCTTAGCTTAACATTTTGTAGAACATGGATATTTAAGATATGTACTTTCAAAGGAAAGATTTTACATGAACTTCATGTAATCATGTGTGTACAATTGTTGTAATCCACATACATTTTCCGATAATTCGGTTAATTTATTGTCTCCATTAATATTGGGACCATCAGTCTGTGTAAATGGTAATTGAATAAAATTATTGCGTTACCTGCGATGCGCTGTTGTTAAGTACTTACATTATTTTACTTTTATGCTTAACCACCAATCATTTAATTATATTCATTTGTCCTTAAATACTATTTAAGGATTATTATTTCGAGCTGTTCCATTACTGTTTTATTTATCAATGTGGCGTCATATAATTATATATTTTGGACGAGCGATTAAAATTGACAGATTGCACTAGAACAGAAATAATGACATAGTAACGTAACCGTAGTGATTTGACACTAGGCAACACAAAGCACCACCTATCAGGCACTTCCCTCGTAAACAGCGCTTTAAATCTTAGACGCCCAATAAATAAAGCTGTATAAAGTACTATTATGTACGCTGTAGCAGTTGAGCCGTAAAAAGTAAACGTTGATTCACTTTCAAACGACTTAAACTGCGTTATTCATGAGTGCTGATGCAGTGCCAGCGAAGTTAGGGATAAGCACAGAGTATAGAACAGACCAGAAGGCGCAAATACAACTAAAGCAACCGAAACGTCAAAACAGTTCTTGATTGGTATGACATCACTGTCCAGTAAAAAAATCTAACAGGCAATGTAGAGATGCAAGACAATGATGTACAACGATTAAATTTGTAATTAGTTCGTCCTTAACAAATAACAATAAGAAAGTTGTTCTATAATCTAGGTCGCTTATTCGCTACGATCCTACAAACATTAAAAAAAATGTTTAATATGATTTTATAACTAACATTGTCTTTCTCAAGTTTACATCTCGTAAAATAGGATAAGAGGCAGAACGTAGATGTCAATGTTTTGATTTTGGACACAGTTTAACATGGTATGCCTCTCATATAAATGTAACATCGTGAGGAAACCAGCGTGCCTGAGAGATATTTCTTGACGGCATATAAAGCCAAGACAGGGGCCCATGGGCTGCATAAAACTCTGACACCAGGTTAGGCACTAACCACAAGATAAAGAAAGAAAGGAAACCTGTGCCCCACCACTGAAAAAATATTTCTATCTTTTTTCCAAATAACACAACAACTTAAATTCTATCTTTACCAATACCAACAACGTGCTTTTATAATAAAATCAACAACATGTATTTCATTCGGTTGAACTATTGTATTGAACAAAACAGTGATCATTGGCGCTTTGCCTTCTGGTTTGCTCTATATTCTTTGGCGATAAGTGAAGTTCCCTGTACTGAGAGGACACTGATTCATCTCGCTAATGTTTATATTTATTTTAAGTTGAGGTGCAATCCGTGCAATCCTGTGACGGGGTCGTGCTGAATATTGGAGGTAAACTTGGAGTGTGGGGTTTATGTTTTGTTTAAGAGTAATTACCCACTGGTTTTGTGTTTGTGGGCGCCCGCAGCAATAGTGCAGCTTGTCTTCCATTCCACAATAGTTTTATAATTTAAGTTAGACCGGGATAAGATCCGCAATGCAATTATCCTGCAAAGAACTGAAGTTATCCACATGACTAGTGGAAAAACTGCAATATACTGTGCAACTATTACTTTTACGCCTTGCAAGGCAGCACATAGTGAGACATAACGTTAATGATAACTCCATGTATAAGTATATTTGAATTCGAGTTTGAGTTTGGAATAAGCCAGTTAGCTAGCCGATGGAGTACAAGAGTAATAGTGTGGAAACCGCGTATCGCCAAGCGTAGTATGTGACGCTCCGAACAAAAAAGGTGGTCTGAGAAAGAATGAATGTGGAAGGTGGAGGAGAGGTCTATGTCTAACAGTGGACAGGCTGATAGGCTGAGTTGATTGGTGGAAGACCGAAAAAGTAAATTAACGTTAGATTTTCAGCCCTATATTTATTGAAAATAAGTACCTATTTCAACGTTCCGAAACCTCCTCACAACATGCTAGCGACATGACTGCGATCTCTCTCCGAATTATAACATTAATTCATCATTTTCAGTTTACGATGTACAATCACGAACACATGTAAGTATATTCGTAACCATTTTCAAAAGTGGCTTTCGCCTAATATATTATTTAATTGTAAGTAATTCTATGCTGTAATGAACAGTATTTCGGAACTCGTTTACAACTTAGAGATAAGACGAGCACGAATATGGATACTGTTACCAAAATTGAAATTGGTATTCTCGTGGAATGTTGATTGCCACTTTGAGATAAATGATGATGATGACTATTGACATAACATCAAGCCTGTCCCCGAGGTGTAAGGCAGAGGTGTACCTTATAGTACATTGCACATTTCGCCAGTTATGTAAAATTCCCATGCGAGCCTATTGACATAGACCGGGCACAGACCCAGACTCCCTGGCTGCTACAAAGAAAGTCCGGAAGGAAAAAAAATTATGATAATTTATGAAATAGGTCGTATCATATTCGATTTTTGCTAAGTGTATCCCGTATTCGTGCTAGTGACTGTACCTACCATACAATTATATACAGGTATAATACAGTGCATAGTATGTCGACACATGAACAGTTTCACACCGGCTTGCGGTTTAGCTCAAAATGTAGCGAAACATTACTGTTTTTAAATTAATTTTGCGGGAATGGACAGGATATGTAAGGGATACTTTAAGTTATTACGATTTAAAAGGTAGGTTCTGTTCCTTAGGTATGAGAGAGTTAGGAAATTAGCAATGTTTACTTCCTCATAGCTTTTATATTTTACCACGATTTACTGGACTACGCCAACCCTAAAAATGAATGTCATTACATTCATACTCCGCCCCAAAAACACACTTCTGTCTTGGCTCTCTGTCGCAATGGAAGTATTTTGTATTCAATGGCAGTCTCATATATTTTACTTTTCTATAAGGGAACGCAGCTAGTTCCACTTCTTAAAATGTTGTTACCCGTAAAAATATTTTAAATACTTCCCGTTCAAGTTCTGAAACTCGACGACAGCAAAAGACCATTTAAGTACATCCCAAATAAAATAGGTTGACTACCCCTGACGAGTAGAATGGAAGCTCAACATACATGTCACAGGCATGTAAATAACGCCAATCCCCGGCACGGTGAAAAACAAATATTTTTCACGTGTTTTATTTATATCGAAAGTGTCCGTTGCGTGAATAATTAATGTAGTGTTGGCTATCACTGTGGCTCTACTGTGAAATACAAATTATGTGCTGAAATGCGCTTTTGTTTATTTGAGTTCTTTTTTTTAATGTTGGTACACTGTATTAATAAAATTATGAATAGTTTTGTTTTGCCTGTCTGTTCAAATTTCGTAGGGTAATGCGGTAAAGTGGGTTAAAAAAGTTAGGCTCGGTCTCACACATAAAATTATTCTTGAATAAACTAAAAACAAAGTCTAAAATGCATTGTGTGTGTAATTTTACACTAACAAAACTTTCATCCAAGCCATAAAATCCCAAAAAAAATATACACCCGCAATGAAAATAATCCTAAAATCGGTAAAACAAAACAAATAACGGTACCAAAGCCGACTCAGGCGTATCTTATTGAGGCAGCAAAATCAAAATGTGTGGATTGCATCGCATAAGTGCATGCAGTAAACATACAGAGACTATGGAAACAATTCTAATAACAGTTACCGTGGCCAATGTGACTCGTAAAAACGTATTGCGAACGCGTGGTCCGTTCCATATCAAACCAACAACCACAGACTAAAAAAGTCCGTACAAACTTTTTGGTCTACTGAAAGTAAAAAGAGTTTCGAAAGGGATGTTTGCTAGTCTGTGGTCGTAAAAGAGAGCATGCAATCGATATGCTGACCACAATAATGCCCTATTAAACGGACTGTTTTGATGTTATTTGCTAATGTGCACGCGAATGGGTAGTTGCATATAAATAGCTAGTTTAGAAAGTATGTAGGTAGTTAGTTTTTTTTATGTCTATTTGCTGTTTTCTTTTTTTTAGCTGGACTCGTGGACGCTGGATTGGGCCCAAATAGCCCAAGATAAAGAAAAATGGAAAGAGGGAAGGGAGGCCTTTGCCCTGCAGTGTCCCACATGAGGCTCATAATAAATAATAATAATAAATTTGCTGTTTTAACCGGTATTAGAAATTAAAAAGCAGTGATAGTCTAGTGGTGTGGTGACTGCCAAGTCATAGGTCTCGAATTCGAACCCAAGACACGCACCTCTGGTTTTTCGGAATCATGTGCGTATTGTATAATAATAATTATCACTTGCTTCGGTGAAGGAAAACATTGTGAGGGAACCATCATGCCTGGGAGATATTTCTCGACGGCATGTAAAAGCCAAGTCAAAGGCCTTTGGGTGGCATAAAAACTCTGACATCAGGTTAGGCACTAAATAATCACACGATAAAGAAGAAGACCTCTCGCTCACTCTTTTGTCCAGTGGTCGCAAGCACCAGTGTTCAGCATGAGGTCCTAGAGTTCGATTGCCAAGTCGGGCAAAGTGATATTAGATTTTTTCATCAGGAATTTTGTAGTAACAGCCACGGAGTCTGGATTTGTGCCCGGTAATAGGGGGTGAGCCTACTGCCATCACCCGGGTTACGTTTGTTAGGTCCTGTGTTATTACACAAAACGTAACTCACGAAATGTGCGTGTAAAAGGTACACCTCTATCTAATAATTCGGAGATTACAGGAGTGATTTCATGTTACGGTCTACAGTAAAGTACTGTTATGAACAAACTATCATTAAATCATCATCATCTGCCTAGTCTTTTTCCCAAACTATGTTGGGGTTGGCTTCCAGTCTAACCGCATGCAGCTGAATACCAGTATTTTACATGGAGCGACTGCCCATCTGACCTCTACAACCCGATAACTGGGTAATACGATACCCCTTGGTAAGACTGTATGTCAGACTTTCGGCTTTTGACTACTTGTAACGACTGTCAAAGATCACAAATGACAAACGGAGGAAACTCGGTATGTAATCATGGTCACCCACCCACGGATCTACCTCGGCATGCGCGGCTTAACCTGAAGATCGATCAAACTATCATTAAATGAATACCACAACTCTCATTACACGTCCACTGCCAGCCTTTTATTCGAATGCCTACAAAGCGATACCTAAGTATTATCACACTATTGGAATTTTAACACTACGCCGAGACGAACGTTCATAATCCAACAGAGCACTTATACTTAGGCGTTCATTTAGGTGTCTCCTGGTTCAGTGAAAACGGACACACGACTCCTGCTGCTTGTTCTAACTGCTGCTGACAATAAAATTGTTTAATACGAACTATTTGCGACGCGATTAGAAAACTACCCACTGAACGGATTTGGACGAAATTGGTACACAGATTGTTTATAACCTTTTTTTTACGTGTTGAAATTCTCAATGGGGTCTGTCAGACTCCTACTGACTCAAAACTCGTCACTTCAGGCTGGAGTGCGGGGACACAATCGCATTCTTCACAACCACCCCCGCAGAGATTGTTTATGACCTAAGTAACACATGGGATAACTTTGTATTCCAAAAGTACGATCCCGTGGGACAATTACATCAGGAAATGGCTGACATCGAAAGCAGTGAAGACATAAAAATCACAACATCTTCCTAGTTCTCACCAGGGTGACATAATCGCTTCGCTCGATGCAGTTAACGCAACAGTGGCTCATTCACAAGGAGCGGCGAGCTCATCGCGCAGAATGCACTCAAAGCCGTCTTACCCGTGCTTAGTTCGCGTACGTTAACTGCTAAGTAACCCAACTATTAAGTTAGGTACACTACTAGCTTGGGGCTACTTAGGTTTGGCTTAGGCTGATAAGAAATAACACTCTATGTTTAGATTGAGGCCAAACGTCATCTGTCTCGTCGGTCCAGTGGTCACAAGCGCGGCTGCTGAGCATGGGGTCCTGGGATCGATTCCCGGGTCGGGCAACGTGTTATTGTGTTTTACATCAAGAATTTCTTAGTAACAGCCAGGGAGTCTGGATTTGTGCTCGGTTGATGGCAATAGGGTCGGCCCCTCCCTCTTACACGGACATGGGACTTAAAAAACATAACCAAACCAATTTGCAAAAATAAATATGATTTATAAGTGGCGAAATGTAGGTGTATAAGGTACAGTCAGCGTCAATAATATAGAGACGAACTGACTATCCAAAATGATCTAAACAACTATATAATTTAAATATTAACTCAATGACACAAGGAATGTTTCAGAATGAAGACAGTACACGACAACTGTCATTCTGACAAGAACTTTATCCAATTGAGATCAAATTTAATTTTCTTACTTTTTGATGTTATAATTTCAAAATGATGACTGTTATGAAATGTCTTGCGTTAAAATTAGCCTGTAACGTTCTCACTGATAGGACTCAAACTTCCTCTCCTTGAAATGGTGCGGGTTGTGGAGAAAAGCTCATGAAAAGAATATTCTCCACGTTTTTGTCATAATCAATTGATTATATTGTCGTCCTTTTGGCAATTCCACTAAGTACTCAAATTATTAAAAAAAAAAACTAGCTGGGTACCAGAACCAACTAATAAATATTAATTACGTAATAAATAAAAATAATAATAAGTAAATATGTACCTAAATCAATAATGAATAATTTAAAAATAAATGGTTTTTACAATGTTACTAAATAAATAAATGTATTTAATTAATAAAACAATGATTATAATTCTAAAATACAATTCTGTATAAATAAAACAGTAAAACTTATTTACTAACTACTTAACTAATAATAAAATTAGTGATCACCCAGTGTCCTTCCACCTCTCTAATATAATTGTTTCTCTACCAACTATATGTATACATTATGGTACGCAATAAAGAATTGAACCTTATTTACAAGAAATTTATTTCAATATGGTTTGGTTAGTTTACACCCAAACCTCAAACGTAAGAGAGAGTAGAAGCCGTCTGTCTATCCAGCGTAAACTTAGATCCATTCTTAGTTGAAGTTTGGGCTTGAATTTGTCTTTCCATATCGCTCAAATTAATATGTCTCTACGTCCTAAAATCCTACATCATACCTTTATAAGTCCCGAAACTTTCAAACAAACTTCTGTAAAACAGACGTAGGCACAGTTTAAACATTGTAATCTATCCCTGACAAATTTACACCAGCCGTGAGCAGAAACACCTGTTTTTGTGGTTTCACAGACCCAAGTTTGCTTATTTGATACCTCACGAAACCAACTTAAACCTGCCATACAGAGCCCTCTATTGTTTCGAACATAAAGTTGACTGTCACGTGATTGTGTGCTAGAAGTAAGTTGGCTAACGACAATAGGTAAGTTTCTTGCGACGCCGAAGTGAACTAATCTGCTAATGGCAAAGAAAGTTGGTACCGTTTCGTGCAACGAATAAGGCAGTGATTATCGTTTGTTGGGAAGTAATAGATTCCATGTAACTTCACACTCGTAAACAGGAATGAGGGTAGTCTGCGAAGCTTTTGTTCGTCTTCTAGTTTTCTTGGCACATTTATTGCTGGCTTTGTCTGCACTCATTGAGATGTGCAACGACATTCACAAGAATCTTTAGTTTGTGCTGAGATGTTGTTTTAACTTAACGTGACTACCTACTTTCAACACTTCTAGATATCGTTTTTAGAGTTCATAATGATAGCTCTGTGAACAGACATTGATAAAGAAAATGTTAGGCAAGATTATCAACATTTTTCGACAAATCTAGTACGTCCAGCTGTAGCTGACCTTTTCTACACGTTAATGGGGGGCACCGAATCCCTAAGGTTGGACGAAAGAGTCAGTAACCGTCTGTTTTAGGGTCGATGGCTTTCTTGATTTCAGAATAAAGGTTCAGATTGTTTTAAAAAGTTACTTTACTTTTGCACAGTCAGTTCTATTAATTGAATAAGTACTTTTTTTGTAAATATTCGGTTGTATTTTATTTTAATACAGTACCGTATTCTTAGTTAACAGTATCAAATAAACCTTTTGAGAGTCAGACATAATCATTTCTATCCAGAGTATAAAATCCTTTCTAAATTCTCTCCACAAAACTAAATAATTTCTCCTTGTAAAAATCCCACAGGATTCTGTAAGAAAACTTCTATTATCAGGAATATCTTCAGCAGCAAACTAAAAATAGGTAACAGATTACGAACTGAAGGTATTATTTAAACATTATGCGTGAAATAAAATACAGCATCGAAATGAGACGTGGGAATATGGACCCTGTGCGATACGTCACCGAACTATAAGGCAGAGGACGTAACTACACGAGACAGGCAAGAATAATTATTATTCTAAGATTTAAGGTGCCAGCACTTAACAACCCTCTCTCACGCTTCGACCCTCACAGATACTCAAACACACACGAAACACATGTATACGCTTTACTAGACTACATTTTGTAAACCGTTATATTTCTTTTGCTCGATCTCACTGTGACCCCATATATACAAGCCCTGTTTAGTTGCGGGTTCCACGGTCAAATAAAACAATGTGATGTTTAAAATGTAGTTCTACCTTTTCTCTGTTATACTTTACATTTCCATGCGTCTCTCATATTTTATAGTAACTTCAGTCTACGCAAATCTTACCTAAGAAGGAAACAAACAAGACGAAAGTATAAAAAAATCGATGCACGTCATGTTACATGCTAAGTCAAAAAGTCCTCGCCATTGCTCAGCGTGAACTGTTAAGTCTCGTTTCCCTTACCGGGGATTCGCAATTTATTGATTCTTCTTCATATTTAACAAAATAATACCGCGATAGAATACTGGTACTATTAAATTCATTCTTTTGGAAGATTTAGGTATTACATAAGAAGAATTGCACAAAAATAAAGTATTAGGCTCGACTTCTAAGTCAGGCCATGTGTTTTTCCATCGGGAATTTATTTCATGGGACATATACATAATTGACGAAATGTGGAGGTATTATTAAGTATACCACTGCCGAACTCTTAAACGATTACAGGCTTGTTGTTTTGAAATAATGAGGTAAGCTAGAGCAGAGATTTTAAATTAAATAAATATATCTAAGTACAGGTATTTTTATCTTTATTTTATCCTATAAGGTAACGTATTTTTTTACTTTGATTTGGATTTCTGAATCCAAAGGCAATCTATTGAAGTCAAACCGCAAACCACGAGATTAGATTGGCTGTTATTTCCTCCAACGAATTTCAACATTTACCTACTTACCAGACTTTCGGAAACCGGGTTCATATGCTCGAATGATATAGGTTCCACCCGGCATGTATCAGAAAGGTGTGGTACCGACCATTAAAATGAACAACTTTCTGTATAAGCCCAACATCGTAATTGCAAAAAAAATATCAGTCCAATGGAAACGAAATCGATCGAAATTTACGACGCAACAGATTATTTTTCCACGATTGCGTTGTTTAGTTTGATGGTATGTATTACACCGTTCTGATACACGTTGTATACCCACTCTTCTAATAATAGTATATTAGAACCTCGGTCTTAATAATACACAACACAAAATACAGAGAATTTACAAGAAACTCCAACACAAGCTAAACATGACTCAATTCAAAACCGACACTACTACTAACCGTGTATTAATACCACAGTCTCCTTTGATGACCTCAATAGGTTAGCGTATATATCAAAGCTAGTCTAGGAACATAGGAATCGAATGCAAAGTTCTGAACTGGATGGTAATACGAATTATCGGCCTGAGAATAGGTAAATAGATACAGAAGGCTAGCACTTCACGACAAGTGAAAACGCAAGACAGACTCCTTGGACGTTGCAAAACATCGTTCAGTCCATCAACTACGCATAACGCAGTCACTGACCAAATGGGCTTCTCCCAACCTGCGCCCCAACATACAGTACTCCGCTCAGCGTTGCCACCTTAACCCTTTTCGGGCTAAATCTAGCACTTTTTATAATGTCAGAACTCGCCAGCCCTAATTGATAAATGGATATGAATGATACACAACTATATTAACAGAATAGGCAGTACAAAAAAAATTAAGCAGAAAATAACAGAAAAAATTTAGTTTTAATACTTGTATTTTGGAAAAGAGGATTGCTTTGAGAAGATGGATTCATCCATGGAAATATAAGGCACTGTAGATAGAAATTTCAGTATTTTTACATACGGTACTAGCAACACTATATTTATTTAGCCTTTTCTAGCCCTTTCTTTACAAACTGATTAAACCATTGGAGAGCTACTTACGAAACTGAAACCAGCTCTTCGAAAAGTAAGAAGGTAACCTACCTTCCCCATCTAGTCTGACCCAGCCACTTGCGAAGCGCGCGCGCTACGTTTGTATCCGTCGGATTAATACCTTTTTGCTTCGCATTGGCATCGCAGTTTCTCACACGCTTCTTTCATTTATTTTTCCGTACTCGCTGATGGAAGATGCGTGTTGCTAGAGGTTATGCGTCTACGTGTGCGCTTGTTCTTCTGCACATTATCTACTCTGTGTATCGACGAAGCGACACAGGAATAAGTTTGAGAAGCTGCCACTTAAGCTACTCGCACTGGATGCACTATATAACCACAGTTTAACTAGACTTTGCTATTGGTAGAATAATCTAGCTTAGCTTTACAATTGAGTACTAAGTTGTATTGGCGAAGTTGTACGTACTTTTTCGGTTGGATGTGATATATTTAAAGGATAACATGGAAAGGATGTCTACGAAAGATTGTTTTTAAGTAGCATGTGACCGAATTGTAATTATAGAGCATATTTTAACGAGTTATCATATCGATCCATCAATGGGTTTTGACTCCATCCAACGTAAGGATTACATCTCTAATGCGGAGTGAATGAATAGATTCGAGCAAGGTAAGATGCTTGATAGGGATGGTCAAAACCCGATTTCTGGAAACCTTGCTCTAAAACAGATTTAGATAGGATTTCTCACCAATATTTTAAAACAAATTAAGCATCTTGAGTTATTTTTGTAAGATTATGAAAAGGAAAATCTATAACAAGATAATTTTGTGAAGGGTCATAAATCGACTTATCTGTATAAGCCATTACAATAACCTTTATCTTTATCTCATAATTTTAGGTTTCAGGCTATTATCAGTGTCTAAAACATGCAAAGTAAATTAATGGCTCTGATTTAAGAAGATTTGGATAAAAGAAAATGGTTTTAAATGTCAATTCTTGAACTTTCACTACGGGAGGCATTCATTGACCTAAATTCTGTCTATCCAGCCAATCATAAAATCTTTGACATACTTACATAATTAAATTAAAAAAGGATTTTTGAAGCATATATAATTGGTTTAGGTCTACTAGATAATTTTTGACTCCTACCTCCCATGTAATTCATAATCTCATACAATAATATTGTCATTTTCAATCAAAACAGGTAAATATTTGACAGCTATTTGTGACATTGCCATATTTCATAATGCACATTTAACTCAGTTTTTAAACTGACTGGTCATTAAAACTATCATTAACAAGTGACCAGTCAAAATATCCCGATATCATCATATCGGGATATTTACCATGTTTACTATTTGTTTTGAGGTAGACCGATTTGCGCTGTAACTTAGCGCTTAGCGCTTTAGCGCTGTGACTTTTTTTAATGTTACAGCACCATGCTGAGATAGGTGCCTTTTGGCCTCGTACAGGACTAGTTTAGTTAGTTTTATTTTAATCTGTTTTTAAGTTTTCTTTTTTTTTTAATATTCGTTTTACTGTCAAAATACCACTTTGTTTTGTCCAGTGCGAGACGAATAAATACTTTTTCGTTCTTTTGTTTCTTTCTTTATTTGTCTGCTCATAAACAATCACCCACAATAACTTCAGTTTCTCCGTGAACATGGCGCTTGCAACAGCGCCGAAATATCGCGAGCTCAAAACAATTAGGTAGTAACCATGTTAAATATAAAGTTATCAGTGGTAATGTTAGTCACATGTAACTCGATAGAAACTGACAATAGTCAGTAAAGAATACATAAAATCAAATGAGAACAAAACCATATCAACCACAAACGGAACATAACATTAAAAAAGACCCGAGGTTTAAACTTGGCAACGTTTTCTAGACAACAAAGCGAATAAAAAGCAAGTTGGTACAGACAAAAGCTCCTTTAGTTCAATTATGTTAGTTAGCCAACTTCCACGAGGGCTTAGTGAGGTAATGTTTTACAAAATACTCTACGGATCGAAGTTTGTTTCAGCATACAGTTAGTTGTAATGGATACTTTAATTAGGATTTATGGACGTAACGGTTCTGCCAATCGTACTTACCATACCTCCATATACACCTAGTCCTTCGTAAAATCAGTTGACTTTATTGAAAACCTTGTTTTCGAAGTATCATTAACCATTGGAAATTACTCGCATGAGACTGTTATCAGTCTCATGCGAGTGCATTCACCATCTGCCTAGCCTTTTCCCAACTATGTTGGGGTCGGCTCCCAGTCTAACCGGAAACGGCTGAATACCAGTATTTTACATAGAGTGATTGCCTCACTGAGCTCCACAACCCAGTTAGTACTGGGTAATATGATTATCTATTTAAAACAAATGCATAGCAAATTAAAGGTTGCAATAATCTGTACCGAGATTCATTTGTCTTTCTAAGGTTTAGAGATGTACCTACCTACGTTCCTTTTGTACAATTTTTTTTTACCTCTGATGTTGTATTGAACATTCACACACATATTTAACATGTCATATTTATCTTTGCTCTCGTTCATATACCGTTACTGTGAAAAGACTCTGTGCCATTTTCACGGAAACGCAGAAACAAATATATCTCTAAATTTAACTAAAGGACAACAACAACATTTCTGAGAAGAGCATTTGCAGTCCTACTTCCCTGAAACGAATCTTTAATAGCTTTGTATAATTCTGTCAAAGGTTCCGTTAGAAAAGCCCTAACACAAATACACGACGTAGATAAGTCTAAATTAAATACTAACGATTTTTAATCGTTTCACAGGAGGGAAAATTGTTGTTGGGTTTTTTGATCAGTATATTACATGGAGCAACTGTACTCCATAAAAAATACTGGTATTCAGCTGCATCCGGTTAGACTGGAAGCCGACTCCAACATAGTTGAGAAAAGGCTATGCAGATGATAAATTCATCAATAGTTTTTTACCACGCCACAAACGATGATAAACAAACCCCATTTAATATTCTTTTTTTACATAATTTCTATACAAAATACCTTGAAAGGTACAAATGATAAATGGGTCGTAACTTCAGATTGTATATTACAAGACAAGACCGCAGCTTCGAGACAAACTTCAACATCTAATTGGTAACGAGGAATGAGAAATGGACGCCTGAAAATTTTGTGACAGATAGAAATGTGCTTTGTTTTTGTAAGAATATTTGATTTATGTTTGGGAAGCTGAAATGGAATACTCGTAGTAGAATGTTAGCTTTATCAGCTTCGTTTTCAGCGTGTTTTTCATAGGAAGTATCGCCATTTCATCCTTCTAGACATATTGTATTGCTTTGGCTACCCTGGAAATATTTTAACATTCTCCAGACCCACGTAGATCGAAGTAAAACCTGATCAGGTGGAGATCATTGATGACTTAGCTCCTAAGAGTGTAAAGTGATGCTGTTCCACAAACGATGGAAAGCATAATACCGTGTCCTGTATTGTGCTTGTTGCAGGAACTGGTGAACACTACTGAAGGCGTCAAACACGTAGGATTCTAGGTTTACTTAATTACGATTGCCATGGACACGTTAAGAAGAAAATAGTATTAGTTTCTCTTATTGTGGACGCAAGCGCTTCGAGAATCGTCCCGAATTCGACTGTGACAGTGGCAAAAATGGTTATTTGGTGTTAGCAAAAGAAATACACCGAGTATTTCTTTTGCTAACACCAAATAACTATTTTTGCAGACCAGAGCCTGGTTAACCATCATCATCGACGTCTACTGCTGGCAATAGGCATCTCGTCATCGTCTTGTGCTGCTCTCATACAGCGGATTCCGGCAACCTTTACCATGTCGACGGTCTACATGCTGTCAACGCTGCATCTTCCGATACGTGGTCGCCACTCAAAGACTCTTCACCCCCATCGGCCATCTGTTCTACCTGCCCTCAGGAAATACAGGCGAAAATTCAAGGAAACAGGTTGATGCTGAGCAAAATGCATGAGCACGTAATGGCACCAATGAATAATTTGCTAACTTCTCTCCTTCGCGGACAGTGTAAGTTAAAAGTTATCGTTAACGGTTGCAGAGTTGCTAGATCTGCGTCGTCATCAGCTTAACATTTTCCTAACATGTGTGAAAAAAAACTGTAGAGCAAAAAACAAGCAAATTTTAAATTAAATAATAGTTGGAAGCAGGCGGGACCAATTGCATTGTAGATAAATTACAAACAAAGAACATCTATTTAATTAAACATTCATGAAAAAACAAACATTAATAACACACTAACTTCAGATGCAACGTAAACAAGCAAAGAGGAGCCATGCTCAGTTATTCATAAACGGGAACTCATTAACATTAGTTAAACTGTGATGTAACTTACCTGCAACTAACTAGAGCTTAACTAAAGTTTTAAGTACATGGCATATAACGGGGAAATGCATTTAAAAAGTGTTGAGATGTTTTTTACCCCTCATGTTGTTGGTATCATTTTAATTAGGTGAAACCTTTTTTTCACGCATTTATTTGTGAACCTCGGGGGTCTTATAAGCCATGGTGATCTAGTGGTCGCAAACGATACTGGTGAGCATGAAACAGGCTTCGATTTCCAAGTCAGGCATAGTGTTACTGAGTTTTCCCTTCAGGAACTTGTCATTTTAATCCTGGAGTCTTTTGTGCCCGGTGTATGGCAATAGGCTCTCCTCTTATGCATACTTGCTTACATGGGGATTAACAATTCGGAGATTACGGGCGTAATGTCTATTATGGTATTCATTAACACAAAATTAAGTAAAAATACTTCAAAATAAACATAATTATCACCATTGAAACGTCAATTGCGATTATTCTACAAGAAGTAAGAAACATCAAAAGCTAACGTAGCAACATTGTTTTCAAAAAACATTTAAACACGTATTTTCGTATTCGCTTAACAAAGCTTACAGAGCGAAAAAAGATAAAATATAGCATTAGACAGGAAACGTTTCATAAGAAGAAAATTGGCAAAGGCGTTATTTTTTTCTGCCTTCTATCGCTATCGCTGCAATTGACCTCGTTAGTCGATTCTCCGCGAAATCGACGTCATTTTGGCGCTAAAAAATCTTTTCAGAATTTCGAGTGCATTCCTAATTTGAAAATGTGAAGAACGATTTTGGGTTTTTGGAATGCTAGATTTCATGTTTTGGCACGGTAAATTAGTAGGTACTTTAAGTCAGTTTACTCAGTTACTTAGACTCGTTATTTCATTAAAAACGGGGGTTTTATTGAAACGTTGCCCATAGTTAAGTAATGATTATAGTCTGTTTAACCAAACATTTCGATTTCTGCATGCTTTATAAATTATATATGTATAAGTTGTAACAAATCGATTTTCACTTCCACAATCATTAAATTTCAGTTTTCTCTGGAATTTAAGGAAGTTTGATTCCCCATTGATTTGTACTCCTCTAACTTATTAAACCAACTAACAAATTCAAGTGTTATAGACTATATTTAAAACGTTACCTTACGATAATTTCCGACCATAACATGAGCAAAGCCGAGGACAAAACTAGTGCGTCTCTAAAGATACATTCACTGCCGAAACCCAAACAAACCTCGGCATCCGTGTATAAAAAGGCAATGATTCCTTATTTGTCACGCTCCACACTAATTTGAACAAATGGTCTAAACATAGCGAAATTAAACTTACGGAGTAATGAAGAGACCGCATTCATCTTAATTTGACCGATACGGTTGGGCCTACTACCTATTCAGTAACGAATGAAAATAATAAAGTCTTCGCTGCACATTGCGCAATTTTAATGTAGTTTATGATGCATTGCTGCTTCTAGCGAGGAGTGTATTACATACTCGCAAGCTTAGGTTTCACGTCAACTGCAATTTAATATACATACATGTTGCCTGAATGTGCCATAAAACTGCATTATTGTTTTCGTATTTATAGATATGAAAGAAGACGTTTAAAATATAATGATATTTGGTAAGACTGGTTGTCAGACTTGTGGGCCTTTAATCTGACAACCTGTAACGACTGTCAAAGATCTACAAATCAGCCGGGACCAACAGCTATCCGAAGCACGTAAGGATTGGTATAAAATGGACGGTCACCCATCCAGTGAACGACCTCGGCAAGAGTTGCTTTACCTTAAAGATCGGCTCATGAGCTGTTACCTAACAAAAAACATGTCTTACGACCTTACCGCAGTAAGGGCAAACTAACAAACTTTACTACAGTCCTTTCGAACTTATTATACCTGTGAAATAGTCATCACTGTGATCAAAATGATCTTTAATTTCGTTACAATAAAGTTGCTGTTGGATTGTCAAGTCTGTCAAAATCATCATCATAGTCTAGCCTTTTTCCCAACTATTTTGGGGTCGGCTTCCAGTCGAACCGGATGCAGCTGAATAAAAAACAATTAAAATAGATAGTGTTTAAAATAGAGCGACTGCTTATCTGACCTCCACAACCCAACTGGGTTGGGTAATCTGATCCCCTTTATTAAGACTGGTTGTCAAACTTTCGGGCCACTGACTGCCTGTTACGTCGGTCAAAATAAAAATGACAGGTACGGCGGAAACTCGGTATGGATTCGATGGTCGCCCATCCACTGGCACTGTTACCTTGGCAAGCGCTGCGTTATTTTGAAGATCAACCTTAACTGCTGTTATTATTAAGTCACGAAATATAAATCTTTATTCTCTTTATAATAAAGTTGTGGTTGTGTTGTCGCTGTAACAAGCAAAATTTATCTGAAAAGACTGTAGTCTCGTATTGAGTTGTATCGCAAAACTTCGCAGGCCTTCTCAGGCCACAGTTCAGGCCCAACGAGAGCTCTTTGACAGTTTTGGGCCAACACGCTGTATTAAGCACGCTATTTATTGGCCCCTGTAAGTACTAGCGTGTTAGTAATATTACAGTTCTGGTTTAAGATTTAATATGAGGAAAATTATTGTTATGTGACAGAAAGGGTTAGTGAGTAAGGAAGTGGTTCTTAGCAACTGGAACAGCATAACTTTGACGAGAAGAATATTACCTACATTATAATATATCGCGCTTATAATTCCCGATGGATTAGATAGAGGTGTACCTAATAGTACACCCACATTTCGCCAGGTACAGGATTAGTCTTCTCATCAACAAATTATTGTTTAATAATTTGTGAAGACTAATCCAAGTTTACTGCTCAGATATTTCATTATTGACATAGCACTTTAATGACTTATTCACTAAAACATACACATACAAAAATAACATATACTTTTAGGTATCGTGAATTCGTCACTTATAGAAGTGCACAACACTCGCAGAGTAGTTATACAATATGAGGAACAAGGTGTCAGGTTCCTCCAACCAAACGGGTTTGTTCTTTAGTGAGATAGGTACCAGGTGAGATAGGTAGGTGGTATAGGTTTAGTGAGGTAGGTATTATTGTCGGGTTGTTGTATGTTTCCCTATCTGAACGATTACGCTGCTTGGGCGATGTAGACAAGTTCGCAGGCTATGAAAGCTTTGAAAATCGCTTCAAAGCGTTTTCCTTTACAAGTTACCTGCTTAGTCTTAAAGAAATGTGCTGATTTAGGTCACTTATCTTCACCCTTTGCCGCTATACATATGTAGAAGACTACGTCTTACGTCTCTACGTCACGTTTGCAAAACATTTGCAAGGAGCATGCTTTAGGGCGTTAACGGAGTATGTTTCAAGAAGAGAACATCAATGCATCCTTTTGGTCTTTCAAAGTACCTACACTTGTGTGAATGAAAATTCTTTGATGCGATGAAATTAAAACATAAAGGGTCTTACGTGACTATTATTTTTTGGGACAAGCCCGTCACACTATTCCCAAATCACTGCAACTCCCGAAAGCCAGAATCACCAGTGGCAACCACCAAAAAAGCGCCGAGACAATGAAGCTCGACGAAGTCCTAGAGACACAATGTAACTGTCTGGATCCCGCAACAAAATTAATCAGAAAAGAATAGGAAAAACATAATATCCACTTCCCTCGGAAGGAAACAGAACAAAACAAGGTCAATAGGCACAAAGGGATGTTTACAACTGGGATAAGCCCAGTTGCCTAGCACCGTGGATAAATATTATCATTAATATGAATTGGTCCTAAGTTGTGAGCTGTTATATTTGATTCCAATAATAGGTATGACAAAAACGCTTGAACGCAAGGAAATTTGTTCTAGTTTCTACAAGGTCCGTACAAGTCTTTCGAGACTTCCAACATTCTATCAGTTATAACCATGATGCAAAACTCAAAAATATATCAGACTGACATAAACAACGGAAAAACTTATGTCAGTCTTGTTGAAAGTCATCGTAAAAACACGACACTTTTTGAAAGCGATCATCACTTATCTCTAGGCCGTAACAATAAATGCTTACAGATTCACGCTAAACACACACCTGACATGGGATCATTGTTCCAAAATTAAATCAATCAAACCTGAATCAACGACGATCTGTAAACTAAACAGAATAATCCAGGTTGGTCAAAAATAGCTACTTAAGAACACAAGGAGGACATTATGGATTGGAAAAATAGAACATGACACAACTCGTAGATCTCTAGCCAATCACGATCTTTTTGACTTCACAACAGATCGATAAACCCCTATGATCATTGCTGAGATACAGGCCTCTCTTTGCGAGGAAGTAGGCCGTAATCCACCACGTCGTCCTAGCACGAGGTGATAATATATTAAATTATTATTTCCTTTATTTATTTCCTTTACCTTCCTTTAGATATTGCTTACATTTTTAAATATTTCTTAATAAAAATACAAAAAAATATATAAAAAATAGTAGCCCACCGGTATCGGGAACAGATATTATTATTATTATATTCATTTATTCTCAGGAAAATAACACCCATTGCCACATACAAATTAATCTAAAACATAATAAATAAATCAAATAAAATTAGATAAAAACCCAATAGGAGCAAATCAAATCAAGTAAATTAGATTTTTTTTAAAATACCATTTAAATTTAAATGTATATATTGACATTGGATGAGGATTGACAAGCTACCGAAAAGGTTACTACGTCAATCGTATTGAAAGTTATTGTATCATGCCGTTGAATCGCTTTGAAAGTGACTGTTATTTTTCTAAGTCCCAAGGATTGCGCACAAATTCCGTATCAAAGAACGCCACCATAACGACCCTAATTCCGCCATTGTTCCAAAATCAAATCAACCCACCTGAGACGAGACAAAACACGATCTACAAACCAAACATACAGAGTAATCCCGATTGTTCGCATGACATACAGGGCTGGGCAAAATACATACTCTTCGCTTTAAATAAAATACAAATTACAAAATACTTTTTCACGTGAAAGTATTTTAAATACAAAAGAATTTCAAGTCGAGTATTTCAAAAGCACAATTCAGAATTTTATAATGTAAAATACCGTCAGAACCTTTGATTACAATAAACTGTTGAGTGTTTTCTCTTTAAGCACGTCTAAAAGTATCATACATAAGGCTTCAGTAAGTTTGGATTACGCTACAAGAACTGGTTAAGCAAGTACTGGGTCAGGTACAGAGGCCTGTATCAGAAAATTAACAACTTTTATATTTTTCTACAAGCTTCTGCCCGTGGCTTCGCCCGCGTGGCCTACATGAAACAAATGACGTATTTTTTATTTTTTTTTAATCAAGCATCAAAATATCCACATGCTCCATTTTTTGCAATCAATGTATGAAATACTTTATTTTAGCATCTTTATAATATCGCTCGATCGTGCGAAAATCCAATAGGAGTGCCAATCCAGAGGCAGAAAAAAAGAAGCCTTTGTGATAAAAGCTCTTTCGTAGGAGTAAAGAACGGACTAAAGTACGGACCACGCGCGTTAGTTCAAAGACAATGAGTTAGTTTGTAGTCGTTGTAGAGGTACATAGATTACTCAGAGGTTCATTTTTGGCCGTAGAAAATATAATAAACCCTCATACGAGTGTAGTTCTACTGTACGCTACAATTTATTACGTACTTACTAATTCTGTGTCATCAGACAGAAAAATTGATCACTTTAAAAAAAATCCTGTCTCTAAGCCCCTCCTTAGAGACTCAGGCTGTCAGCTCAGTAATCACCATTTCCTTATATGAAAATTATGATTACATGTTCTTCTCGGCAAACACAATTACTCACTGAACGAATAGACTTAGATGTTAGTGGGTAAAGTATTATAATAGGTATGTGCCCAATCCACGCTATGCGCCCGTCTACGTGATTTTCGACGCCCCATTTGACTCTGTTGGGGATGATTTTGGAGAAACTGTGATACACGTGTCTCATGATTTTAATTGAAGAGTATGTACACCAATTTTAATTCAAACCCCCATTTCACGCTCTTAGTGGACACCTACTCTTGACAAAGAATACACCATCCAAATTTCATGTATCTAGGCCCAGCGGTTTGGGCTGTGCGTTGATATATCAGTCAGTCAGGACTTTGAATTTTATATGTATAGAGAAGATAGATTTTGAATTCACATTTTTCAGTCTTTGAAATAATAATAACAAAATACCTTGAAATGTCTAAAACAAATTACATTCAAGATCTTAATAAATAATAAAGAAGAATTAGGGAGTAGTAAACATACAAAATATACCAAACACGTATTTGTACTAGTACCTAAATCAAATACTGCCCAGCCCTAATAACATGGTAGATATCTCTCCAATCACGATCCTTTTGACTTCACAACAGATCTATAGATCCCTAAGATCACTTCAATGAACTGAAACTATAGGGCCGACGGGTAGACAATGGGCAGTAACTGATACGAATCGTATACAGATTTATTGTGTTCCATGGGCATTGTGCGTGCTACTTGTGGCATGGCTAATTCGAGAGCTCGGGCCTACATCCGATGTTCTGATGAAATTTTGTAGATAGGTATTGAGATTCGAGTTTCCTGTCTGTTCATACTTTGGAGGAACGTTTATAAAGTACTAGGTTTTGCTATCTGGTGGCGTTCCATGACGTCTTAACGCCAAATAAAAACTTAAAAAAAAAATGTATGATGTACGTTTTTTTGTATGATGTATGTCATGTGTGTGTTTATGTATTAATATTATTTTTTTGTCTTAATGTTTTAGTTATATTCCAGTGTGGGAAAGAGACAGAGCTATATAGGATGTCTAGCGCCATCTCTTTCCCACTGTGGAATAGAAATAAAACATTCCTGCATTAAGACGGTCATCGTGGTAGGTTACCCGTTCTTCATCTTTTTATTTTCCTGCCCAGTAATCGGCTTTTGTTTTTCTTTTCAGATTTGGTTACCAATAACTGAATTAAGAAAAACAGAGTTGAACGTGAGATTTATTTGAATAGAGAACAGTATTAATCTGTTGTAACAAGGAAAAAAATTATCTCCTAGCTTTTAGTCAAATAAAACGAACGTTTTGGATAAAAAAAAACATATTTATTTACTAAGTTAAACCAATTCCTGTGTAATCATAAATTCTTAATTACCTATTATATTTTAATTTGTATCTCATTTGTTATATTGTATAATTATTTAGTTATGGTAAAAAATAAGAATTTAATAAAGTATATAAAGTCAATAAAAATAGTTTACGTAGATAAATTCTTAACAAACTATTTGAGAATAAATGAACACATTTTTGAGCATCATAAGAATATACAAAAATATTACATAATTATTAGGTGGCAGTATAGTATAAGTGCATGATTTATATTTGCGATATTGTTTCTGTATCTCTAGCAATATATAATATTTTCCTCAATTATCGTACAGAAGACAAAAGTGATGTTATCAAAAAAAAACTACATCCGATTATTTGGGCCTTTGCTAACATGAGCCCTAAATCATCGCCAATCTGGACGGAACGCTTCAAAACAAGGACATGGAAACCCAAACATTACAAAAAAAAACAATAATTTTGAGATTCCTTCCATAGCATTCCCATTATTTTGTATTTATTGCTTCGTATATCAAAAAATTCGCAGTGCGTACCAATACCACGTCAGACCAAACTCCAATATTATTTTAAAGCGTCCTTTTTTGATTTACATCCATTCTTTGTTCGTTCTCTTATCTTTCCAATAAATGTGAATTATCGTCGACCACTGTTCAGGAAAAGAACCATATATTTCAAAGAGATTGTCTAATTTAAAACTGTTCCTAGACTGTTAATTTTAAGCTCCACTTTCGGTCCATTTTTAAAAGACAAAAGAGTTCCAAGTTTCCTTGAAAATAAGTCTTGCGAGTTCGCAAATTTTCCTTTTGGTTCTGACAGTTCCAAAAATGTCCAAAGAAGTTTCCGGAAACGCTTGTGTCTGTGAACGATGAATTTAAAAAAAGTTTTAATAATAGAACTTAATAATTTTCACTGTCTACGAGCAACTAGAAGAGTTTTTTCGTTCCTTTTATGTTCCGGTTTATTAACTAAGTACGCAATTAAAAACTAATAAAGGCGATAAAATTAGTTCTGGAAGTCTTAACATAATATAACCATAATAATTATTTCTACCTATAAATGCTATCTAAATGCTGATTTGTTACCCTTTCAAATTCTAAACCCTGATAACTTAAGAAAAAGACACCACGACTAGAAAATAATGATAAGTGGTCTCAGTCGTTGTACTCACCAAGATACATTTTAAGTTTTCCATTTGCCATTTAAAACAGCTGGACAGTATCTGATCAAATACCATCTGTTTAATTACGTCTGAAGTAACTTGTTTCTAAAAACTAAATATAACTATTGCTGTTTCATTGAAAAACACTTTGGAATAAAATTATTCTATAAAATCGCATGTAAAAAGGCTCACAAGGTCTAATCCTTATATTTTTTTTGTCTAAAAACTAAAACAAAAATGCTGTACCTTCATAGACGTAGAATAAAAATAAAGACATCAAGTGCGAGTATCAAAATCCAGCAGCACTTCCATTACTTCGAACATCAAAAGCTCCTTCCATATTTCCATCAGAATGCCTGACTAATATCCCAGCTTGACCAGCATCTTCACTATAATCTGGTAACATAACTATCTCATGTCCCAGCTCTTTCAACTGATCGACAGTCTCCTCCGAAAACCTGCCTTCTAACTTCAGGGTACTTAGTGGGTCACCAGCAATTCTTCCATATAGCCATCTTGGGTCTGACACTGCTTGCTGCAAGTCCTTGCCTTGCACAACGTATCTGTGGAAGATTGCTGCTTGCGTTTGCGACTGCCCATCACCTCCTCTGGTGCCATAAACTACTATACGACCATCATGAAGACGTGCTGCAGCGGGGTTTAATGTGTGAAAAGGCTTCTTCCCAGGCTTTATGCATAGGAGATGGTCTCTTTTCAAAGTAAACGATACACCTCTATTGTGCCACAAGATACCTGTTTGAGGAAGTACTACAGTACTCCCAAACTGATGATAAATGCTCTGAATAAAAGAAACTGAAAAACCTTTATTATCCATTGCCCCCATCCAAATTGTGTCCCCGGGACCTTTGCTTGCATCAACACTAGATGCTTGTTCGAAATCAATATTCCTTGCCAGTTTAAATATATTTGGACCAGTCAACAATGACTCAGGTTCAATTTTCATGAACGCTGGGTCAGTAATGTACTGGTCTCGCATTTTAAAACCTTCTTTAGTTGCTTCTACTGCAGTGTGAACAAATTGCGCCTCATCTTGACCATCAATGCCTAACTTGTCTAAGATTCCAAGAATTACTAGTGACACTAAACCTTGTGTCGGTGGAGGAACGTTGAATAGCTCGCCGTGACTGTGCATTAATCGTAGAGGTTCTTTCCTAACCGGAGCATAGTTTGCCAGATCTGATTTAATGATAGGCATGCCTAGCGATGCCATGTCTTCAGCAATCAAAGATGCCAAATCACCGTCATAGAAACTTTTTAGACCATTCTCAGCTAGATTATTCAATGTTTCAGCGAGTTGTTTTTGGCAGAATGTTGCCCCGACTTTTGGAACTTCTCCGTCGGGCAAAAAAACACTTTCAAAATCAGGTGGGAGATTTCCTGAGGCTTGCAAATTCTTTAAGCTCTCGTGTTGAGATTTAGTAACTGGAAACCCATCTTCTGCGTATTTAATGGCATCCGCTAGTAACTTGTTGAGTGACGTTCTTTGGTAGCCACATTCAGAGACATATTCCAGAGCTTCTTCCCACCCACCAACGGTCCCTGCGACTGTGTTGGCAACCTTTGGGCCTTTACTTGGAATTTTATGGTAATGCTCATAGAATTCTGGTGTGGCTAAAGAGCCGGCTGCTCCACAAGCTTCTATTACTACAGGGTCACCACTGGGTGGTACAATAAGCCAAAATGAATCACCTCCAATGCTGTTCATATGAGGGTAGACTACAGCTATTGTTGCGGCAGCTGAAACCATTGCTTCGATAGCAGTTCCTCCTTCTCTGAGAATTGCTAAGGCACTCTGTGTGGCCAGGTGATGGGGTGTGACCACCATGCAGTTGGGAGCTATATTGCTCTGCATTTTGCGTATTAGGTACTTCTTTTACGTGACTTCGATTAAGCGTTACGTCGAGGTAGTTCCCTGAAAAGAACAAATAAAAAATTATTATTAATTTTCCTGTACAGCAGTATAACAGGTCATATAGAAAGAAAAATAACAAGCTCTTTTTATGCTACGATCCTATTAACATTCAAGTATGAAAACACGTATAGCATCTTAAAAAAGTGCTGTGAAAACAAAAATGGAAGGCGTAGACGTCTATAATATAAATTTTAACGTCCAGATAGCTTTTAAGCCTGTCCCTCGTAAATAGCTACAGGGTGTTACGAAAATTACACCCCGAGGATACGAGACGCCATAAAATGATGTCGATACTCTGATATAATACATTGTAATAAAGATTAGAATGACTGTAATAGATTGCTTCGTGTGTATTAATATGCCTTCGGGGTGTAATATTTTTTTCCTCGGAGGTTATAGGATTTCCTGGTTTCTTGCCGTGTTCGTAATTAGAGCTCTTTGTTGTGCATGTTATTCGCAGTAGAAAGTGGAGGAAAACATCAAATTAATAGGTACTTTGTTAAATAGATATCTGATCCTAATCCTGAGGTCAGTTTTTTTTAAATAAAACCGCATCAATATCGGAAAATATAACAAAATTCAGAAGCAATCTCATACCATAACAACATTTCAAACGAACTTATACCCGGCTACGTAAAAGTAACCGAATTAGGTCATCCGCACATCCAAAACGATAGTCAGACCGTAAACCATAGTAAACCCTTCACGATCTCGAAGCGAACGCGTAAAATATGTTTTAGAACCGTACCCGACCGACATATTGCCGTCCACCGAACCGACACGATATTGAAAATGAAGTTTTTTGTATGCATTGAAGGGTTTATGGCCAGTGACGACAGAATAACGCGGCGGGTGACGGGTTGGCTCCTACGCTTATGTTATGACGATATTTTTGACATTTGTTTTTTTATTTTTATTCGTGGCGTTCGTGATTTGGTTAGCTTTTGTTTTAGGGTTGACAGCTATACAAAGTGAAGAGAACCGACAACTTCAACAAAAAAATTCCATATCCTTATTCGAAGCATAAAGCCGAATGAAATCTGTGTGGGACATGAGTAGGTAGATCAAAGGCGGAGCGAGTTTAGTTCCACGTTATGTAGCTTTAAACTTCCATTAGCTTTCATTAACGTTCCAATATATCAGCCTTTATCATGACAAAGGGTACGCAAATACGAGAACGCCACCTAAAGTTTTCAACCATTGCATTCTCACCAGACTAAAGTTCTTTACATCTCTCTTAAACAAAGGCAATTTATAGTTCTCAAACAATCATACCAGCTCAGAAATCATGAAACAAAACCATAACCAGGTAAACATAAATCTGAGGAGAAGAAAGTCTCAACAACTAAAATTAAGTATGTAAAACCAATTTCCATTTAAATTGTACACAGCGTTTGCTTCGTGAAGATCTGTACTCCTGGTACAGAATAATAGAAACTCCACTAACTTCATATCTGAACCTTTGTGGAAAGAAACTTTGGGCTCCGAGACGACTAAATTCGATTTATTTACTTTAAGAACCTACTAGAGTTCTAGTGTCACTAGCGACCTTTGTTTTCTGGAGTCCTGGTACTTTTAGTGGCTTGAAAAGAGTTATGTTTGGGAATGGAATGGTTATTTAGAGACTTCACAGCTCCTGTTTCGTATCGTAGGTTTGTTTACACAAACTCAACACAAATATTGCTTCTAGTTCACTCAAATATTTACTTCATGCTTCATATCCTGTCAATGATTATGCGTGTGGGATTCTAAAGAGACACTATAACCATCCCGACGGTCACCATCTCTGCACATGGGATGAGGCACCATTATTCTTAAAAGATCTATCCGGAGCAGCCCCCTTGTGCAACGCCTGGGAGATCGGGAAACCAGGATCCGGATATCAGGCACATCCCTGGGGAGAGATCCCTGGATCCCTGGGAGATTGTAAAGAGGTCTCGCTTGAGCCTCGCTGTGCAAGTGTGCACGGCAGCACGTGACCACTGTGCCACCTTCTTTTCTGAGGTCACGCGGTGGGCAGACAGAGACCCCATTCTGAACGCCCGTGTCCCTAATGTCCCACCTACTTTAAGTTATGCAAGCGGGGTTGCGTCGTGTTAGGCATCGAGGCGGTTGCCTAACCTTCTTGTCCGAGTGGGATCGGCCCTCTCAAGATCCCTCTCGGTAGCCTCCTTCTGAACGATCAGTCTCATAGAAGGTCACCTGCCTCCAGTTCCCAGAATCCACCAGCATAGCTGCAACGACTAAAAAACTCCTAAATACACCGTCTCATCTTATGTAATCGTCTTACTCAATATTTCCGAGATTTTCGAAAACCTCATGCGATTTACCGTAAATACGGATTAAGTGTTCTGACGACTACGTAGACTCATACCATCTATACCAATAATATAAATGAGAAAGTTACTCTGTCCGCCTGTTTGTTACCTAACCTTTTCACGACTAAAAAGCTTAACGGATTTCAATACCATTTTTTTTTTCTCTATTTCTTCTTTTTCTTTAATATTAATTGGGCCTCTCTTGACCTCAATCTAGTCCTGAGGCCAGAGATGAGGTCGACGATGGAACGAGCTAACCCAGAAGAAGCCTATTAACTCGCGACTTAAATAGATTGGGGTCATATGAACTCGGGAACACCGACGCAAGCAGGGAATTCCACTCCTATGTATGCGTATAATAAAAGATGGCGCACCGAGCAGTGCATGACCTGGGTCAGGACTTGGGCATCGAAACCCGCTTTCGGTCCCATAGTAAAACCCGGGTTACCCGGGGATGAAATCCGGTTTTCGCATGCCCAAGTTAAGACATAGCCACATAGGATAATTTCTTCTCGGCAGTACTTTTCCGTGGGATAATTTCCGACCTCTACGCGAGCAAAGCCGCTAAAAAAAGCTTGTGCTTAATAAGTACACTGATCGTAATATAAACCGCTTACGTGTGCTTCGTTCACTAACGAATACGATATGTTTTGGATTTTATTTCTTAAGCAGGTACGAGTTCTAAACGACGACGGTATAAAAAATTATGACAGCATTTTACTTATATCTAAACATACAATAGAGCAAAGTCCATTTATAACCCACTTTCAAAGAAGAAAGAGATTATCTATTCGGCGAGTATTTTTCTTAATAAAAAAGGAGTGTTTCAGATATTTATTGTTGGTATTATTAGGTCTTCACAACTTTAAAGACAACTTTTTTATTAAGAATGTCCCTTTTCTGAAGAAATGTAAAGCATTGATATATCCCACTTAACGTCAAATAAATCAACCTATGTAAAACCCTCAGTCCACTGAAGCGTAACATCATAGATTTACCGTACCGAAAAAAAAAAACATCAATGAGCGTGCATCAATAGTTACCCATTGTGACCAATCTCCGTTACTTTATTTACAAGTAAGTAGGTACCCAAATATGACAGAGTAAAATGCTATTGTTTTGAATGTTGTATCCCTCTCTCTCTCTGTCTCCCTAATCGGGGAAACAGTGGGTGTAGTGTTATAAATACACAGGCGTATGACGCTACGCGTCAGTGGGTACCGGGCTTAAATCTATACATTTTACGACTGGATTCGCGTACCTTTTACTCTGTTTGAATAGAATTGCACAAAATAAAAACAAAATTTAAATCGCTATGTGTAGGGATTTCCTTTCTGTAACTTATTAACGACGGACTGTTTTTTTTTTATAAAGTTTAACATACTTTTTCTCATAGAGTATGAACCATATGCTGTAGATGAAGATGTCAAGATTGACAGACGTGGACGGAAATGTACATTAGGCGCCCTGTCTGTTGAATTTGAACTGTTAATTTACAGGTTAATGCTCCCAGGAGCATTAACCTGTAAATTAACAGTTCAAATTCGAGCATAAAATCAGCACGTTTTTATAACAAAACACAGTTATATTGTTTCAAATACAATAACACAAATAACGCTTATCAATGGATCAGTGTAACATAACATTTAACAACTAAAATCGTACGTGAAATAGTCAATGTCCAGATTATATCTTCATGAATGGTTTTAGTACCTACCTCACAAGTTGAACTAAAAGCCTCTAAAAGCAATCCTGTTTAAGTATAAATGGGACTGTTCCAAACGAGAAACGTCCGTGACCGTAAGATTACTTTCGAAGATATCCTTATTTTCCACACTGAGGATAGTTTTGAAATAGATGTTAAGTTGGAACCATTTTCGCAGCGAACGTTAAATACGGAGATATGTTTAAATGGACTTTCTGTTCGATGTCCTTGCTTCTAAATTGTGTTTAAATCATTGAACAATCCCATGCCTAAAAAGGCTTAGAAAAGCAGATGTAATTCTACATAAAACTCATTGACGATTTTATGAATAACCAGCCTGAAGCTGAAGCCAATTGTAATCAATGGGATTAATTTTTAAGCTGTTTGTCTCTCTTAGAATGAACTGAGGTTTTCAGCTACAAACATACTACATTCAATAGAAATACTACATTGTATACGGGGTGGAAAAAAAATGAGCTGTTCCATACATTTAGACCGTGGTACGTCAAAATGTATGTACCACTTTTCGCGTCGGTGTCCCCTTCCACAACGTATTCGTACAATTACTATGACTATCACTACATAGTTTAAAACAAAGTCGATTCCGGCTGTCTGTCCCTATGTATGCATAGATCTTTAAAAATACGCAAAGGATTATGATACGTTTTTTTTAACAGATAGAGTGATTCAAGAGGAAGGTTTATATGTATAATACATGCATACTATACGAGTACTTAGTAGAGAAAACATTAGTATCTACATTGCACCCGTGCAAAGCCGTGGAAGGTCGCTAGTTAAATTTAATAGATATTGTATCTGTTAGGAACCTAGCAACGATTGATTATAACAGACATTAGATGACACGTCATGACTGTCATATACGAGTATAGCAGGGCACGTTATCATCATCGTCAGGGGCTACATAGATACGTATTATAGTATATAGATAATAGTATATATATAGATATGATGACGGTGTTGGGTAGGGACGGCATTGTTACTGTCTATCATATAAAGTCATGATTCCTGATGAGTGATGTTTCTTCGTGTTCCTAACTATACCTAGGTATATAGGTACCTACCTATTTTGTACCTCCCAGTCTGAACACCTCAGACAGATAATGAAGTCAGTCTCCTTTTCATTAATATAACATAACAAAGCACTCTTTAAATAAAAAATTAAAAATGTCTGGCAACACTACTCACAATGTGACCTCCTTATTCTCCAATATGTACGTATCCCGGGTATAGACTACAGCAGTTATGTCATAAAGGTCTGAAAGCTTATTCGGAAAATCCGCTTACAGCTTATATTATGGAAATTGCGTACGGGCAAGCACAGCCCATACTCATAGCGTTTGAGCCCCTACAGCTGAATGCACTTAGGCATCTATGCATCTATAAAATATTTAATGTAGTACACACAGTAGTTTCCTGTATACGGTAATAGAATTTCTGAAAACCTCACTGAATAAAAATCTTTGTAAAATTGTTTCATACGTTTATATTATGTTTACTTATTCGCGATGTACCCACCTATCGGAGTTTATTTGACTTTTGTTTCTGAAGGAACCTTTTAGTTTCTAACTTTTTGTTTGAATGTAGAAAATATCATTATAGCAATTTAAGCTTCGGTGGTTTCCAGCAAAAGTAGGCTACCTAAAGGCCACCTTAAGTCTCTATTTTGGTTTGTTAAACCGCTTAGGTACCTACAAGTTCAAGTTATGTAAGTAGATAGCGTATAGAAAACAAAATGCAATCACCGAAATCGTTGCCCAACTTGGTGATTCTTCAACCAAATGTCACAATCAAAATGAGCAACTGCAATTCATTTATTAAAAAAAAAACTGTTTATTTTGTCTAAATAAACTTAAATAGATACGTAGTTGGACTGTAAGTATTTTTATTAATGTTTTGCGTGATTTTTGTTCTTATCTTATTTTATGGCAATCTTGTAGTTACATTACGATCACAAATGCGTCACAGCAAACTGAACTTATAAACCATGTCATAACTTTGACCTGTAAACAGTGGCGACATCATCACACTTTTATTTCACAACAGAGGTTTAACAAGAGAGGTGGGTGGATTAAAGTCTAGGTCATTGATTGCAAATAAGAGTAACATCTATCAATACAAAAAAGGTCAATGTACCTACCTATATCTACCAAGTTATAGTAGGTAACTACCACTATCTTTGCAGATAAGTATGTCATTGCTGACTGATAAAACGTCGGATACCTTCGATGATATCAGAGAACAGCTAAGCAAATAGTTTATAATCGAGAAAAGCAAGCCAATATTATAATACTGAACGAAACCAGGCAATGCGCTAGCAGTACCTATGTCACATCTAATAAAAAGCAGAAACATACGAGAAAAACACATTAACACGGGCTAAAGTATTGGCAAATTCAAATTCGGGATGTAGTCGTACACAAGTGTGATTTACAATGTAATAGCACCAAAACGTACAGTACCGATAAACTACGAATGCGTTTCTGAATAACAAAAAAAACCGACTTCCAATAAAAACACTAAAAAAGTGGGAAATAACTTTACTTTCGGAAGTCGGTGACTATTGTTTGTTTCATTGATTTTTTTGCCACCGACTTCCGAAAGTAAAGTTATTTCCCACTTTTTTAGTGTTTTTTTTGGAAGTCGGTTTTTTTTTGCAAAAAAGTTTTTATTTTACCCTTTTTAGTTATCGCATCACACACAAATCCTTGTCAAGTATCAATTTTGCAATTTCTTCTACTTGGATGACAGATTGTTTCCAGCTATTTTGATTTCAAAACCAAACTACTGAACCGATTTCGATGAAATTTCTATGGGACCAATCGGAAAGTAGATCCATTCAGATAAAAGAAGAATTTTTCAAATCGGTTCATAAAGGACGAAGATATGAGGTAACAAACACAAAAATTTCCAGCTATTTTGATTTCAAAACCAAACTGCTGAACCGATTTTGATGAAATTTCTATGGGACCAATCGGGAAGTAGATCCATTCAGATAAAACAAGAATTTTTCAAATCGGTTCATAAATGACGGAGATATGAGGTAACAAACACAAAAAAAAAAAAAAAAAAAAAAAACATACAACCGAATTGAGAACCTCCTCCTTTTTTAGAAGTCGGTTAAAAACGTATACAAGACCTTATTACATTAGAAATGAGTTTTGAAACAGTTTGTAGGGCTATTCTGCAGGCTCGAAGCGAAATAGTGACGTGCATTTGTTTGCAGTCGCGACCGCAACAGCGAATTCACTAACGAACTTATTATTCGAAATTCGAATTGTACCTAATCCGCAGAACTGGAGGTGGTGGTACAACGTGGACTGGCAGGTAACGTTCCTACATTTGTGTAGCGATTGCCTTGTCAAACGAGCATCTTTGAGGCAACAGAGCAGATACAAAAAAGTTGCTCGATAGTTATAGATAATTGACACTTTGACAGGTACCTACAGGTACCTACAGGTGTTCAAATTAAATTGAATAGAATAATAGAATATAAAAGTCACTCTTTAATCGGATTTATCTGTTATTGTGTTGTTGGACACATAAAGTCAGTAAGTGCTTAGTTATACCTACTACTTATTTACTATTATATTACTTTATTTATACACTTATTTACCTTCTCATATCCTCAGTTCGAAACACTTTCAAGAAAAACGCAAATAAATAAATTTTGCAGCCCTAAGAATCAAAACACTAGAATACTAAACTCAACTAGACTTCGACCTGTCTCAACTGTCAATACCCATTATGTAATAAGTTCAGTCCTTTATCAGGACTGAACTAAGTACTGGAGGCCTTACACTCAAGACACCCACAGGATAACCCGGTTAAGCAGACGATTAAGTAGTCGTCTGCTAACAACCGAAGTAGGAGGTCCTACTCCTACGAGATGCCATGCAAAAAAAACATCGTCTCAATTTATGGCAAGTCTAGTCCTAGTCACTAATGAGCAACAATAAACATGCAGATAAGTACTAATACAGGCGATTTGTATCTAATTTACTTCGGTTGGTAGGCATTCAGTTTTCAGTTGTGGCTTTTATTAATTGCTCGTCTGTCTTTCACTGACTAGCTTTACTGGTTTTCGTTATTAGTTCTCCATAGAATTTGCTAAGGGTGCTATTGTTTTGTTTTATTCAAACGATTATGAAATGTTCAGAGGGTCCTCTTAAAGGCGGGTTTTTCTGTTTTTGTGGCTGCTTTTTTTTTTGTAATAATTAAGGGGTAAGTGCTGAGAAGAGTGAATTAAAGTAAATACCTACATAGTCTTTAACCGCCCTGAAGAGGCAGAGAAATTAGTAAAAACTGATTTTCGTAGGTATTACAACTAGCTAGTACTTAGATACCTACCTAAATAGGTAAAGAAAAGCTTGGCCAATCAATGAGAAACACTGCAAAGTTGCACAAACTTGACGCGTTAATAAATCTTCACAGTAATAAATGAAAAACAATTGATAAACCAACAAAAGGCTAGAAAAAAAAGAAAATCTCAACAGTGCAATTCTTATAAACAACTAGCGACATCTATGTTACATATCTTGTTCTAGTAAGGACAAGAGGTAGCTTCGTTCAAAATGCAGGAGCAGGCTGCCCAGAAATAAAAGTTATGTTAATGACAATCGTCGACTTTAAAATTTTAAAGTTACTTATGAATTCATTGCACCGAATCACTGATGATCTCTATGAATCACTGGAATCCGGAAATTTAAGCGCAATAAAAATATTAATCATAATCGGTGACAAGTCAAGCTGTAAGTTTTATGATTGATTCAACCTTAGAAATTACTTTTATAGGGTTGTGGTCGGTTCTCCTCTGTTTGAAATATTTGTCCATGTACAAGCACAATAAAATTGTGCTCAAAATAATCAAAGCTCATTTTCTTACGTCGGATAACTTGTCTGAGCAAACGGAAAACAATTTTGTTTGCTTCGAATGAATGATTATCTATTTAAAACAAGTTTTTTTAAATAGGTACCTATAGGTCCTGCAATCAAACTGAAGAATTCTAATGTTTACCCCAAAATGCACCAATATCAACTATTTTTGTTACTACAATATGGTCTTTTAATTTACTATCGTCATAATTATCGTACAAAGTAACATCAGTTACAATACAACAACACGTCAAGTTACATCACTACAAAAAACATAAAACGACTTCAGTTTACATCACTATTACGTCAAAATTTTCAAAAAAAAAACGTCGAACTGTGCGGCCAAGTTGAGGAGTGCAAAATTATTTTAGGTTAGCGAATAAACAAAAGACCTTTTAAATATTATTGCATTATCATAGCCGGGCGGCTGAGACGATCATGAGCACAGTGCGTGTCTAACAAAAATAGACTTTTGTACATTTTTATGTATCTTGACGTGTTATCAGGGCTACCGTAGTTTATACAATTGTTGCCGAGTTAAACATTACAGTATTCTTTCAAGAAAATTGTGTTGGGACAAAAAAAAAACACTGTAATGTTTAAATCTTTGTTGAGCTCTGTAATCACTCAGGCCAGCTGTCAAGAGGTGGGTAAGTTTTTTATAATAAATAAAATGGTTTAATTGAGTTACTTAATTAGTTCGTATCTTTGTTGACAAGAGTGATGTCAATGCGCTATATTTTTAAATGAATGCCCTTGATTTGTCCGCCCTTGAACTGCAGCGGTACGTCACTATGCGTCTTTGCGACCTTCGCATACCAAAAACACCTGATAACTTCTAAACAATGATCGAGTTAAACATCATGTCATTGTATTACTTTCCATATTCAAATTGACAAACCAATTCCAAGTTTAAACATTATTAGATAACCAACCTAACCTCTTCGACCTCTTGTGAGGAAATAAAAAATAAATATGATATTACAACACTTAATGCAGATAAAAATTCACACGAACTCCGAATTTCGAGTGATGATCGAAAAAACACTTATTTTGCATGAACCACTTAGTATTTCACTTACCTGGTTTTTATTGAATCCAAAAACTTTCATTTATTTACAATATTATTGTGAAAACATGTCAATCTTGAATGAAGAAACTCACTAAATGTAAGATAAGAGCATGTGAAATATTATATATTACTTAAGTACACAAGATAATATTATTCTTATCAGTTACGTCAACGTGGTGATGGCCTTAGTTCAGTTCAGTAGGATTCTTCACAACAAAATGTCAACTCGTCGGGTAACTTATTTTTTTAAATTTATGCTTGTGCATCCCACTAATTCAAGAATGAAACAGTAATTCAATGCAGTTCTTTTTTCAAATGTGCCTGTGATTGTGTTCCGATAGTGATAAATATGTGTTTTTGTTAATGAAAAACGTGCCCTAATCTCAGCGGAACATGGTTTGGAATGAGTTTAATATTATATGATTTTTATTTCGACACTTATTGGCGATTCATCTTTTTTATTGGCAGTTATGAAAACTATCGAAAACAACGTATTTGCAATAAATTGGCCATTGATTTCAAATTATCTATGAATATTATTGAATGAAAAATTACTTTATTATTCTTATATGTTTTAGATATGTGGTTATTATCACTCACTAACAAACTGATGAAGCCTTGAAATATAAATATGTCTATTTATACTCTCACATAATAGTGAAGAACCTGTTAATTCTAATAGATTACCCAAAACATGTTTTCTGTTACTATTTACCCACTTGATTCTATGTCACTAATTAGCGGTCATTTATTTTTACTGTCTAAAAGCTGATTTACAAAAAGCTGATTTAAAGTAGATAAGTAAGTCCCATAAAGTCCATGACATGACACTTCGCAATCAAGAACTGTGAATTTGGACTGACATTTAGACAGTGCTACTTGAACTATACTGGTAGGTAGCCATTAGTAGAATCTAGATCTCCATCAGTAGAATGATGAATGTATGTTGGCTATAGCCAACATACATTCCACAGTATAATTAAATAATTTAATTGCAGTACACCACTGACTACCCCCCTTTTTTCTATTTCATGTTCGTACAGTCCATCCAAAGGTTGTCTGGAAGAGATTGCTATCAGCGATAAGACCGCCATTGTAACCATAAAATTAACAATTTTTGTAAAACCATTCTGTATCAATTTTGGTGTACAATAAAGTATATTCTATCCTATTCTATTCTATAATGACAACCTAGAAGGAATTTAACATTTACTCATTAAAGCATGCTTTAACAGACATTATAAAGAATTTTAGTATCTATGAAAAAACAGTATTATGTCAAATCTTAAAAGTCACCTTCTTCGACCTTAAGATTTTCGTCAAAACCATCTATCATGGCTCAACATTGTTTAAACTAAAATGTATTGTTATCTACATAGTGTGTAGATATGTAATCAATGATGATATTATATAATATGCTCATGCTATCCGAATGTGTAGGTACAATTTTTCCATCAAAATATGGTATTTATGCAAATCTTGTCTTATCAGTCAATGGCGTGTTTTCGACGTCTAAGAATTAACTTCAATGGGTTAAACATACCATACATTTTATGCTAACAAAACTGACAGAATTAGACTTTCCGGGAGAAAAATATCAGGGTCTGCTTGAGACCAAATTTACACTCCTAGTATTGGTTTTGGAGAAATAAAAACTATTTAGACATACTTTCTAATTAATTAACCTAGGCTTTGCATATTATGTCAGATAGGCTGTATCTTCATGTAAAACACTGCATCTGGTTTGTAATGGCTAGGCAGATGATGATTTCATACAAGAGTTTGCTACTAACTGTTAAAATAAACGTTTACTGGCTAAGAATGTGACAGTGCAAGTAGGAAATGGTTTCCCCAAAATCCCCTTGTATCCTGAAATGTCGAAAGTAATATTGATAAATAAATAAAGTATGTGATGCACATCAAATAAAGTTTAAAGTTGAATTATTTGAATAAAATGAATTCTGAACTGTTCATACGGGTGGAAGGGACACATTCAGTGTGTCATTCTGAACCTCCTCATAGAAATATTTCACCGGAAATTTAAAAAAAATCAGCTGTTCCATACATTTTCACTGTGTATGTATTTCTATGTGGGGGGTTTCAGAATGATGTATTAAATACGTGGCAACAGTTTTAGCGGCTGTGTCCCCACCACCCTGAATTGTAAAACCAAAAATAAAACAAGATCTAAATTGTGGGAAATAAGTATTTGAGAATGAACGGAAAAGATATTTGCAGCTGTCATTTTCAATTCATGTTAACGGAAGAACAACATAATAATGTAACATGGCCTCATGTAGTTTTACATACTACATGTTGCTATGCACAATCAACTAGATTTTAATGTAAAAGTCTATTCTATTCTATAAGAAGTTTTGATCTTCTGTAATGTTATGTGCAGGTTTAGTCCATATCATTACATAATTTTTACATAATGTTAGTTGCATGTGCTATACGCTATAGGATGAATATTGTTTGGCCTTGGCCTTGCAGCCACAACCTTGTTGTCTATAATCATTGCCAGTGCCAACGGTAACAAACAAGGGGGGGGGGCGTTAGTAAAAAACTTGATATTTATAAGACACGCGATCTTTGATAATAGTCCTTAATTTTAAAATGTATCGTGGGCATCTAATTATGGAAACGTGAGAATTTTATAAAATATTGGAAAATTCTTTTTTTTTTGGTCTAAAATGCTTGGATTTTAGGACTAGTTTATGTCAAATGTAAAGGTTTAATGTTGTTTCGTTAATTTTTGTAACTACTTTTTACATTTTGATCATCATATTCCTATTCAAAATCAATTAATATTGTATATTTTTACGGATGCTACTTAATGTTAACGTTTTAAAATAAATAATGATTAAATAGGTACTATACCTAGTTATTATGCGCTTAGGTTTAAAATCAGTAAATTAGTATCCCTTTATTTATATTTCCTCAATTTTATTGTCAATTGCAATGTTACCTAAACGACCGATCAATGGAGGTTGAGCCGGTTTTGTAACAGAAGCCTTATTTCGTTTTAAATTAGTCTTTCCAAATAAGAATTTTTGTAATGTAAATGTAAACCGAGAATTGAGCAAATAATAAAGAGCTTATAAAACTGATCGACGTTTTCCTTCAAAGAAAACACAAATCTGAGCCTTCTGTCATCAAAATAAGGTTGAAAGTTAATTATGAGCTTCGGTATAACGATATAACTACACTTCCTTATCAGATAGCTACGAATTTTCTGTAACGGGTAATAAATATTGTTATTGAGACATAAAGTTCAGAATCGCATGAATACAATCAATATTTCACTCGGATCGATGTCTCTTTGAATTGTGTGTACTTATAATCAAAATACGTAACGGAATTATAATCATGTTTAATAGTGGTGATAAAGGGTTCTTTTATAAATAGTGTTTAGTTCAAAAGCCAGACAGTCTTACCGCGCAATTAATCCATCCGATCAGACAATCCTTTGTGAATATACATGGCGGAAGGGACACCGACGCACAAATGATTACCAAGTATTCAGTACATGATACTGAACCCCCTTAACATCAGCTGCTCCATACATCTAACGGTGTAGGTATTGCACCTTAGGAAAGGAAACAGCTGTTTTTTTTTTAATTACCGATGAAAAATTTCTATGAGGGTTCTTTTACATTTTTAAATCCTCGACCTTGTAAAAAAGTTTTTCACAAAATTCTATTAACCTTCTGCTGTAGGTACCTAGGTACTTATGAAACCTCATTCGTAATGAACCTGCTTCCCAGTTCCCACAAAGTATTTAAGTATTGATAGCAATTTGAGTTCATAAATATTCAGTCAAATAAATTATTACAAACAGGAAAACATAACTTTGAAGCGGTATACTTCCAGAATCTAATTAGAATTACCCACATGGTATTGCTACGTCAATGAATGCGAATTTTATTTATAACAAGCTATCATTTTATTCTAAATCATTAAGCGAATTAATGTAGGAAACAATACGAAAGTAACTTACTGTGTTTTTCAAAATAAAAAAGGGTTATATAATAATTGGCATATATTTTTTTATCATATTTCTGCGAGCAGTACAAAATGTTTACTTTAAATAAATACCTTAAAAATCTGGTTATCCATATAAATATTTTAATGTGCTAAAAATAATTGAGTATAGTGTACAATATTACAATTAAACAAAATAGGTAGGTAATGATAGAATTTACAAAGCTATAAAAAAAATTGTTACTAAAATAAATAGTTAAATCAGTCTTTAAATAATAATCCAGAGACAAGCTTTTGATTCGTTTCATGATCACTTGCATTGAGCCATGGTTTTCGGTTTTTGCCCCAATGATGACGAAAGTATTTGATATAATAGACTTTATCAGTTATAAAAAATCCTTATCACAATCGTCGAGTCCTGGAACAGATTTTAAGCCAGCTAAAGCACTGATCTGAATTTCTGCCAAGGACTGCTACAGGGTACGATTCTAAGACCGACCTTATTTTGTTAATTTGCGCAAACAATGCAATCATTCTAAATCATCTTAAGACATGAGGCTTTTGGATGAATTGAACTGAAGGCTCATTAATTTCTTTCAACTTTGCAAGTACAACAGCAAGGAATAGGGTAAGACTTCTTCCTAAGCTGTTTCGTTTTATAATCCAACACAAGAAGACTGCGCATAGCTGACGAAGGTTCACACTTAGACTTCATGTTAAATGTTGACAAGCTTAAGTCCTGGAAGCACTGTTCAGAGGAGCTGACATCGATTTTATCGTACCTGAATCAAACACAAAAAAAAAGAGTTAAATACAAGCAATAGCAAAGACAAAAATACTTTGACATAGTTTGATTACGAGACTTAAAATGCACAGGGAAATAGCCAATTAAAATTATTCCTTAAAAGTGACAAAAATATCTTTAACAAATAACTTAACCCGAATAAATTAATGTGTGATTTAAATGGTTTCTATTGGGTGTTACTACTATTTGCAAGCAGTGATAGCCTAGTGGCGTGACCGTTGGACTGCCAAGTTAGGTCTCGAGTTCGAACCCAAGACACGCACCTCTGATTTTTCAGAATCATGTGCGTAGGTATTGTAATTATCTCTTGCTTCGGTGAAGGAAAACATCGTGAGGAAACCAGCATGCCTGAAAGATATTTCTCGACGGCATGTAAAGCCAAGTCAGAGGCCCATGGGCGGCATAAAAACTGACACCAGGTCAGCCACTAAACACACGATGAAGAAGAAGAAGTGTTATTTAAGGAAGTTAGGTTTTAGCAAACGATAAATTTAATGTAAGCACTTACGCGCATTCGATCTTTACGATGGGTTGCCTAAGCAGCTTATGTTGGATGATATAATCTGGGTCCGACTCGTTGGAATAACTGTACGCAAAAGTCGATTCCACAGTCTGAAAAATAAAAAAAATATGAGCTTCTAGGTAAAAATGAGAATTTGCTTAACGTGATGTTATGTCAAAGGAGGATTACTTTGTGCAATATCGAGGACTGTGCAGTAAACACTGCACACTAGTAGGCAGTTCTTAAAGAAAAGTGCCTACTAATTTTAGTTTGGGTGATTATTTATTTATTAGGTACACCAACAGCAGCACACACTATGAACAAATATGAAACAATAGAAATAACATAAAATATATATATATATATATTGTCCAATACTTTCGACTTAGCTCGAAATTGTGATATAATGTCTTCATGTTCTGATTGTTATATGACTTTTGCCATTAGTAATATTTAAAACTGAATCTAGCCCAGGTAAACAAAATAAAATCTCACCGTTTTTCTAGTCGGACAGTTATGCCAGTCGCTATCAGGAGAAAGCCCGTCGTGGTCGTCTCCGATCCGGTCTCCCATATTTTGCTAAAAAAGAAACCTGTTAGAACTATGTATGTGCATTGACATGAAAAATAACAAAATAATCACTATTAAGGAGAATGTTTTTGAAGTCCTAAAGGTCATGCCATAAAACATGCAGATAATCATGTGATTATGTGTCCTAAAGGACACTTTAGATTCACTCATTATTATGTAATAATGAGTGAATCTAAAGTGTTCCTCAAATCAATATTTTTACTCGCTTATAATTTAAATAATAAGTATATAATATACATGTTTAAAGTAAGTTGTTTTAATCCTCTTAAGGGGTCATTGTACTCATTATAACGAACAACTTTTAGTATGGGACCAACCCTGAAATCGCGAAAAAATAATCTGCTGTTCAGTACCCACATTTTGACGAGTTAGGCGAACATAAATATACTGAACAGCTGATTTTTTTCGCGATTAAATTTAGCCATGTATTGTTTTCCCAGCAGCGGGACCGTACAGGCTAACAAAAAAGGTGTATGTATAAAATTTAATAAATAACTTACTGCGATAAAAGTAGGTGTCAGGAGGCTGTCGATCAAATTCTGCATGTCATCATATTCTTTCGGCTTGATATTACAGAAGCCTTTGCCTTTACATTCTTCAGGAATTGTCAGGCTGAATTCTGAAAAAAAAAAACATTTTTATGAGTTAATGAGCATATGATTTAAACAAATGTGGGTGGCTTATTACACCTCTGCCTTTCGGCTATTAAGTCGTTTTTTTATATGAGTACAATCATATTACGAGCAGTGTAGTAATTATCAGTTGACTTCCGTTTATTATTAGGTAAGTATACAATTTAAATGACGATTATGATTTCTCAAAATCTTCATGAAACTGAACACAAAGAAAAAATAAGCTCATCTTTTAAATGCAGTCAAAAATTGCTATTGAAAACCTTAGGGGTAGACATATAAGGTGAAACAATAAAAAAACTTACTCTGGTTACTAGGTGCGGCACTGCTAACTGCCACTAAAATAGCCAGCGTCACCTGTTAATAAAAACAAAACACTCTTTAATAACCTTGAATTGAGGATAAATAAAAATAAATATCTAGTTAAAATTCTAAAAACACGAAAATAAAAAAAAATAATTACCAAAAACAAAATGGGTTTGAAAGTCGCCATTGTAATTAAAACAATTATTTGCAACTCAAAGTTAAACTACTAAACCACAGGCTACAAAAGCACTATGAACGGATGAATTTCAATTATTAATTTAATAATTGAATTATTATTGTTATGACTGCCTTGATGGCAGTTCTAAATAACGAATGTCAAGTCGTCGGCCTGCCCGACGTATATATACTGGATCAGTATACGCATATTCCAAGCGCACGTTTTCCTCTCCACGGGGAAAAATGATTAATTAAATAAATATTGACACATCCCTAGAAGCGTAACCGGTTGTACGTAATAGACAAAAGTTACGTATTGAATATTCCCTGTAACGTCATTTTAAGTGTTGCATACTGCTCTTATCTTCAACTAAGTAATATGAGAAGAGTCAACATCACCTTTGCCCAAACGTATATTAAGGATCACTAAAAACAATTAGGTACCGCGAAAATTATAATAATGTTACATTTAATTGAAAATATTATATCCAAATTTACGCTCTCGCAGAGAGATCAGGCTATACTGAATATACTATTATCCAAATTGTAGGTATATTAGACCGTTACAGACAAAGACTTAAATAATCGAATAATAAACTTCTCTCTTGTTTTTTACAACAACAAAAAAATACCATTTAGTAACCCTGAAAGTATAAGGCAATTCAGAAATAATTACATCAGCTTAAAAAATGTGATGAATCAGATTTATATTATTCATAATGTTACTTGATCCAATATGAAAGTAGAAACTTAACCTTATGTTGACCCTAAAAACAAGAGCGTAACAATGCAGGAGGTAATCTCCGAAACTACCCTTCCGATTTCAAAAACTCATTCAATGATTGAAAGACACACTATTCACTGCGTGTCATAGGATATTTTTCTGGTACGCGCACGTAGTCGCGGGCACACAATAGTAATTACTCATGTTATATGCCTATCAGCAGCTTAAAATGGTGAAACAGATAATAAAAATCATATCATGCATTATTCTTGGAACTGCATTCGGAAGCAGTGTTTCCCAGTGCCCCCCGGGTGGGGAAACCGGTCTTTATTGCTACCAGTACCACGCTACAAGATTAGGTTGGGACTTTTTTTTGATCCAGGAATTCCCTGTACATTGAACTTGTTTACACGTTTTTTTATTGGCTGAGGAATGCTTTCAGTACTTATGTTATAATCGAATCAAAATAACAACAATCAATGGGGGATTTATAATTTCCATAACGGATAAATAACATAATACTTGTTGGCCATTAGAAAAAGGTTGGCAGAGGTGTAATTTGATATTTCGCCAGTAACCTAAATCATTTTTTATGACCCTCGACATATCATAACACTAGCAAACATGAAACTAGACTATAGCTAGATATTGAGTAAAATATCACCACTTGCTAGAAAGAGAAAGGAGTAAATGATGCCAGACAGGGGAGCATGGAAGAAGAAAACGTGTTGCGACGACCCCAAGTAGAATGGGACAAGGGCAGGAAGATGATGATTAACACTTGTTTTCTTTCGCTCGAAATAAATATGACGATATTCCCAATTTGCCAACGTTTATCTATCAAAATGTAAGTACTGACTCACTTGCAGTACTTGACTAATCATCATGTATATCGCAATACCTCAAATATATCATTATCCGTAGAAGCGCCTTCGTCATGCTCGTACGTTTACTCATGGTCTCGTACATACATACTTGGGTACCGGTGCAAGTATTCGCTACATATGACGAGTGTACAGTCTAGTTTTTTTGTGTGACCATATCGCAAACGCTCATGAAATAAATAAATAAACTATGGTTGAGGTTCAGCATACTGCGACAGGCTGAGTTGAGATAATCAATAGCCCTTACAATTCTAGACCCCTCGAAATTGGGCATAAACAACAAAAAAAAAGTTTCATACATTTCGTGTTTGCACTTTTGTACGGAACGGCTGTTTCTTTTTTAATAACTGGCGATAAAGGACCATGGGAAATTCTATGAACACTGTCTGGGCGTAAAACCAACAGAATTGAAACATATCTCAAATACTAGCTCATAATTTAAGGACTTCACTTCATACTTAATTACTTATACAACGAATACCAAAGTCGTCGGTGAACAGAAATAGAGCCACTTGACATAATTATGATTCCTTTATCTCTATTTTGCCAAAGATTTGACTTTCAGACTAATAATAAAACTAGTTGAACCAAGAGGTTCCGTTACATAGCTATAACAGACCTTAGTCGATTATAGGACTTCGCCAGCCTATCTTGGATTAATTACTGTGTTCTAAGCTTTAGCTCTATGTTTTCAACTTTATCTACTTCAAAAACAAAGGACTGTTGTAGACAAATCTTCGGAAAAATACAGGACATTGGCAACATTTTCAATTGGTTATATCTCTGGTCTCCGGCGACTTTGTTACTTGTTGTAAAAGTGTGAATTGGAGTACTAATTATGAGGTACAATTTAAGATAATTATATTTCAATTCTGTTGGTCTTACGTCTATTTTGACCATGACTCTTTCAACCATAGATTTCAACCGAAGGGAACCCTACCGAATTCATGGTAAAAAATTGTGTCGCGATGTCCCTTACACCTTGATGAATCATAATTAAATTAATTAAACCGTCAACATTGTACCTACATATATTGTGCAACATAGATCAATGTAGTTAGCAACATTCAAGGATATTGTGAAAGTTTCCTTAGTTACGTACTCAACATTCCCATGTTTTTTCTGAATGATATAATGTAATAATTATAAACTTATGCCTACAAAATTTGATATTGTAATGATTTTATTTCATTGTAAAAAATATAATAATAACTAAATGTTTTAAAGGAAATTAACATTATGTCATGAGAAATCCCTTAAAATTATTGTTTTATTTTATTAAAGTATTTTATGAAGTAGGTAGATTTGGGTTCCCTGTGTCAGTTCGAAACACTATTCTGCGAAAATTGTTACATCGATGACTATACATCGATGCCTTGGTAAAGCGACGTTATGTTTTAACTACTTACACCTTTTTGTTCGCTGTTTCTTAATATCGATAACCTTACATCGAACCCTTGTTTCTTCGACGTTTATTTGTTCCATATAACGTTACTTCGATCATATTTAGTCAATACATTTTTCTACGAAATAACGGTATATCCATGATTGCCATGGGGACCATCAATAAAAAAAAACGTTTCGTTATATAATCTTTTGATAATCAAATAATGTCTGCTTACATAATAATATACTGCATTATGGTAAAATATTTATTGAACTTTGTATAAAATGCACTGCAATTTATTAAAGTAGACCAGGTAGGTACCTACCCACTAAAAAGTCGATTCTTGTTTTTTTAATCCCCAAAAGCAAAAAAAAATGTAGAACAGAACATATTTCCGTAATTTTTAAAAAATCAGCTGTTCTATACATTTTGACCGTGTAGGTATTGCAGTTTTGTAGGAAACTGCTGGTTTTTTTTTAATAAATATTTTTATTGACTGTATATCGTCTAGATTACTTAAAGCTAGATGTAAAAGCACATAGTGAAACCCAGGCACTGATGCTCATTTCTAGGAATCAATTTCCAATTGACGTAAAGTAACATCATGCTAGCAATCCCCAAAGTATTAGGCAGAGGTGTACCTACCTACAGTAGGTGCCTAACCGACGAAAAATTTTTATTTGGGGGGTTCAAAATGATGTACTAAAAATGTGGTAAATGTTTTAGCGTCGTGTCCCATCCACCCTGTATTTTACAAAACTAAATTACTTTAAAGACTCTAGCCGCAGAACTTGTCTAACTTTTAGTTTAGCAGGGCATTTTTTGTGTTTTTTTAGGTTCTCACATTTTTATTAAAAGAAATACTTAATTACAAACTGCAACAAATATTCTTTATAAATCAATATCTCGGCTGGCTAAATATTTTCGAAGTAACGTTACATAGAACGAACAAACGTCGAAGAAACAAGGGTTCGATGTAACGTTATCTATATTAAGAAACAGCTAACAATAAAGGCGTAGTTAAACATAACGTCGCTTTACCAAGGCATCGATGTAACAATTTTCGCAGAATAGAGTTTCGAACTGACATAGAGAACCCGGTAGATTTTACCATTTGTTGGATTTCATAATGCCTTTTATTGGCATTTCAAATCGCTCATTACGAGTCCCTTAACTATCTATTAGAGATTCTTTTAGATCTGCCAGTAGCAATACAAAAACAACCTTACTTTATAAGAATAAAGATCACTGTAATTTTGACAAAAACGCATAGTCATATTAAAAATAATTGTGACAGGACTGTAGGTAATATACTTACGTGGAAAAAAGTTAACATTAAATGAAACTACATCAGTAAAATAATACATTTATTCTTTTATCAGGCCCAGACAAATAAGTCATATCAGAGTAAAGTAGGTCAAGAACATTTTCACAATTTGCAATTTTATTATTCTTGAGCACAAAGCACAAGTACCTACCTTATATGAAAAGAATTGAACACATAATATCTAGTTACATTGTGTACTTATTGCATTTACTTATAAACTAGATGTTCTTGGGTTGTCACGTTTTCCCATCTCTAGGATTAGATCTTTGTATGTGTTGTTTGTCACATAGGTGTTAAAATGTATGTCCACCTAAGGATTTTAAAAGGTTTGCCAATCCCCTCTTTACTAAAGAACTGCAACATTCGTGTCATTAACCAAACCAATGACAGATTTGATTTTATAGTTTTTTTCTTTTTTTTTTGTAAATGATCGCATGCGATCAACATGATTGATCAACCAAATGATTCATTTTAAAGAGGCACATATTAATTTTAAAGAATCTGCCAAACCAAACAGTGTCAGTGTCCGGATCCGCTTCCGCAATTTGTCCGTACTAGTTTGGCCGATCTTTAAATAAGCTGCTTAGCTACCGTTTTTCTGTTAATTGTTCATTGTAATATATTTGAATGTTCCACAGGGGGCTGGTTATCTTAAGCGGGCGGACCGAGACCGTCTCCATGAGATATTCCTGAAGTACGCCACCGTCGACAAAAACGGTGAGAGGTACATCACCAGTGAAGATTTTGTACGCAAGTTCTTAGGATTATTCGAAGAAGGTTAGTAGACATTATTTATCATCAAAAAGGTTCTGGACCACTGCATTTACTGGCTGGTTTAAAAAAAAAAGGATTTTGTCTCCTGATACTAAGCGCATTCTTGTTTCTTACTTTTAGGTTTAGTGAACTTTCTTTGAGGGAAGTTTCATTCGATTCTGAGGCGGTTTCATGATCTTTAACAAAAAATATAATACTGTCAAAAATAACTTATTATATATCTTAGGTCGGTGAATATAAGCGAGTCGAAATAATGTCTTAAATTCATCAGATAAACTGCAATATTGGTATCAAATAGCAAAAGATAACAAGATAATAATGTTATCAATAACACATCATGCGATCATAAAAAAATCCCCCATTAATCTTGATAAAATTTATAGTACTACATTAGAGGATGAATTGTATTGATTATTGTAAAACCATAATCATTGAAATAAGAAAAAAAAAATGATTACTTTATCGACCACGATATCTGAATTAAGTATGACGTCACGCTCAACCATGCGTGCGCGCATCGTGTACGCTGAATGTAAAGTAAATTACTTACTATTAAAAATAATACTTGTAAATAATAGTAGACTCGACTTATCATGAAGAGTAATAATCAGATACAATTATTTTAGTATTATTGTGATGAATCAGCGAATGGAATGCCTGGATTTTTAATTATTTTATGCGATAAGGATAGTTAGGCCTGTTTCTTGAAGCAAGTCTGTGATAAGTGAACATACCGTTTAATCTCGTGTTTGCTGTTGTAAAAGGTGGACCAAAATAATTTACGTTATTTTATTGTCACATATTTCGAATAACAGAAATAGTATGCCATTGTGTATCTGCGTAATACCCGAGAGATATTTCTCGACGGCATATACAGCCCAGTCGGAGGCCCCTGGGCGGCATAAAAACTCTGACACCAGGTTACTCACCAACCACACGAAAAAAGGAAAGAGTCAACCCTCGTCTCAGTTTTCATCCCCCGTTTTCTAGCCATCTTCTGTCACAAAATCCGGAATCCATCCATAATTACATTGGTGCTCTAATTTTTTTATCGACCACATTCATAACTTATTTAATCAAATAAGATTTTACTGAATCTAAAAAACCGTTCATGAAAACTTAGGTAGTCCCAACGCCTACCGGCAAAACATTGATTTAGCAGTCGTGGTATAACCTGGTTTTATTGGACTACTAATAAATAGGATCAACGCAAAATACGCGCTTTGGACGTGGAGTTGCGGACACCAGCCCGTTATACAATATAATACAAGTAGGATCTCCTAAAGAGCTCACATCGTGCAAGCTTGGTGATCAATACTCGCTAGCGGCAACTCTTGCCCTTTTGTAACTGCTGAGCATAAAGATCTGGGTACGATTCCCAAGTCTAGGAAAGTGTTGTTGGTTTTTTTTCCAAAAAGACTGTAGCGGCCAGGAGACGGGATTTTTTTCCGTTTGATGGCAATAGGCTCGCCCACTATACTTAGGAACTTCAAAATAAGTGGTGGATATGTGGATGCACTAAAGGTTCACCTGTACCTAACCTTTCGGGGATTGCAGCCGTGATGTTATGCTATTTACTGAACTTCCAGATGACTACAATGCGGAGTCCGTCAAGCTCATCGCGGGCATCGTGGACATGGACAAGGACGGGTTCATCTCGTTCTCAGAGTTCCAGGCGTTTGAGGGGCTGCTGTGCGTCCCCGATGCGCTGTACAAGACCGCCTTCCAGCTGTTCGATACTAATGGCAATGGACTTGTCGCTTTTGGTAAGATGAAGAGCATAGTATTGTTAGTTAACTATATAATTTAAGCTTAACGTACTCAAACAAAGAGTTTCAAATCGCTCATCATTTCGTTACCGTAATTAGACCTAACAAAGTACAACCTTATGAAGTCACTTTTGTTTAAAGACACGCGGCCAGTTCCAAGGTCTATAAAAAGGCATCCATCAGAAAAATGGAATAAGCCAAATAATTGATCGAGGTGGTGAAATAGGCCGACAATCCGTCGTCGTCGTCGTTCGTCCGTCGTCGTTCTTTTCCGTCAATTAGTCGGAAAAGATTCTGGAGTCATGGATAGAGACAAAAAAAAAATGCAAAAAATAGCAAGCACCTCAAACAATATTTTAGCACATTATCTCGCTCAATCAATGAATAAAAATGTGCTCGGTAAAATAATTCCTTTTATCCAATTCCAGACGAATTTGCCGAAGTCATGCGAAAGACCATCCTTCATCAGAAACTCCCATTCAACATGGAAAGCACCTTCGTCCGTCTGTACTTCGGCAAAGACAAGAAGCGACTGGTAACATACCCTGAGTTCAGTCAGTTCCTCCATGACTTTCACGAGGAGTACGGAGTGGAAGCCTTCAAGAAGTGTGACAAGGATGGATCAGGGTTCATCACTGCGGGAGACTTTAGGGATATCATGCTGTCGGTCAAGAAACATTTGTTGACTAAGGATTTGAATTCGAAGGTTATCAATGTGAGCAGAACTTTTATATATTTTTTCCTTGAATGTTTTTTTTGACGTCCTTTGTCATGATCAAAACTTATGCTACTTATTAGTCTGCGTCATCCCACTGCTGGGCAAAGGCCTCCCCAGTACTGCCAGCTATTTCGGTCCAGGGCCAATGTGGACCACTGGTCGCTGGTCTTGTCCAGCTCGTCCCGCCATCTTCTACGAGGTCTGCCGCGACGCCTACTGGCTATGGATATGGCTCCAAAAAGTGGTTATTAAATCAAATCATTTTTTTTTATTCTTTCATCTTTTTAAGTTCTTCGGTAGTCATGACCACAATTGCTACCTGGGTTATAGCCACTGTTCTGGGCCTGATTCCCGGGTCAGGCGGGCCAAGTGTAATTGGACTTTTTATTAGGTATTTCTGAAGCAGACGAGAATTATCCAGAATTACCGTCGATAGGCCATTTATAATTAGGAATACTGTTGGTACAGCTCTCCCTAAACCTTTTGAAATACAGACGATATTTAGTCGTTTGTATTGTTTGTTTTTATGAGAATCTTTTTTCGTGTCTGACAAGTTTGACCAATAAAAGGCTATCATTGGATTTCATTTACTGTGAGAGGGTTGATGTACATGTATTAGCAAATATCGAAATCATGACAATTTCATAAACTTGTTGCATTGTGATCCGATAGATGATGAAATGCCAAAACGTTGTGTAGTGTTTTGGCATGCAAACCATGATTCATCTTATATTCTACTTGTGTTATGTTCTACAAACAAAAACAGTTAATTTGCAACAATGTGGCAACAAACCACAATATCTATGACACTATAAGTTGATGATACAATTAATGACAAAAATTTAAATGGAAAGTTGTTGTTTGTTTTGACATCTAGTTTAGGCAAAATATGGTCACCAAACAGTATTTGCACAACATGACTCCAATCAATGCGTAATGGGATACGATGATCCGCACGAACAAAAGGAGTGCCTGCACTTGAAAATCGACCCTCTTGCTACAAAATAAAGGTGCAGCGTTAGCCAGTAGGGCCGGCCCTTATGTACGTGGGGTCGTGGTTTCAAACCCAGACAAGCACTTTACTTTCTGTTATTAATTTCATCATCAAAGAATCGTTTGAAAGCCACCAAAACAATTGAATATCAACTTGTACCGAAAACTCGCAATTGTAAACGTAGGTATCGCTATCCATATTAACTGTCGCTAAATATCATATCGCATGCGTATCATAATACATAGGTCCTCTATGGTGATACGTGTGAGATATGATATTTAGCGACAATTAGTACGGGTAGCGATAAATATCGTTTATTACTGCGAGTTTCTGGTACAAGTTGAAATTCACTTCTTTCAACAGCTTAGAGCGGTTATAATACAGAACTAATCATTCGAAGACACGCACCAACCCACATTATGCCCGCGTGGTTGATCCACACGCCTTCTCACAAGAGCCTTAATATAACACCTACTGTACCTACATTTTCAGGCTTCAGGCTTCCCCCAAGGCGAGCGCAAGATCAGTTTCCCTTACTACATGGCGTTCAACTCGCTCCTAAACAACATGGAGCTGATCAAGCGGGTGTACCTGAACGCGACCAACGGCACGCGCACTCAAGAGGTCACGAAGGAGGAGTTCCTACATTCAGCACAGATGATGTCACAGATTACGCCGCTCGAAGTCGATATATTGTTCACTTTGTGTGATATGATACATAATACTAACGGGTGAGTTTGTTTATGATGTATTTTAATCTTTATTAAGCCGATTCTCACTCGACACCGATCGTTGGCACGGTTGGGCGGAGGCGGCGAAGGTTTGTATGTCGGTGCGCCGCGCAGGGAGTGCGTAACGACTGTCAAAGACCCACAAATAACAGCCGGGACCAACTGCTTAACGTGCTTTCCTGCTGCTGAGAGGTGTCTGTATGCACTGGTGACTGTACACTCTAGCTCTCCGTCCCGTGTTGCGTTTTGTCAGTCCTCTCGTGAGAGACATAGAGAGAGCTCTCGTTTGATAGTGTACAGTCACCTCTAGGGATGGTTACTCGTCCACGGACCGACGCCAGCAAGCTATGCCTAAGTGAGAAAGATTAGTTGATGACCGACCTAGTTTCCTCGCTTTTACCTATTGTTAACTAATTGATTATACTAGGTACGAAGTAAAATCCATAAAATCCTTAATGATGCCATCATGCAATAATAAAATGAGAACAAGCGTCATAGGTACTGCAATCATATAGATAGTCCCAACAAAATGTAGTTCAAACAGACGTACATACTTTTTCACGGTATGAAACAACGTCACATGCTCCACGTAATATTCTGCATAATTACGTAAACTAAACACATTCGGTAATATTTCTCATAACATCGTTCGAATTAACAATAATAATTATCCTCTTTCATGTTAAAAGGTATTTTAATTAATATAGTATAAGTTTAAAACACTATGACATCAGAAACATCACGTAACCAATAAGCTCGTTTCAGTTACGTTAACTAAGCCACAGATTTATTCGTTAATTTATTAATTAATGTTTTAATAATAAATTATTATTTATCCTCTTACATTGCTTGTTGCCGTTTGACGACAATATGACACTGTGACGTATTCAGGTTAGTTCTGGGAAATACAAGCCGAAACTATAATTCATTTTGCCCTCACTGCCCGTTACGCAGTTTTCCACTTTGCTATGGCAAGCGAGGCATTTTAATTTAAACCTTATGTAATATGACATAAGGAGGACCTGATGTGTTATAGTTTAAAGAGGCTAATTAGTTAGCCTATAAAGTATAATGGGTAAACCCTATTACTTAATTAATATCCCAGCCTTACTAACCTTGAATAAGTACTTATGATTAGTTCGGGGAATAACTCCCAGTATGCCTATTTCAACCATAATGGTTATTATTTGAAACCGAGAAATAGTGTCCATGGAGTTTCTTGCCCATTCTTCTCCATAGGATCTACGCTTTCGAATGGGCAACTACAGCACTTTCACAAGTTATTATGCCCTGTGACTGGGACTGTAGCATAGTTTTTTTTTTGTGTTTTTGCATTCAAAAGTGCCTGTAATGGTCTAATTGAAATAAATGCTTTGAGTTTTTGAATCACAAGAAGAATACCGCGGTACCCCGGAACTCGAATAACCTTTTACCAACTTATGGTTGGATTTCAGTCTAGCAGCTGAATCAACATTGCACACCATCCTACCCTCGATTCTCTAACTTGGTAATACTGCAATCCTAACATTGCATCAACCTTCAAACAAAACTAGTATCTAACTGCTCGTAGAACCATGCATATTTGTATGGCATTCGCTTTAAAACTTCCTGGTGAAATTATCGCCACACGATTTTGTCTCATTTCGTCTGCATTGCATCTAATTCTGCAGTCTGTTGCGAGTGTAATTCACCTTCTGTCAGGCGGTACGTTGCCAGTTAATAAATAACACATTTATACAACGGCACCACTACGTCCCTATTACTACCACTAGCTAAAAGACCTCTGCTCACCCTAGAAGGCTCGGGTATTGTAAGCGCGAGTTTATGTAACTATCATATTCATGTATGTACATTTAAAATACAAATACATTTACTATAAACATAATAGATTTATTTGATTTACTACGGCACCAGTCCGTCTCGATAATATCCACTAATTACTTTTCTTTTAACACTTCGACCTTCTTAATATTTTGCTTTTGCACTTGTGCACTAATTACCCACCTATCCCACGTGTCACTGCGACCTTGAAAATATGAAAATGTCATAGAAAAGATGACACATAATGACATAATATATACTGCGACAATCTTATATTTTATCTTTACTACGGCTGTAATCAATTAGTTATCTTTACTTCTTTGTGAATATATTTTCCTTGGTTGTTGCCAAGGACCTTATCGAGGGTTTTTTAATAAATAAAACAGCTTTAATAGCCTCTTATTTACTTTCGACTGAATGTTTATATCACCATAAACATTTCAACCGAAAGACTAGATACAAGGTGTAAACGGACCCTTCACGAAGCCGTTAACCAAGCATTCTGTACATCAAACTAAGTAACCCTACGCAAAAATTATTGGGGAAGACTTTTTTTTGGGGTCAAAAATCACGTTTTACGGTAAAACTCAATGTAACGCACTCAAAACATCGTGCTTATGGATGCATTGAATAGTATACGGGCCAAGGAGATATTTAAAGTAAATTTATAACCTTAAAAACTAGTATTTTTTTTTAAACTTGTGAAGACGTTGGGACTTTAACCTCCAATATCTCCGAAACTAGAAGGTGCCCAGGTATGGCCCTGAACAAAAAAATGGTCGTAATGACGAGGAGAACAAGTAAGTGCCTTTCTGCTTCGTTAAGGGTCTATTTACACTACACCCTTTATATGCCTACCTCGAGCGTTGCCTCATCGAACGGTGCTTCTCTGATTTATAGTCATATTTAGGGTTGGTAAAAAACAACAGATATGACGTGAGAAGTAAAACTGCTTGGGATCTAGATTCTGGCTAGAGGGACTTGAAATCTATTTACTGGATGAAAACACCATGAGATCTATTGATCAACTGGTATTTTAAATACAATCAAGTATTATATTATTGCACTTGATATCAGCAGTGATAGCCTAGTGGTGTGACCGTTGGACTGCCAAGTCATAAGGTCTCGGGTTCGAACCCAAGGCACGCACCTCTGACTTTTCGGAATCATGTGCGTATTGTAAAATTATCACTTGCTTCGGTGAAGGAAAACATCGTGAGGAAACCACCATGTCTGAGAGATATTTCTCGACGGCATGTAAAGCCAAGTCAGAGGCCCATGGGCGGCATAAAAACTCTGACACCAGGCTAGGCACTAACCACACGATAAAGAAGAAAAGATAAAGAAGAATTGCACTTGATTGCATTTTCAAATCATAGTTGGTTAATATTTGTATCTACATTTTTGGATGTACCCCTAGATAGAAGGGCGTCGGAAGAAATAATAACAATCTTCAAATTAGGCAGCGGTTACCTAGGTCGGTCCGTGGATGGGTGACCATCAATACCGAGTTTCCTCCTTGCTTCGGAAAGCACGATAAGCCGTTGGTCTCGGCTGTCATTTGTAGATCTTTGACAATCGTTACAGGTAGTCAGTGGTCCGAAAGTTTTACAACTAGTGTCACTAAGCAATATCGTATTACACACGGCACTGTTATTTCTTAATACAGACTATTTCATAGCCTAGCAAGGTGGACAGCACGTCACCCTCTTGATTTTCAGAGATTTAAGACTACCCACTTTGTGAAATCTGTTACATGTACTACAATCTGTTTTTTTTTTAAATATAAATAAAGATTATATTATATTATTACCCAGTAATTACTCGGTTGTGGAGGTCAGATAGGCAGTCGCTCCATGTTAAATTCAGCTGCATCCGGTAAGACTGGAAGCCGACCCCACACACATACACACACGACGTATACGTACACGACATAGTTGGGAAAAGGCTAGCCAGATGACGAGATATTAGGGCGGCATGCCATAATACATTTAAAGATTTAATTAACTTTCCTTATTGCATAAGGAAATAAAGTCCGTTATATTCTAATTTGTAGTTTTATTACATTGTCGGCGTCAGTGAAGAAGCGAGTTCGACTCCCGGCGGTAGAGGGTTGGTCTACACTATATGGTTTTGACAATAATGCGAGTGCTTTTAAACTTTATTTCGCACAAATAAAAGCCTATGGAAAATAGGTTTTATTACTTCACGAAACAGTCCTAATTTACGTGACTGATTTCCGTTTTCAATGCCTAAATAAAAGTGGACTGTTGGATTTTCTACTTTCGGCGTTGAACCGAGCGTTGAAATTGTAACAGTGCAACGATATTTAGGCAGTGTATTAAACTTCTCGTTCAGTTTTTCTTATACACACTATTTTCTTACTTAACACAAAACTTTCTTGGTGATTTATCCGATTTCTTTCAAATTTTGAATCAGCTAAGATTCAAAATTAAAAAACAAAATCGAATATCTTTAAGTCCGCCTTTTTACAGTTTTGTTTTAATTGCGCATAAAGTTTTAATAAATAAATATGAAGTAAGTAACAATACTCAGTTGAAAATACGCATGACAACTTTTTTAAAACTACCTTGTCGCTAGGATATCTTAAGATTTGATTTTTTTTATTTGTCAAGCTTTTTTCTGTCAATTAAGATTTTAAATAATTATTATTAAAAATAAGGGTCCATATGATCTAATTATAAGTTTACCACCTAATACCTACATGTGGAATGCAATAAAAGTATTGAGTATTTATATATTTTCACACCAAATATCTATCTCACATTTATTTTTTATAATTACAGCCGCATCGTCTACAATGATCTCAACTCCATCACACCAGAGCAATACTTCAAACAAGTCACCCGCCGCGTCGCCGAAATCAAAGCAGTCTCCGTGAGTATCGCCCTCTCTTTCACACCCACACTAACCAGCATAACGCTGTGTCGTTAAACTTGCAGGAGCAGCCGTCAAATGTATGTTTAGTGTAATTTAGACCTAATATTAATGACATAAGAGTTGTGTTTTGTTTGGAAACATCACTAACTGACAGGTATATTGTTCTCTTTCTTTCAATGCTTATTAAAGGAGGAGGTAACTATGTTAGAGCCTTGTCGATTTGTTAACTGTTTGGACCGAATACTGGTAAGTAAGGCCGGCGGAGTTTATGATGTTTCTGTCTTTTATATTTCTTGGGACAGTGGATTTTTGGTAGGCGATATATGTTAGCAAATCTAGATATGTGTGCCGTTCTGTGACGTCATCAGCTAAGCTCACTTGCACAGCGCTAATACCAAGGGTATCATCTTTTCTGTAAACCCCTAGTATGGAAAAGCTAGTACATCACGCACGCGCCTCGGCGGCCGCAGCTGTATTTATTTGCGGTATTGGCAACACTATCAATACAAACCAAGAGTGTTACCGTTTTAAACACCATTAGCGTATAGAAACTGACAGCTTTGAAGACTGTCCGCGACAGACGCTGTGAGCTCAACGCACTTTCGCCGCCACGAATTTTATTATGACTGCCGTCTCTAGACCTGATTATATGCTCTCAAGACTAAACGCTAGCTTATCTATACTAAAGGCTCTTGCGACCCTCATAACAAAAGTAATTATGACGTCAATAAGTATTTTAAATGTTTGTGCGTGTGAGGTTTGTGTTCGTAAACGCACTTTTATTTCTAAATAAATGTTATCCGCACAAACTACCAAAAATTCGATGTCTCTTTTAAAAACACTCAATTCTTTAGTTTTAATACTTTCTAATTTTAATACTTATACTCGATCTCTTGACTAATCGTGCATATATCACAACAAAAAAAACTTGAGAGGTGTCAAGGGACACCCGGATGGAACGAAGTTCCTTTCGATTAATTAGTGAAGGAATTGTAATAATTTTTTTTTTTTAAGTTATTAAATTTTTTTATTTTTTATTAACAAATATAATTAATATATATATTAATATTTCGCATTGAACACCACACTGTTCAATGCGAAATAGAAATGAAAATATCTGGCTTGCTTTCTATAAGAGAGAGAGAGACAGACAGAGAAACATGCGACGCCGCACAGCTTACAATAGCTTACTATAGCAAAAAGTGTCGTGACAACTTTTCGTAAGATTTTTTTCCGTCTAGCCCCCTTTCACAACGCGCGATAAGGAACTTCGTTCCAAAAACCTTTATTTTGAACACTTGCAAGACATTGGTGGCTATATACTTAATTGATTTAGTAAACAATATAGAAAAAAAATAAAAACAAAAATCCAATGTTCTAACATGTAATTTAAAAAATAATCATAAAGTGCCTCACTCAGAAACTAATGGGTAATATCAAAACATATCTCTGTTACCTATTTTACAGCTTGTTCAAATTAAATGATTTACCTAAACATTTTCACTGCCTACACCTCTACATAACGCTACGTAACAATATGCCAGGCCACTTCACGACACACTAAAATTAGTATTACTTTTCAACAACGCCAGCTTCACTTTGATATGCATTATCATACAATACTGAGCGAGGATATTCAAAATATTGTGATTAAAATGTAGTTGGCAATACAATGACTAGCCGAAACGATTGTCCAAAGCTTTGCACTAAAAATACGGTGTCTTTTAGTTTGACTTTTTCAACATCTGCCTAGCCCAACTATATCTGGGTCGGCTTGCAGTCTAACTAGGTTGTGGAGGTCAGATAGGCAGTCGCTCCATGTGAAATACCGGTATTCAGCTGACGGACAACAAAGTAATCCTATATGGGTGCCGTTTTATTTCCTTTTGGGGCAGGGAAACCTGAAATACGGGAAAATATGAAAGAAAGAAAGAAAAAGTATTTATTAGTCTCGCACTGGACAAAACAAAATGGTAACTTGACAATAAAACAAGATTTAAAAAAAAGTAAACTTAAGAACAAATCAAAATAAAACTAACTAAACTGGTATGACTGAGTAAAACACGCTGCTTTAAATCTGGCTGGCAATAAAAAATCTCGGTAAGAAATACATGAATGTCTCGTATCAGTATTGGACCAACAAACCATTCAACAACTCTTATATTTATTTTAGCTATTATGTTCTTCAATAAAGGTTATCGGTAAATACTGGTGTATGCTTGTTTCAGAGTCCAGAGGAAAGAGGCGTGTTGATTCAGATCCTTGAGAGCACGTACAGATTCACACTCGGTTCCATTGCCGGTGGTAAGTATTGAGTTGTTTAATTTCAAAAGTCTAGCCTAGCCTAGTGGTGTGACCGTTGGTCTGCCAAGACTGTCAAATTCGAACCCAAGACATGCACATCTGATTTTTCGGAATCATATGCGTATTGTATAATTATCACTTGCTTCGGTGAAGGAAACACCAGGTTAGGCACTAAGCACACGTTAAAGAAAGAAGATTTCACGGTCGAGTCATTGGAGTTGGTTTCAAAGATACAATGCTTTCGTAAGCACACAAACATCAAGGTCCCAGTTCGCCCCTTTAAAAGGAATAAAATTAGAGGTCATATCAGTATGACATATTTTTGTGGAAAATGTGACGTAAATTCATACACCCATAGGTAGCACTAAAATTATATCATAGACTAGCTGACCGGCGCAACTTCGTCTGCGTAACATTTTTGATTAATGCTCCGCTCCTATTGATCGCAGCGTGATATTTTATAGCCATCCAACACTAAAATAATTTTTCAATTGTAATCAGTAGTTCCTGAGATTACCGCGTTCAAACAAACAAACTCTTTAGCTTTATAATATTAATACTTATAGATTTGTTATTTTTCGAGTCCCAATAAAAACTGTTTTTTTTTAATACGATATAAGCACAGGACTTTTTATACGTTTTAACTTTTTTAATGTTTTAAATACTAAGTTTTCCACCACTCGAAGGTTATACAGAATAATACAAATGTAAATTGAAGCATGCTAGATTATTTAACACGAGTTTTAGCACCATACTAATTACTTAGTAATTAAACTTACTTTATTACGTAGTTTTAAATACCTTTTCTTTCTTTTTTTCAACAACAGAAATCCCTGCTCAAAAAACAATCCCACTAATCCTCATATCAATTTTAACTCTCCAGCCGTCGGAGCGTCAGCAGTGTACCCCATCGACTTAGTAAAGACCCGCATGCAGAACCAGCGCACGGGCTCCTTCATCGGTGAAGTGGCGTATAGGAACTCATGGGATTGCTTCAAGAAGGTCATCCGGCACGAAGGTGTCTTCGGCCTGTATAGAGGGTTGGTTCCCCAGCTAATTGGAGTAGCCCCTGAGAAGGCTATTAAGTTGACGGTTAGTATTTTGTCTCATTGACTATTACATGGCGGTAGAAATAGGCTGGTCCTAAAAATAATCAAAAATGAAACTTTTCGAGAGGAAGTAACCCATATTTACCTGCTTTTGAAATGTTTGCTATGTGCTTATTAATTTATTTATTTAATTTGGCTCCTCAACAATGAGTACACTATTGCATAAAAATAGGATAAAATTTCAAACTTAAGTCTAAATGCCCCATCACTTAAAGAAGAGCACCACGTGCACTTTAATATGCGCATAAACAGCTAGTGTAACATCGAAAAAACAAAAATAGAATAAGAACAAATTAAAACAGAATGAAAACAACAGAAATATCCAAAATGTGAAGGTAGGCCAAACAGAATTAAACTTAATTACGTTAGTTATTATGTGTAGTTATGTGTAGTTTACAGTGAGAAAAGGCCTTATACCGTAACGACAATCTTGACTTGAAAGTTCTTGGAATTAAGTTGAGGCACAAAACTAAAACCTTCATAAACACTACATAACAAATTTTTTGCTAACTTTTCCAGATGAACGACTTGGTCCGCGACAAATTCACAGACAAAAAAGGCAACATATCGCTGTACGCTGAAGTCTTGGCTGGTGCTAGTGTGAGTATATTTTTATTGAATTAACTGTTTCTCTCGCAAATTCTGCAAATCATAATAAGTACCTAAAAAATGGGTGGACTGGAAAATGGAGTTTGACGGTTGTGCAACGATAACGATATAATGTCTGTACTTAAAACATCCGCTTTGTTTGCAACAAAGCCTAGAATCAAAACTATACATTCCGATGGCTACGAAGTAATGAAAGGCGCTACTGCACCTTTTTGTGTTGAAATGAAGGTCATTGTCAACCTAATTCAAATGATTCACATTTTTTTGCCTAATTACCTACCTACCAACAAATGGTATGGTCACGTGATGCGAAGAGACGAGGAATATGTATTAAAGAAAGCATTGCAACTACCTGATTATAAGAGAGGTAGACGACGACCTCCGGCTACGTGGTGGACTAGCATGACGACGCTCCTGTTGGAGATTAAACTGTCCGACCCGACAACCCAGGACAGATTGTCCTGGCGACAGAAAATCAGTTGAGCTGACCCAACCTAAAATGGGATAGAGCTAGGAAGAGGAAGAAGAATTACCTACCAACAAAACTAAAACAACATATTGTTCTTCCCCAGGCCGGTGCTTCACAAGTAGTATTCACAAATCCGTTAGAAATAGTAAAGATTCGTCTGCAAGTGGCGGGAGAGATCGCGGGCAGTACTAAAGTGCGGGCCTGGTCCGTTGTCAAAGACCTGGGGCTGTTCGGATTGTACAAGGGGGCGAAGGCCTGTCTGCTACGAGATGTGCCCTTCAGCGCTATATACTTCCCTGCTTATGCTCATGTTAAGGTTAGTATAAACTTAGATATTATTATACTCTACTTTGTTCTAAATCTTTCCAAATGTAAATACAACAGTTTTTGAAGTAAATGAGGTATAGTGATACAATGACATAATCAAACTATTCGGGCATTGAGTCGACGAAATCAAAGACATACTCAGTTGTTTTCGTTCAGTCCATACATTAGTTGTGCGAGTGGTATTTGCCTAACAATCAAAGACCCATTGCATATCTTGATCTTTCTACAAGGCAAGCTGACGAAAGTGCTCGTGACATATTATTGCACTCCCAAAAAATATGTGGCATCGAATCTATCATAATAACACAACAACGTAACATTACAGGCTAAGTTCGCGGACGAGAACGGCTATAACCACCCTCTAACCCTGCTAGCGGCCGGAGCCATCGCGGGCATACCCGCCGCCTCGCTCGTCACTCCCGCCGACGTCATCAAGACGCGCTTACAGGTAACATAACGACATGGCAATCTGACATACGTGAAGTTCCCTACTGGAGCGTTAACAAGCTGGAATAACTGCCGCCTGGTGTGCAGATCTCCTCAGACCACTTCGCTTTTCCGTTGAACCTGATCACCTTGTGGCATTCTGCCTTAAAGTGGCTCGCGCGTCATCCTTAGGTACCATAACTTGGGCACTTTAGTTGTTTAATTGCTCTCCACCTATGACGATAATTTCATCGTACGCTTCAACTTTGCGTACCTAATAATCAAAATAACGGTAGGGTGACTTAAGCCACCACTTTCAAAAAAGGTTCTTCGCATCATCTGGCACCAAATCGAGATTGATGATAATTACGTTTCGTCCAGGTGGTAGCCCGTTCAGGGCAGACGACGTACAACGGCGTGATAGACGCGACGCGCAAGATCTACGCGGAGGAGGGCGCGCGCGCCTTCTGGAAGGGAGCCGTCGCGCGCGTCATGCGCTCCTCGCCGCAGTTCGGTGTCACGCTCGTCACCTACGAGATCCTGCAGCGTCTGTTCTTCGTTGATTTCGGAGGATCGTGAGTATACATGCCTACTTTTATAATTAGATCAAGCTCACCCGGGGAAACATTACCATTTAATCTTGTCTACGATGGCAACTTCAATACCTATGGTGTTGTAGTTATCTTTCTTGATTCATTTGTGTTTGATTAACTTCGTTGCTACTTCCAAAATCCTTGAATCATAATCCCGAACTCATTTCGTTGACCTTCAGTTTTTCAGTGCTATTCTGGTTGGTAATTATAATATCTGGCTTCTAAGAGTTCCAGTGGCTCAAATATTTTGGCTATGACCACCTTACATCAATTGAGTAGGTAGACTATTATTATTGGTTATGTGATACCAAAGATTTAAATCATCTTTAGTTCAATTAGCTTTATTTCTTCAAATATATGGTCGTCGTGTCAATATTAAATCGATTCTAAATCTTGTAACCCATGAATACAATGTATTGCACCCCGGCCGCAGCCGTCCGGCCGGGTCGGAGCTGCACGTGGCGTCGGCGGTGGAGCAGACGCAGCCGAAGCCGCAGCACATCGGCGGCTACCAGGTGGCGCTGCCGGTGCTCACGGGGCTCGAGACCAAGTTCGGCATCTCGCTGCCGCGCTGGTCTGCGGAAAAGCCCAAGCCCGCACCCGCGCACTAGTGCGGGATTATGTACACATAATGAGGAGTAAGTAATGATGATATTATACTGTTGATTTTGTGGGTAGGAAGTCTTTTAGAGGTACAAATGCTTCTGTCTCGCTTTCAACTTGGTGGTTGTGACTGCGCGAGCGAGATAAGAATACATTTGAATACGACCACACAGTCACAGACAAGATGGATGTGCGAACTTTTTGAAATCTTGAGAGTACCATAACAGTCTAATTTGACTAGATCAATATATACTACTCAAAACAGAATAAGGGCCACGAGGTATTTTGTCTGTACCATGAAAATAATAAAACCAAGATATATTTTTTTGTCTCCATAACGAAAACTAATGTTGTTTTTACCATGTAGACCAATACATTTATTCAAATAATAATGATTAAAAAGTTTATTTGCTTTTGAAAGAAAAAACACATTTTAGGTTAAAAATAAAAACAATGTAAAGTTACTGAAAACAAAAGAAAATACTCCATGCTCATCTTTTAGTAACGGGTATGCCCCCCTCGTTTAGCTACGCACTCCTGAAGCCTGGAGTGCATGCTCTCAATCAAATGCCTGACATTTTCCATTGGAATCTCTTCCCAGGCCCTTTTAACAGCGATGATGAGTTGCTGTTGGTTGTGGATTTCCTGATCACCGTCTCTAACTCTTCGTTTCAACTGATCCCACATGTGCTCTATTGGATTTAAGTCCGGACTGTTCGCCGGCCACGACAAGACTTGAATTTGAGAGGCTTCCAGTACAAACCGAGTCGCTTGAGCCGTGTGTGCACGAGCATTGTCTTGCATCAAGATGAATCCAGGACCCGCTCGCTGTGCAAATGGGATCACATGTGGTCTGACAACTTCCTCAGTATACCGCTGAGCAGTAACAGTACCCTCATTTAAAATAGCGAGCTCAGTTTTGCCGTGTAAGCTTATCCCGCCCCAAATCATTACATTTGGACCACCAAAACGATCGACTTCATGGATGCAGGCTTCTGAAAATCTCTCGCCGCGTCTTCTCCATACTGTAATACGCCGATCGTCGTTAAAAAATTTAACTTTGCATTCGTCTGTGAAGAGCACCATGCCCCATTGGTTTATGTCCCAGTCCAAATGTTGACGGGAAAATCTTAAACGATTTGCACGATGATTTCTGGTTAATGGAACACGGACAATTCGCCTTCTTGATGCCTGCTGGTCTTCATGCAATCGATTACGAATAGTTTGGTCACTGACACGAGTACCCGTTGTCAGCCGTAAACGATTTTGCAGCTTGCGGGCCGTCGTTGTGCGATCTCGGCGCGCACTTAATCGAATGTAACGATCCTCTTGAGCTGTTGTAATGCGAACTCTGCCCGAACCAGGTCTTCTTCTAACACTACCGGTCTCATGGAAACGATTCCATAGATTTTGAATAGCTCTTCGAGAAAATCCCAATTGCAAACCCACAGATCGCTGCGAATGACCTTCTTCAATCATTGTAACGGCTCTGGTTGCTGTCAGCGAGTCCATATGACGCCTGCGTGCTTGTGGCATATTGCAAAAGACGTTTCTGACTCGAGATATCAATGAACTCTGATAATTTCTAATAAACCAAGAAGCTAAGGAAAGCAAAACGTCAAAGAAAATGGAATCAAAATCTTCAAAAAGAATTTTAAATCAAATTTTATTTAAAATTGTTGCCAGCATTAGATGAATACTACAATATTAAAAAGTTTAGGTATCAAAGAGTTTGTATACTCAATATTTTACTACTTTCAATATGTAAATGTTTACTAAATTACACCAAAATGTAAAAATACCTCGTGGCCCTTATTCTGTTTTGAGTAGTATATTTTATTACACCAAAAATATGTCAAGAATATATTTACCATTAAAAGGTGTTCTACCCACAGACTTTCACGGTATGTAATAAAAATGTAAGCTTGTAACAATATTTGAAGATAAGACATAACAAGTGAGATTAAGGAATATTTAAAACACACTATACATTTTGTAACACGAAATTATATTCACAGTATTTACGACGCTAATTTTATTGCAACCAGCATTTCTATAAGGAAAAGTTTTCTTTTGAAGAGACAAAAAGAGCTTAGTGTGGGTTGTGTTAATATCTTCAGTATATTTAAAAACTTTAAGCCCTGAAACATGTCACGATTTAAAAATGACGTAACATCACGCCTGTAATCTTAAGGGTTAGGCAGAGGTGAATCAGTACAGCCCTCATATAAAAAAAAAATATTTAAAAAAAACCAGCTTACTTTTAAAGCTCCAAAGCAATGGTGACCATTACTAAAGGCGGTCCAACATTAAAGACCTGCTGTTTTTGCTAGTCGACGTAGTATGAAAACCCTTAAATTTACTGTTTCGTGTGAGTGAGAGATTTAAAGAGTGTTAAGGGAATACTGCAAAAACATTTGTTTGCATAAGAGAAATTATTGGTGTAACTAATATTTATTATTTATTTATTTATTGTAAAGAGATCACTAACATATTTAATTTGCTTAACAAAAGCTCTCTTTGATGACTAAAATCTAAATTAATCGAACCCAATGCCTCCAAATTAATCAATGATTTTAAGGATCTTCATACTACGGTATTATAGCACATATATATTATTATGTAGGCCATATTAATAGATAAAGACAACAATTGCGTAGTCTATTCGCACCTTATAGCATTTTAATAAAGAGGATTTCACATGTAAGGCCAAATTTTTAGATTTGTTTTTTAGCATTTGATATGTTACAGCTAGCAATAAGAATTAGAGATTTATACATATTAAGAATCACATTAAGCTTTTATTTTCTATTTATTTACTCGCTTTTAAGGTCTTTCTTACTTATTACTTTGTCCAATTGCAATTATTTGTGCATTTTTTATTTTATACACTGCCATATTTTTAGAACCACGATAAGTTGCTATGAGACAGTACTATACAATAAGCACTATATTTTTACGAAATCCTTTTCGATATTTGCATTTAGAATATTAAATTAAAGTAATATTTTTGAACAGATCTTGTACTATTAACGTTTTTTTATTTATTTACACACTTGTGAAAAATGAACATTATTTTATTAACTTGATAATTGTAACATATCAGAATGCCTTTAGTTATAAGCAAAAATCGAAATCAAAGCGAACTTTTTATTGTTATTTTTTATTTGTTAAAACAAATGGTCAATCGATTTGGCTTGATTGCTGCCTAAAATTGTGTTTTGAAGAATTTGTGGCGTCAACCAACTATTTTTTTGTAAAAATATTTTTATTTATAATCGGCTTAGACTTTTATCCGAAATGTCCATATTATCTCATAGAGCTTTTAAATATCTAAACACTTGCCTTCCATATACTACATATTTTTCTAAATAAATAAGTTATAGATTAACCTAAATCATCTGATTATTTTTTCAGCTGTTTAAATATTTAAAAGCAAATAATACTAATAGATAAGTGAAAAACTAAATATCTAGATAGGATTTCCCCAAGAAATGTATAACAAAGTTCAAATAAATGATTAGATAAATCAATGAGTAAGTAGAAAACAATAAAAAATATACAGAGAAGCATAAATTAGGTCGAATCCTTAAAACTTAACAATTTTAATACTGAGATGATTTAGAATAGAAACGCCTTGTTTTGACAAACCTTGAAAAAAATAAGATTTGCATGAACAAGGCGAAAAATTAAAATATTCTAAAAATATCATCGCGAACTAGCTTGGGCACGTCTTCTTATATCTTCACGTATTTAGTCATAAAAGCTGTGTATACGCTTAATCATAAGTTAACGCCGTTTGGTTCCTAAAACTGTATCGAAATGTTTCATTTTGAGGCAAGAAGTATATTATACAAAAAAAATACTGAGTTTTGAGCTGTAGTTGATGTCATGGTAATACTTTGTGTTCCAATGGTGAATTTATTTACAAGTACAGTAGGCCGCACGTCTGTGTTACTGAAACCAGTACAAATAAGCTGGCCGATTACCACTAATGTTCGGTAGACTGTACAAACGAATTTTTTTTTTTAAACTAAAATAATTATGTTTATTCAAATAATTGAATATTACAATTGAATATTTGAGCACGTAATTAACGACTAAAATTTATATTTCTTGCTTTAAAATTGAACAAAGTAAAGGGCGGCCCAATTTCTAATGCACAATTTTATTTTGAGCGTAACCATAAGTTAATGTTGTATGACAACATTGTATAAAGTGAATCATAGTGTAACGACAGGTGATAGAAAGCCGATGTGACTATATTTATTGATATTGTACATTTGTGTTAAAAATAAATCGAATAAAACCTGCTTTAGAGTTTAATTAAAACCTTTAACTGCCAATTACCAACCAAACAACTAAAATACCAACCAACGTAAAACGTTTCTGACCAATGTAAAATAATTTGTGTATACTGTGGTGAGAAATAAAGTTGATTAATTGATTGATAACTAGTGTGTTCTGCTCCCAGAAACATTTTAAATTAGAGGAATCGCATGAAATAATAATTGACTACACCGTAAACGAAATTAAATAAACATTTCATTTATCAAATTTTATTTATGCCATTTTGAGCCATATTTTACAATTTACAAGTCATGTTTTTTCATTGGCGACTAACAACTTGATACAAAAAATAAATAGCGTACGCTTCTACGTTTTCAAGCCGCCAATGAATCTTATTACAAAATAAACGCTTTTGTTGCCAATTCATAGATCATAGAGGCATGAGATAACATAAGGTTGAACGCACGACGACCAATCAAGAAAAAAATACAAACGAATTGAGAACCTCCTCCTTTTTGTCAAGTCGGTTAAAAACCAGTGTAAGCGGATATGTCATTGTACGGGAAATCAAAAGCAAAGCGAGGGCATGTTATGCTGGAAATACATAGCTTGATGTGTCGCCGTGTGTAGGTTAAAACATTTGCGAAGAAACTTTCTATGCTTACACGATTTAATAACTGTATGTCGAAATGAAGCGAATTATACTAAAAAGTACGTTAAGCTTCAATAAATATAATATTCATGCTAATGTCGCTTCCTGTTCCTGTTCAATTTCGAGACACGGAATTCGTGTTAATTACCACAAAATTAATCATTTCTATTACCTTATTATTTATTATTTTTTTGCTATTACCTATGTTAGCACACATCTTCATCCGTGACCTTTATCAAGATGGTTTGATTAAGTCATCTATTGGATAGCGTAGACCAACATTCCAGTGGGGTGTGAAAATGTCATTATTTTTGACCTAGCACTAGCAATGCTATTAGCGCAACACTCGTTTTCAACTGGGAAGGAAAAAAGACGGTTATTGTCTGTTTAGTTTCGTTTTCGATCGATTTTAAATTCATTACATTTGTACACGAATAATTTCTTTATACCTTAACTTCGAGAAAATATTAATAAGATAAATAACAATTAAATCGTTTGAGACAGCTGACAATCGAGAAATATTTTTCATCTAATCCCACACAATCTTAATTTATATCGGAAATTCACATTTCCTTATATGATCTGGCGCTATAATTTCTTGTTCTTTACAGTTAACAATAAGATCAACTGTCTAGCTGATACTAATAATTGACTATTTAAGTGTGCTGCATTCAGTAATCTACTTTGGTGAAAACATTGAGCATCTAACAAATATACAACGTAAAAATAAATAATCATTATTATATTATAATAAGACACTGTCTCAACATTAGACTCGAAGGGCCTTGTGATCATGTAAAAATAATTGTTTTATTTCACCCGAGACCTCACTCTCAAAGTAATGTCTATTTCATACAAAATAGTTGTTACTATAGGATATGTGCATTATCATATAAACAATCTCGCTTTAACAATTAATATTTGAGATTATAAACAATAACATTATAATCTCCAATTGAACTATGTAACTATGTTCATTAATGTCATAAGTTAAAGGTCTTCGAGAATTGGAAAAAAAACTATCAAAAATCCTAACAAAATTAAGCTAATTTATGTGATTGTGTCCGCTTGACAATTATACTATTTAATATAGGAATATTTTTCGTCTAGTTTAAGTGCACTTGATAATAAGTAAAATGAGGTTATTGTGTTGTAAGGAAGAGTAAAATGGAATTTAAAATTGAAATAGCTAAACTAATAAAGTCGACTCGAAGCGACAACAAAAAGAAGTGTGAAAGTCGGAAGACATGTAAAGATACGAATCAGTCAATAAAACTCACTGAAATCAGAGAACATAAAATACAATAACATCGTCCTGTTAAAAACTTTATTAACAATTGTCTATCATATTCATCACCAACATTTTCAGCAAGCAGACACAATCAGTTAGACATACATACATACACCTTAAACAACCGATTGTTCGCTAAACTTCACCAAAATTCGTGTGGGTAGTTTCTTTGGCGTGCTTCTGAGCTTCCACGTAGCCGGTTATTAACTTATCACACACATTACACCGGAGAGTGAACTTGTTGACGTCGGTGAACTGTCTGGACGACTTGGCTTCGTGAGCCAGCTGCTCGGCCTCACGGTAGATCTCCATGTCTTCCGTCGGGAATATCGTTTGGATACCTCCCTGTGAACAACAAACAAGTAAGCATTTTTCAGAAAATATCTTGTGATCTTCAGTCGCGGGGAACTTTAAAATCGCCATATTTTGGGAATTTGATTTTAGTTCTTCATTTGTGTCATAGATGGCGCTATAGTATTTTTTGTACTATGTTGCTGTAGTACCTATTGTAGTGCCGCCGCTACAAAAGTGCAACAGTGAGCGGTTTAAGTGACGCCTAGTATTAGTTAAAACAGACATAATTTATGTTATCTAAATAAACAAAAGTAGAACTTACGTCAACCTGTTCCAAATACAAGGGATCGTAGTGCACGCCGTCAAATAATAAGAAAACTCTTTGTCCATAGTTCTTGTCTTCACCAAATCTGTTTATAATTGCGTTCAATGTGTCTACAACAGCCATTTCGAGTCCATAGAAACGAGATAGGATCGCTACCTGGAATCAATAAAGGTTATATAAGTTGTAGTGGTATGACTAACTTACATTTAAATGTATGAGAAAAAGTGGGACTGAATAAAAATGTTGAAATTATTAGACAACATAATGCATAATGTGATGCTTGCATTCCACGGCTGGTTAGGCGGGGGTTTACCTAGAGTTCACCCACATTCCGCGTATTATGTTTGAGTATCATACAATATGGGGCGCGTTGCCATCTATCAAGGCCAAAATATGCAGACTCCTTGCTACTACTGAGAAATTCCTGCTGGAAATATCCAATAGAATTTGCCTGACCTGGAAATCGAACCTAGTACCCTATGCCCAGCTGTAGCACTTGCTTCTACACCACTTCTTTTAAAAATGGTGTGCAAATGTTGACATAAAAAAATAGATGACAGTAGATTTTCAACTTAATGATTATAGATAAAATTGCATGAGTAACCAGAATATTATGAAACTGTAAAAATTTACTTCGCCATGGTTTTATTGCAAGTCATTATTCATGGCAATATCCATTTAAATTCCATTCACTGATTAAAAAAATATTGCAATAAAATTGTTCCTTAGTCAAAAAAACATTACTCTACTTTAACTTAACATACATTAAGATAACATCATTCCTGTTATTGCCCAAGAGTTTAGGTAGAGGTGTACCTAATAGCCATGGTTTTTAAAAAACTTATAGGAGAGCTGAACTTTTAATAAAATGTCAAGTTTGAATTCACTTATCAACCTTGATAGCATGGTGAATGGTGATCAGTACTCATGGCTTCTGTGTGTGAGAAGAGTTATTTGCGCCTCTATGGGACAGTTATAGGCTGGTATTATTATTGAAATAGTGTAGTCGTTTCTTCAGAAAAATGGTTGTCGCCTCAATAAATAAAAGTGCATTGGCATTTAATATCAGTGACATAATTAAAGAGTTATTATGACCAAGTGACACTGGATGCAAGGCTATAGAACTATTTATCTTTTAATATGGTAATATTTTTTATATTTTTATTAACAACAGTTAACTTCAGCAGTTGTTCTCTTGTTTAACACATATAATGCCTCGTCAGCCACATATGGCTGACATTTTCCAAACCAATTGAGCCGTATCAGCCATATATGGCAGCCACCATTACTTATTTATTTTACTATTATAATAAGTAAAATGTGACGAAAATAGTGAAATGTGACATTCCTCACATTCCATGAATGTAATTTACAAAAAAAAAAATGGTTTGTTCATTTGTTAGTACGGCATTATGTGTTAAAATAAATAGCCTATAACAGTCCCACTGCTGGTACACAGACAAAGGCCTCCTCTCTGAGACCCATTGAATGGGGTGGACCATGATTGCATCATGTGGACCCAGCGTGTCCTGGTGGATGCCGCATGTGTTCGGCTTTTATATCCTAGAATAAGCAGGGTTCCCACCACAATTTTCCTTCACTCTTTGAGGGTATTTATTGGTAATGGAATAATTTACACAAAGGAACTGACTAAAATCCACCCATGTTCCTTCATCTCCCTTTGTGTTCCGGGGCCGCGGTATCTCTTTCGAACAACCCGCAGCACCCGGCAGGTGCCAGATCAACCTAAGCTCTGCTTTGTGTTTAATGCCGTTAGTTCTTGTTCTTGTTCATTAAAAAATATAACCTTAGTACCTCTATAGCACCACCCCATGAACTTGGCTGTTGGATCCACACGCAGTATTCAGCATTTGGTTTGCCGAGCACGGCCTCATTGTAAGTATCTAAGTCACTAGCTACCTCCATCGCGATAATCTCTCGCATTAGAGTATGTACTGTCGTGTCTACATTTCCGTTTAATACAAATCCTGGAACATAGAACATTATTCTGTGATATAAGTATGCTAAGCAGCATAAGGTCAGATGTACAAACGCTGTATTGGTGCATACGACCTTATGCTTCTGATATTGAGAATAATTGTTATTTATTCATTTAAAGGTCAAAGAGTTTTCAGAAAATTGGTGATTCTGACTGTTCCGGTTTCTGGCTACCCATACTCATAGTATAAAGTTTTTTAAAAACTTTTGAACTAAAACAAAAAGTCGTCAGAAAATTGGCACACAATTTATTGTTTATTATAGTTTATATACATGACCAAAAGAAAACAATTAATTGTAAAAATACTTTGCTTTGAAATGTTTTGTATAAAATATCTTGGTATAGTTTGAACTTTAATTGAAGAATTCTACTAGAAAATGTTTCTAGTAAGAAAACAACAAGATAAATTTACATCAGGCCATTATGGAGACTAGTTAGATCATTAAAATTTTATGATCCATTGTCACACATGATATTTAATAGTGCACACTGCAACCTCTGAACATCACTTATCAATTACTGTTAATGCAAACAAGGCTATATTTAGATACCAACTATAGTAACATTTTGCACGACCTTAAAATGTCCCATTTATACATTATTACCAATAATGGTAGCAAGACATGAATGCCGCCTACATGACAATGACTGAAACAAATAAATAAAGTAGTAAAAAAGTACTTTGTCATTCATAAATCTTGAGAAAACTTACCTATACTAGTAAATAAACATGAATTATCAGAAGGGACCACCTTCTTCATTAAAATTCCTGGTCTAATTGGTACTAAAGTTTCGTGTGACGCAATACCGTTTTCTTGTGGTTTAGACTCGGGGGTCTTGCTTGGACCGGTCGTGACTGCTGGCTTCTCTTCGACGATCAGAGTCTCGCCAGTTTTCAAACCAATGTCACAGAGTTTTTGGCCGTCATTACTAATATCCAGAGGCTTCGGTGGATATCCACACAGCACACCAACTCTCTCAGCGCTCACGTCCGATATACTTGACAAAAACATCTTGAGTTCGCCCACGGTGCTATCAGAGGTCAAATCTTTAAGTATTTGTTGACCATTTTTACTTTTAACTTTAAACGCTAACGCAGTCATTTTAACAAAATATACGCTCCGTAAGTAATATAATACGTGTTCAGTTAAGTTTGTCGTAATTAGGTCAAAAAGACGCTACTAAAGACGAAATAAATAAATTACTAGATTTGACTTTTTCTTTTTGAAATGACAAAACAACAAGTTGACGTTTATAAGAATATTGCCATAGCTAAATTTTAAAGAGTGACAGATAATAAAATTCGGTTGATATATTCGGTAAGAGACGGTAAAATTAAAAATGAATAAAAACAACAAAAACTCAACGTTTGTTTTCAAGACAAATTCACTAGTCTGAAATACGCGCCGACGCCATGCAGCCAGTATTTTGTTTCGTATAAAAATTAAATGGTTAATTATTTCCTTTATTTATTCTTCTTAAATATTTTTAAAAATTTTAAATATACCTATATTAAATAAGTATATAAAAAAAAAATAAAAGGTAGTAGCCCACTGGTATCGGGAACAAGGTCCAAGCTACCGGCGGTCAGGGCTCCAGAGAAAGGAACCTTCTAACAATACGAACCGTGTCCAGGAGAACCACTTTCTGAATCAAGCCCTTGATCCAGCTGCCTAGCGAGAGCCTCCTCAGATACTGGCCAAGGTTTTTGGCAATTAAGCCATTGGCTGGAACGACTATCGGCACAATGATCGCTGAGTCCACTTTCCACATACCAACAACCTCGCGAGCCAACTCAAAATACTTGATTTGCTTATCTTTCTCGGCTTTTCGTCATGCGGGACAGTTATGTCAACAATCACTGCGCGCCGCTCTGATCGATCCACCACCACTATTTCAGGCTTATTAGCTACAACAGTCCTGTCAGTGATGATGGATTGAACCCAGCAGTGTGATATTACAAATGGTTAATAATTATTAGGGAACACCTAAATGCTGTCATAGGAAGTGGCCACATTATCAAGCTATAACAATACCAATAACTAGCTCACGCTCCAAAAGACCTTGATGTCCATACAATAAAAGAGATTAATATTAATATCTTTCTGACTAGCTAAAGCTGAACCGATAAGTGTGGTCACCAGGGCCATTTTTCCAACACACATTTTTCACAAGGTGTAAGCGGACCCTTCACGAAGCCGTCAACCAAGCATTCTGTACATCAAATTAAGTAACCCTACGCAAAAATTATTGCTGGGAAACGACCTTTGTTTTGGGGTGAAAAATCACGTTTTACAGTATAAAACAAAGTAACGCACTCAGAACATTCTGCTGATGAATCCAATAAATAGTAAACGGGTCATGGAGGTATTTATAGTAAAAACTTGCGAAAAAGTTGGAACTTTGACCTCCGATATCCGTAATTGCTAGGAGGTTCCCAGATACGGGATACGAAAAAAATTTTTCTGCGTTGACTTCAACTTACAATTTCTCAGTGCCTCCATTGTTTATAAATTATTTTTATGATTATTTATAAAGACACCCATTATTTCTGTCACAACAAAACCTAACATATCCGAGACGGTGTGCAAAGAAATTCAAGTTCGCTTTGCTAGCTCTTGCATCTTACAAGGGCTCCATTATTCTAAAGTGCCCAGGGCTGCCAATTGGTTAAAGACCAGCCTGGAGCGAGACCGGCGCCGCGCCGGTCAGACTTATCGTTACGTGCGATTTCAACAACTGACAAACGTTGAACAGTGAACGCTATCATACCAGTCTAAGGATATCGAAACGCCCGATTGGCGCACGCAACCGGCGCCGGCGCCGGTCTCGCTCTGAAATAGACCTTAAACCGGTTATCAAAATAATGTGATAATAATAGATTGGGTAGTATTAAGATTTCTGTTTGAGACACGAAAATGCTACAACAATTAGCGGTGATTGATTATTCGGTCGGTAAATGTTTGGTACCCGGCAAAATGTTGGGACCCACAACATGGTGTGCATCTTGAGTCTTGGCTCTAAATAACGCGATCAGTGTGGGTTGTTGTTGGTAGTGAACTAATGAAATCGATCACTGCAGTAGCTCCTACGGTGGTTAGAAATGACTCATGTAAGTAGTTCTACTATCTTTCTGACCCAGGCAGGACTCACTAGTTCCGACGGTGGACTGTTTAGAAGTTAAACTACAAAGTGTTGGGTTTAAAGATAAAATAATCAAACAAGGTTAAATTTTTTGGAATTTTAATAAAAATAACATTCCTACGTATAAATATTCATAATTAAGTTACAAAACGCTAGCCTATTTTACTCTATGGCATTAACAGTAACTAAGTATCCCATATTGGCACAATGATAACTTAGAACATTGTAAACGACTTTTATGTACCTACCTACTACTTCACATTTATTTGAATAATAACTGAAACTACTTTTTGTTCGTGACTGCGTTCTTAATCATTAAGTACAAAAATAATGTAGATAGGAGTAAAATAATGTAAGTAACTAGTTTACCTACTTTTCAGAGTAAAGAGAAGAGTGCAAAAAGTCAAATTTAAAAAACTGAAGTATGGTTAGTTTTGTACAAAAACTCTAGATAATGGAAAATAAATTTTGTATTATGTATCTACAACTAAATATTTTTTACGGGTATTTGGTGTCATGTACATACATCAATTAAAAAATGAGTATTGATTTCTGACTGCCAAATAGACAAATAAGGTTATGTCTACGTTAATTCAGTAAAATGCTTATCTACTAGTATACAATATACAGTAAATGTATTCAAATATTGATATGAATTGAACACCTATTACAAAATAACTTTTTACATCTTACATTATCTCTTAAATTTTATATATTGTCTCGAATTCTATAACTAATTTATATAAGATTATATAAATGCATGTAAATGGCAAAATGATTCTATGTGCGCTTGTCTAACATTTATTATCTGATACAATCGTTGAAAATACGTAGTAAAAACGGGTAAATAAAGTAAAAAAGAAGTTATTACTGTAACTAATGAGAGCTATGAACATTTCTTTGGTAATAGGCTATTATAATAATAATAAGTAAAATCACTTATTTTTATAATATATTACGTGATTCATACATATCTCGTACGAGCATTGTACTGGTAACCACTATTTAAGTAATAGACCTAAATTAGACTAGGAATATTAATTTATTTACATTTTTTATTCAGTCGTAAAAAATAACATTTCAAATAGTCTTTGTCGCAACTATTTAAAAGCAACCGCATTTCACTACATTTTAACAGGCCTTATGCTTTAACAATAAAAAAAACCCTGAAAGTGACTACATAATTATTTCAAACTGATTAAAAATTGTACTCAAATTAAATATGGCAACTACAATTCCTGAACGTCAACATTATAACACTGGCAGCACTGTTCTAGTTCAACTTCAGTGTTGCCAGATTATTAAAACTGAAAACCGTTAAATCGATTAGATCCGGCTATTGCGGTGCGGTCTGCGATGTCGCGGGTGTCGGGGAAGCGGCCAGCGTCACGTGGGGCGACGCACGAAGCGCGGCATGGACGCCCGCAAGCCGCGCCTGCCGACCACTAAAGGGGGCATCCTCTCGTCTTCTTCTTCATCATATTCTGCGCCTTCAACACTGTCCTCTTCACTCCACACTGGCTTGACCATTTGGTATGAGGCCGAGAAGCCCTTGAAAACTAGGGAATCGTCTGTTCGGAATCTAATGAGAAGGGCTTCAGATGTCGATACTATTTCTGGCGGCATCTAGAACAAGGAATAAGAGTTTAGTTCATTAGAGTTAGTTTAGAGTTAGTTCATTCTTTTGAAAAAAATATCTGACGCTTTAAGACAAACAGTTCTCAATATAGTATCTACAAGTAACTATATTGAGAACTGTTTGTCTTAAAGCGTCAGATATTTTTTTCAAAAGAATGAATTATCTCTGCTTTGGACAAAACCTTTCTTCGTATATAGCTGCATTTTGACAAGTTTTCTTTGACCCTTTACTAAGTAGACCTTTAGGATTGTCTGGTATGAGTATTTAACTGTTTGTTATACTCTTTGACCTGGACCAATGTCTGGTCGCTTCTTAAAAACTTTCTCTAAATTGCCATTACCTTAGTTCCGCAGAAAGTACCATAGTTCCCTCCACTGCCATCCAATCCCCCAAACACTTGAACATAGTCATAATGGCAGTTGGATTCGGGTTCCAGTTCGAAAGTCAAGAAGGTTAGCTTCACAAAGTGATTCCTGGGAGCTTCAATGTTCCAGTCGCAGTTGGCCCTTGATTCATATGCGTTGTCGCCGTAGCGGGCGTGGGAGTAGAGATGCTGCACCGCTTCGGTAGCTGCGAGGTACCCGCCACAAGCTGGAGGAAAAATGAGGGACGATTTTAGAAATTGCATGTAGAAGCTACTTAGTAGGTACTTATAAGTGGATTGTGAATTCAAAACACGATAGTATAAGATACCAATAGTTAAAGCCAGTTTTAGAGAAAATACGTGTTCCTACAGTAACTTAAGATCAACTGTCTCGAACTAAAGATAATTCTTAATTCTACATTAATGCACGAAAAGCGCCAACAGGCGCATAAGAACCAGTTTTATGCACAAAATCTCAATAATAAAACTGATAGGATCTTTCTAGGATCAGTTCCGGAGAGATGGAAACTACCAAGAGTCCAAAAGTTTTGTTAAGCTTCGAATTCTCTAATAGGTTACCCAACTCACCGGTAGAATGGTTAGCCAAGAACCCGCTTCTCTGCACGGAGCCATCAGACTTGAATACCACGTACATCTGGTTCTGCGATGCGACGATCGGGTGAGGCAGTCTGTTACCGCAGAACAGGCCCAGGGTCTTCTCGTCTGCTGATGCTCCGTCGTATATCGTCACGTAGTCGTAGGCACATTCCTGGGAAAGATAATGAAGGATACTTATGCTAGGACGACAGGAGCAAGCAACCGTGCCAGTTCTGCGATGCCTCATGAAATCGCTGAACAAGCATCCAAATGCGTGTGTAGTGCTCACGGTGTGTTTTCACATTTTTCACTGGCGAAACATTTACATAATTAAAAAACACGTTGTCTGATGAGGTTTCAACTAAGAGAAGGGAGAAAGAGAGAGAGAAAAAAAAGGGTAATATATATTTCAAGATCTTTTGTGTCAATGTTTGGCCATTGATTCGTTGTGTCGAGCTTCCGAAATGCGATTAAAGCGCTAATCGTCATTGTTAAAATTCCTCACTTGGACAAGGTCTTATATGGTCAGTGACCAATAAGATTGAAAATGTCTACTTACAGGATGAGGCTCCAATTCAAACTTCTGGAAGATGAGTTTGATTCGGTGTCCAGGTGTGGTAGAGAATTGCCAAACGCAATCCTTTCGTGGTGGATATGTTGATGGGTAGTTTGGACTGTGAAAAAAATTATATGTATTTAAATGCCTTTCCTGATCTATGGAGAGTTATCTGGATTGAGATTTTCTTGTTTGACAGAAGATATAAAACTTATTGTAGTAGAATCTAAGGACACTCGTCTATTCGGAGTACTCTGTTAGTCGTCTAGTGGATTGGTGCCTGAATATAGTACCGTGCGTGTTGGGGTGCAGCGTGAAGCCGCTGTAGCACGCGCACTCGGAGCAATTGAGCGTGTTGCGACACTTACCTGAATATAGTGCCGTGTGGCTGCGTGACGTCATGCTTGCAGCCGCCTTCCTTGCAGTCGTGCGTATTGGGGTGCAACGTGAAGCCACTGTAACACGCGCATTCGTAGCCACCGAGCGTATTACGGCATTCGTGTTGGCATCCTCCATTGTTGTCAGCACATTCATCCACGTCGATGTAGTATGCTGCCGCGAAGCCTGAGCGGTGGACTGAGGCGTCTGATGTAAACTGTGCAAATAAGTAAAATTGAGGGCTATTTTTATGTCCAGATTTTGCCAAATAAGGCACTCATCCCATGGTAGACGGAAAAGGAAGACTTTTAGATTTTTCAAGCCTGGTGGTCAGCAACTTTCGCCAATGCTTACACACAATAAAGCAGTTTCCAATTCAATTTCATCTACAGTTTGTTTATAATGTTTCCGAAAAGTTGTTCGTAATTTGTAATTTCTCTATAGCTGAAGATTACTAAGCCAAAAATGCAGAGAATTCAGACATACATTGAGTATAATCAAATGACTTGATAGATAAAAACAAATGGCAAACAAACCTGAACTCTAAGCACCGATCCATCAGACGTGACTGGGGGCGGCAGTGCCGACCCGCAGAACACGCCATGTCTCCTCAACACATCGGCCCCCAACTTGGAGTGCACCGTCACGCTGTCATACTCACACTCCTGGAAATACATAAACTTTTCGTGGTGACTATAAGCAGTACCTTTGCCTTTAGAAGGGGGCTATTGTAAAAGCTGACTGTTATGAACTAAGTATGGGAAATTGATGGATATATATGAACGTGGAGATTGACATATAAGCAAAGAGCGGCCTGTACCAGACAGTGGCTAATGTCAGGTTGTAAATGTAGATGATGAGAGCATCAAGAAGGAAGAATACACAAGTAAGTCTAAAGGCCCAGTAGAGACGGCCATATCTGGCGAAGAATGACGAGGTTCGAAGAATATCGACCCCAAATGAGATGGCTCAAAGCTAGGCAGACAGAATGTACAGTTAAAGATATGGCATTATTGAAGTTGATAAGTTTTAATGAGAAAAAGAATAGTTGATATTTTCTGAGGTAGTGAGGAATGAAAATTTAAAAAAGGTGGAATAAAAACCTAAATGGACCTATCTACCTACTTTGAAAAGGATAAAAGATTAGTAGTGGGTTTCTTACCTGCTGATACATATTGTTTCCTTCCAAGTCGAAGTGCGTGAAGTTCAGCGTTATCCGGTGCTGAGGTGGTGCCACGATCTCCCACAGACAGTTCTTTGATGGCGGGTAGAGATCAGGGAATGATGGTGACGTGATGGTCCCGTTTGGTGCGTACAAAGAGCCACCGCAAGCATCTAGAGAAAAAAGGATTGCCATACCAATTAATAAAAATAAAAATTGCTAAGATTTATTTTGGCCTCGAGGCTTTCTCTTCCTTTTCTGGATTACGTAAAAATGTGCCATGTGATAATTTGTCTTATTGTTCACTGTTGGTAAACGCACTGTCTTCCGAACCAGTATTTTAATTTCTGTCATCATCACAGATCGTAGTGGCCTAAGTCACTCATTTTTATCAACGCTTATGGCTTTTACAAGAGAGAAGTTTTCAACATTATCAATCCACCAGCCCACAAGAGCGAACTTTCCTCGTAAATCCCCAAAAAAATCTTTTTTTGTATCAATGGTACTTACGTCTTGTTAAAATTATTTGGTGACCAGTAGGTAGTCATATATGTTAATCGCAGTGTCAGTGGCATATTTTTCCCCGAAGAAATAGAACAAAATTTAAATGTCCACTCACTTTCACACTTCTTCCCATCAGAATGCAGCTCGTACCCAATATCACAGGCACATTCATACCCTCCAAGAGTATTGACACAGGAGTGGCTACATCCATGCTCTATGGAAGCACATTCATCGAACTCCTTCATGAAGGTAGCGGAGAAGCCAGCCTTCTGGACTGTGCTGTCAGACTCGAAGATGACGAGTAACTTGTTGGATGTAGACCTGAAATGTTGGAATTGTTGAGCTTTTGTGTGAATGAAAATTGAGCAGGAGCATCAACTTTAGTTTTGGTAACTTTAAAGGCCGGATTAATGCTGATCCTGACCAACAAGCAAAAACGGTGTGATAATTAAGATAGTAATCCAAGAAGTTTTGATAAACTACAAACTTAGCATAAAATGCTTCCAACGTTAGTAAAGTTAAATAGAGCAAGCGCGAAAAAGACACGATGATTTGCTCCACCGAAAAAAAATGGTGGAAGTAAATGACCATCAAAATATTTGCAAAGAAAAAAAAAACAGAAAAGAAAATCGGAGTAGCTATTTATTTTCTGCAAACGTTATTTTATGATCAGATAGACTTACCTTATGTCAGGAGGAATTTTGTGACCGCAGAACATGCCAATAAGTGGACTGTCCATGGAGTCACCATCTCTGACCTTGACCTTATCATAAGAACAAGTGTCATGATTTTCTACCTCGAACGAGTGGAAACGAAGAGCTACTTGATAATCCTGAAAGATAAGAACAACTTCATACTATGACATCAGCAATGGGCAATTTTTGCCATGTGCTTTAAATTCGACATTCAAATTTTTTGCACTAGTTCAGAACAAAATCCACGAAAAGGAATGACTAACAAAGTGTTGAATGATATTTACCTGAGGTACTGAAAGTCTCCAAATACAAAGCTTATTGGGCTGATAGTCATCAGGGTAGTTCGGTGACTCCAGATGTCCTGTGCTGTCTACTTCTATGTCTCCACCACAAACAGCTGCAATAAGTACATTACTTGATTATTTTTGAACGCAGAGAAATCTCCAATTGTATTTATTACGTGCTTCATAACAGTAGTTTCCTGAACCATATTGCATCAATTTCGATGCTATCTACTGATTGATAAGTTTTTCTTCGAGAAATTAGAGATCATTATTTACGTTAAACAAATTATGAGCAAGGACAACGCAATAAATTGCGACATTAGTGAATAAAGTCATTTATCAAAATCATCCGTTCAAAAAGATTGATGCCAAAAATAATTGAAATTTCTGAAGTTCGTCTTTCTATTCAAAGAAAAGTCTTTAATTTACGCGTTAAAATCTGCCCGCTCGTAACTTACCCTCATAAAACGCCCTGAACCCTCTATGAGGTTTGGGTCTCGGTCCAGGTTGGTACACAACGGTTAGCCTTGAGCCTGTAGACCTCATCATGGGACCTTTCCCGGAGCCGCAGATCCTGCCAAGCACAGGTGCGTCTGGCATGTAACCATCCCTCACTTCAACCCATTCTGAACGGCAATCTTCGGATTTGTGGATGTCAATTTCTGTAAGAAAGTATTTGGGATTTAGGTAGGTAACATATTTAATCCCTAACAGAAAAGGACAATGGTAGCCTTTGGAGAGGTTCCTGAATAAAATTTGCAAATCTGCAAAAGCCGTTGCAAGTCACGTGGCGGTGACGCCTTCTAAACAACTTCTTTTATTTGGTTTTCTCCGCGGGCACTTGGATGTGTAGCCAAAGGTTAAACGGTTCGGTGGCAGACGATAACGGCAAGAAGAATCGGTGTCAGTAGCGTGTAATACGACATGCCAACAATGGAATCAGTAGATGCATCCAAAAGCGATGCCAAATCATTGTGCATGATCTTGAAAGGTAAAAGAGTTTTGAAGCTACTACGAAATATTAAAATTTAAAATAAATGCTCTTAATGATTGGCCGTATAATTTATCGAAAGCGGCATCAATCATTGGTCTCGTGGGAACTTATGACATAGACAAAGAACTGTGACATCGCTTCGATATTACGCGAGTTGGTGAAGACCTTCACGTAAATATAAGGACATGATTCTGTGTTCCAATTAATTTCTAAGAAAAGTTCCAACACTGTCATTCGTTTGCAGTAGTATAGTAGGTAGAAGTAACTTCCAATTTCAAGTTCTTACGACACGTTTCTTCATCAGAATCATCATCATCATTCTCCTGCCCTTATCCCAATTTATTTGGGGTCGGCACAGCATGTCTTCTTCTTCCATACTTCTCTATTACTCGTCAGTTCATTCTTCATCAGAAGATGCGACTAATAAAAACTACTTTTAAGTACAAATACTTAAAGTAAACTTACGAATCTTATGCAAACTATTTACCAACAAAGTTTAATTGATTTATAGTGTTACAGCAAACCACAATATGGAAATTGAATTTCAGCACCAGTGAAAATAACAAGATGCAAAATACAAAACACTTTTCGTGCCAAATTCGAAACTAAAGCGTATTTGGGGACACTCTTGGTAAAACAACAGTCAGCGAATTCGACACTCTGATTCAATTAAATCTGTTTTCGTAAACAATTTAATTCTATATTCAAACCCATAAGTAAATGGCGTTTAGCAGTACAACCGCAATCGTAAACTAAGGTGGTAGTGACCAGTGGCAATTTATGACCTCCATCGTTTACTCACCACTCTACCATGACCCATCTGCGTCATTCATTAGTTTCCTTTATTCAAGTATTTGCAGGAGGTTGTGTAGCACGGAGGTCATGTAACGTTGGAAAGTTTGTATTGAACAGGATTCCAGCACAGACCACTAAACGCTGATCGAAGTGGAAACTTATTGCTTTTGATGGCCTTATTCTGAGGTTGGGGTTTTCAGTTGTTTTGAGGACTTTTAACAATTTCTTTTTTACTGTAACTGCCAGACCGACCTTTAATTGATTATTATTGTTGTTATTGAAATGAATAACTATCATTTCATGATAAATGGAAAAGACGATCCACGAATGAAAGATGAAATGAAAAACAGCAAACATTTTATTGAAGACTGAAGTTTCAACAAAGTAAAACGACAAGTACCAATATAAAAAGTTATTTTATTTACTCAAGTATCCGAAATCGTTCACTTTTCCTCTCAAAAATAAACATCCATAAATCAACTTTCGTTCATACGTCGTCGTGTAAACATATGCGAGCTATTTTCTAATAATAGGTGCGTTTAGCTTTATATTTCCGTCGATTGGTTCCCGTACAGGGCCCCTTTTACGTGTGTAGGTTTGTTACAGTGAAACCGTTTGATGTTGCGATGTTTGGCGACCCCACGAATATTAAAAGTTGCAGGATATTGGGCCCGACTCTATTTGACTTTGTGGATATCGAAATGGAACCGTCAAAACATTTTTTATTTTTGAGGATTCATTTAGACCATTCTGGACTCCAATGTTGAATTTGGAAAATAGGGGAATTAGGTATTTCAATCAACATTCTTTTGAACGTTTTTCTCGATAATGAATAAAACATTAAGGCATACTTTTGCATCGTTAAGTGAAATTTTATTTAGCTAAACTATATTTTTATAGCTGAAAACATCAATCACTTTTTAATAAAAAATACAGACCTAGTCGACCTTTGGCTCTAAATCTAAATAATAATTTTCATGACATGATTCCAATATCAGAACACCTTTTTCATCTAGGTACTACGTTTTATTTTTTTGTTTCGTAGGTAATGTTTCAAGCAAATCCCGAAACAGCTACATTTACGAACTAATGTTGGCATTTTCGGCGCACTAAGTAGAGGTTCCGTCAATTTTCATTAGGACACTTCTGGTTGATGAAGCGAGCAATCAATCAACGTGCTAGTTCATCAGTTAATTGCTGGCCAAATAGTCGAAACGAAGACGTGGATGCTATGTGTGTTTGTGGAACCTGTGTTCGTTTACGCCTTTGCGGAAAATCAGTGTTGTGGTACATTTTCAGGTAGCTACTTTTATTTTTTTTGTATTTTAACCGGCGTAAAGGCCTTTCTCATTTAGGTTTGTAGCCAGACAGGTGCTAGGCTGAAGTGGAATTGGTCTGGTCACGACAAACGACAATGCGGCAGAACCAGAAGGAGATGTTGGAATGAGCTGAACTGGTTTGTTGGCCTACACTCGCATTAGATGGAGAAAAGTGGAATGAGGGAAGAAAGTGAGACCCTGCAGTGAGACGACATAGGCCAAAAATATTAATAATTGTCAATTAATTGTTGTTATTAACCGTATTTTTCCAGTCTCGTCGAGATCTGGCTGAAAAGGGGGTGATCACACTTATCGCCAATTAAAATTAAGAGTTTAGAAAATTGTCTCCCAAGCGCTCGTCAGCGTTTGCCAGCTAATTTATTATAATCCTGTACCTCTATTCTCTTACACATAATATATACGGGTTTCTTTCTCTGTGGTCCTACATATCTACAGACCATTCTAACCCGCAACCCGCTCCGTCCAATTCGAGCCACAATAAATCTCAAGTCTCGCCTTTGTTTTGCTGTATTTGTCACTCGTCTACACGTAATGGATGATGTTTTTGTGAGTCTGGCTCTGCGATATACCTTAACTTTTAAATAAAGGGTTTTGGGGCAAAGTTAAAATATCTTATTGACGATTATTTGATAAGCTTGGTCGTCATCATCATCATCAACAGCCTGAATTCCCCTACTGCTGGGTGTAGGCCTCTCTCTTCTTGTGCCAATCTCCACGACCCTGTGCCAGCCTCATCTAGGTTTTCCCTCCCGATGGCAACTATGTCGTCTGCCCATCTTGCCGCCGGATGACCCACATGTCTTTTTCCAGTTCAGCTTGGTGGATATTGTTATTCAGGAATTCCCACTTCAAATTGGGATCTTGGTTGTCAATTATAAAACATACATACTTAGTTTCTCTGTTTGACCTTTTGCTTACATAAAGTAAGGTTGGCATCTAGTATAACCTTATGTGCCTGAATAAATCTGAATTTCGGATACCCAACTAGTGGGTTGTAAAGTGGGTACGTACGGGTAGGATGTCGTTCGACATTTTTGGGCTTTTTTAATACTGTTATCCTTAGGTATTTGTCTGTACTTGTAGCATGGTTTGGTTTTTGAATAGGCCCTATGATACATGAATAAGAATGGGTATAAGAGTAGAGGAAGACCAAAGAAACGATGATGGATGGATTGTGTGAAGGATGATGTGGCAAGACAAGTATGGAAGAAGAAGACATGCTGCGCCGACCCCAAATAAACTAAGTAAAGGTCGGAAGAATGATGATGACTTTTTTGTCTATACTTGTACCATAGTTTCTGAATGCCATAAGAAACATTTTTTTCTTCTGTCTAATGAAATATTATTATGATAGTTATGGCATAGAAATTTATTATTCATAATATATATCACTAATAGAAGTAGGAAGTAAATTAGAATATTTTTTGGTTTAACTCTGATTTTGTGTTCAGTAAGATTTTACCTTTGTTATATACACAGTACAGTTATGTATGTTTATTGCTACTAAAACAATTTTACTGTATTAGTTATGCTGTCTCAAGCATATTTCTTCGGAAATCCAGCCCCATTATATCACTAGCAAAATAAAATTATAATAAGCTCCACCACACATAGTAACGATATCAAATATGAAATCAAACAGGAGTTCAGTGGTTTATTTCAATTAGTGTTCACGAAATAATTTAATATTATTGCGTAAATACTATGTGTCGTGGATTCACTACATCTGCTACAAAGTAATGTTTGAAATAGACAGAATGCTGACCAATCAATGAGTTGTAAACATTAGCTAATTAGTTTGGATTCATGTGAATACACCGGGAACATTGTTTTGGCTGCAACCTACGACGGGTGTGTGTGGGTATCGTCATACGCTTGCATAGTTGGAATTAAAGACATCGTTAGCATTATCTACACGAGTACACGTGTAATAGTAGTGGCTTTGTCACATTCAACAGTTCACCAATTAATATGCTCCTACATACATGGGGGTAGGCAGAAACCACAGAAGGCCACCTGCTACGATTCTTAAATACTACTTTTGCCTCGTCTACGTTCATACATATGGTCATACACAATTTTTAATAATCCATTTTATATGCTTCAACAAGAAGAGAGAGAGTGTCTTAGAGAAATAATTGTGTTAAAGCAATATGTAAAAACTATATACGTGTAAAAATAACATCACGCCTATGATTCGCGAAGGGATAGGCAGAGGTGTACCTATTAGTACAACCGCATTTAGCCAGGTATGTTTTAGTCCCATATAACAAGGGCGAGCCTATTGCCATCAACGGAGCACAAATACATACTCCGTGGCTGCTACTGAGAAATTCAGAATATGTTATGTTATGATTTTTATTTAATTCTGGAGTTAAAGCTTCACGTAACCATCAAACTACTAACATTCATCTACTCCTAGAACATACCTAAATGTAACTTCATTTAACAGCCACACAAAGAATCCAATCCCCGAAGACCAGTGGGACCGCCACAAAGATTTATAGTCGCAAGTGAACGGGCATAGGCCATTTAAAATAAAAGCTGGTAATAAATTCATTAATTCACCAGAATCCATTTATATTCATAACGGACAAACGAAATGGTAAATTTATTTGCATGTATTGGACCTTATTCTGTACAGACAGACACGTGGGCACACACACACACCCCACATACAACCTACGCATGTGCTTACGTTGTACGGTCCAATGTTTGTGTAAAGGATCTTATTTCACGGTACTTGATAAAGGACGCTTAATAGATCCTTTAAGGGATTTTTTTTTCCTATAGGTAACTTTAATTTGGTATTTAGGATCAAATACCCGTATCAAATCCCTTAAATTTTTGGACGAAAGCACCGAAAAAGGTGAATTTTCGTCGTTGCTATTTAGGGATGCCCATATAATGTGTTTTTCTTTTAAGCTTGTGACAGAAATAGGCCTGAAGATCCTTTGTTCGGTGTTTTGACGGCATTCGATACAAAGTTATTTTTATAATGAATCAAAAATTGTAAGACCCCGATTAATAGCTAAGTAATTATTTTGATTGATTTTCATCTTGGGTAGATGAACAGTCATTGTTTAAGCGTTGTTAATAACGTTACATCACGCCTGTAATCCCCGAAGGGTTAGGCAGAGATGTACCTAATAGTACACCCACATTTCGCCAGTTATGTTTAAGTCCCATTTTATTGGGGTCGAGCCTATTGCCAATAACCGGGCACCAATCCAGACTCAAGAGCTGCTGCTGAGAAATTCCCGATGGAAAAACCTAATACACTTTGCCCGATCCTGGAATCGATCCCAGGGCCTCATACTCAGCAGTCGCGCTTGCGACCACTAGACAAACTTAAATGGCTAGATTCCTAGATTTAATCTAGAAGAGATCAACATCAAGTCGAATCTAGAAGGCATTGGAAGGAATTGTTGGAAAAAACGGACCAAATTCCAAGAACTGTTTTAAGCTTTTACGGTTTAAAACTAAACTTACACTATCACTTAACATCGGGAGCTCACAAAAAATAATAATCACGGAACATATCCCGTAAGTGATAGTGCAAATTCCAAGAATCTTCTAAAACTCAAAATAAAATCAAAGCCCACAAATGCTGACCATGACATTGGACTAAAAAGAAAATGAACGACGCCGTAACTCGTAATTAAGTTGTCCCAATCATCCAGATAAGTGTCAGAAGCTAATTTATTTTAATTACGCCAATTACTGAGCCCATTTTTTAAGAAGCGAGTGTTATGCTGAAAGAAATACGTATACTTTCGGTGGGTATTCATTCGTCATTAAGTTGAAAAATTGCTTACAAAAGGTGAATTTTGAGTCTTAGAAAATATTCCAGAGGATTGGATTGTGTAAGACAATTATTTCGTAAAGACAGTAAAGGTTAGATGGAGTTAGGAAGCTGAGCTGGCAGCAACTACAAAGCGACCGGGTGTTAGAGAGAAATGTCGGAACCTGGTGGGCGGGACTAATAATTATTTTTTATGCACTGGCTGTTGCCCGCGACTTTCGTCCGCGTGAAGTTATTATAAAAATAACTTTCGTATTGGAATCTGATTTTGATACCAATTTCATGGGTTTAATTTTTATTCACGGAACCCTAATCTTTTTCCCGTCCCGTCAAAATCGGTCCAGCCGTTTCGTAGATTAGCCGGAACTAACGAAAGACAGGCTAAAAAAAAACTTTTAGATCGTATATTCTTTCATATGTTTGAAATTCACACTTCAATTTTATTTATTTGTATAGTACGAGTACAAGTAGTAGAGTTGTTGTGTTTATTTTCTATGTTCTTTTGTTAGCTATTTGCTTTGCCATTTCGAATGTAGTTTCCACTGCTCATAAAGTCATTGATTGATGATTGATCCACGACCGTTTGCCTGTTGTGACTCTTGCAACCCAATGTGCCTAACATATTTCCTAGCATAATTCAAAAGTTTTTGGAGGAAACTCGTAATCCACTGCAAACATCATGAAACATGAAATGAATATTGTTGTTGTTTTTTTTTAAGGACAAGCCCGCCACAACCCAAAGTCACAGAGAAACAATTTAACGGTCTTGGATCCCGCAAAGAAATTAATCAGAAAAGAATTGGCATCTTGGCATCTGGCACCCAGCGAGTACCATCACAGCATCAGTTGACATTGTTTTCCGCTACCCTTATTCGCCCCGCTCCTAATCTAACCAAACCCTTACCTCCACAAATCGCTGGTTTGCGAGAAGGATGACATAACTCAAAAATTTAGATTTTCGATGTTGTTTGTAGTTGAATATAAAATTAAGGAAAGCAAATATTAAATTAAGTAACGAAATACGTAAAATAAAACTTTAATCTTTTGATAAAAAGTTTCTCTATGCAAAAAAAATATTGGCGATATACTGAAAATATTTTTAGAACTTACAAAAAAGCTGTCCTGTATTTCTTATTTTTCGAGTTATGTCATTATTGTTGCAAACAAGCGAAATCTGTCTACCAGTCTCCCACAAAAAGTACAACTTCCTTTGACAGGAGCTTAGTAACAATATAAACTGGATTATAACCGCTTTCAAACACCCATTTGTCTGCTAGATAAAGCTTAACGAGATACTGCCATTTCTGCTAGTACGACTATGAAGGATTATTGTGGACACAATTTGTCGATTTATTGAAAGAAGGTTGTATAGGTTTCCGCATGGATCGAGCCTACGATTTCTGTTAGTGATTTGAGTTGTTGTGACAAGTCGAACGGAAATTATGGACAGAATGTAATGGTGTATCGATTTGCTGGGAAAACGCTAAAGCTTCGGTCACACGAAGCGAGACGAACATCACGATATGATGTTCCACAGCTGAGACAAGGGCTTCCTCTCTGTGAATGGGTTTGGGATGTAATTCACCACGCGGGCCCAAATCTGATTCGTGGATGTAACATGTCCTTGAATTTTCGGTTGTAAGTCAAGTAATAAAATCATTTAAACCAAGTAAGGTTTAAATAGTTTAGTTTAATAGTTTATTGACCATAAGTTTAGGCTACAGTACACCGGTAATACATATTTACATAGTAGGTATAGGGCACACTCACTTACGTTCAACTACACCAACTTAATAACTAGTTAAAACTTATCTATAACAAGTAGCAAGGGGAGTAGATGAAGAATTTAATTATATATTGCTATCACAAGTTAAGCAAAGGTTCCCATACTTGATAAAATTTATAAATGCCAATGACGGTATACAGAGAAAAGTTCTTTACCTCCCGTGCTAGTCAAGGACTGAGTTACGGCAAGGTAAGATTCTCGCTCATGGAATAATATTCTTAACGTAAACACATGAACACACTTTTTACCAATTACATTTGTTTTGCTGTGAATCATAGATGACGATAACGAGTTACAAGTTTAGCGTAAACAAGTAGTATATGCAAAGAAATCAGACAATGCAACTACTAGCGTTATTTAAATATAAACAAAGTGTTTTCACAATAACAATATTTGTTCAGAATATGTAATAAGACAAGCGTGTTAAAATAAAATAAAAATTAAATAAAAAAGAAAAAAATGTTTGTAAAACTAAAATAATAAAATTAAAAGTACTAATCTCCAGTTTATATCATGATTACTTTATAATGTATTCATTTATTTTACATTACTTACATATATTCATATATATCTTTATAACTTATTTTTTATTATTTATCGGTGTTCAATAAAATATATATTTATAAATAAATAATTACTGACATATTTGTATAAGTTTTTCAGTCTGTTCATAATCCAAGTCACTCAGAAACTCATCCAGAGCCCTTCTACACACAAATTTCGTCGTATCTTTAAGAGGTTTAATTTTACTTATGCGATTGTACAATAGAGGAGCCAAGAAATAAGAGAAACACTGTGCAAAAGTGGTTTTGCATGCTGGGACATCATATACCTCATGCACTCTTCTGAGAGACTTGGTAACAGGTTTTTCGTAGATATGTTGCCTCAGGACTATTTTTTTAATAAAGAGTTGGCGAATATTAAGAACTTCAAATTCTTTGTACAACGCAGTTGTGGGATTTCAATTTTTTTTTAATTAATCACTTTTAGAATACATCTACGAGCTCTTTCTATTGAATTTAATTAAATTGTTACATTGTTGATTTATAGTAGCAGTGAAAAGCGTGTCACACCAAGCGATCTTGTTGGCGGCGATGGTAGCATTCGCAGCGAATAATCGCCTAGTGTGACCAAAGCTTTAGATGATATGCCTGGGTTTAATATTTTTGGGAGTTTCAGGTTTATGTTGTATTTAGGTGTTTGGTTTTATACCGTCTTAAAAAATCATGGTAAATTGATTTCCTTGTTTATGTGTGTATGAAAGTTGTAAAACATAACAACTGACTTTTTTCTTGGGCAGAGCGTCTTTCAGGGGCTATTTTGCTATCGTCTGTATTTCTAAATAAATCTTCTTTCTTTACCGTTTGGTTAGTGCCTAACCTGGTGTCAGAGTTTTTATGCCGCCCATGGGCCTCTGACTTGGCTTTAGATGCCGTCGAGAAATATCTCTCAGGCATACTGGTTTAGTCACGATGTTTTCCTTTTTCTAAATAAATAATTATCTTATTTCATTACAGATAAATAGATACAACTTGCAAACGCTCAAGGAAATATAATGATGGATTCTTCAAAGCTGGCCACCTAACCTAACCATAATTTTGCAGACTTATTATACTAGTTCATACTATCATTAAAATTTCAAAACATAACGACATTAATCAGCCATTTGCGTGCATTTGTAAAAATTAACGATTCTCTAACAGCCGAGGGTCGTCTCAAGTAGGCTCTCCAACAAAATTGGGCTGCCAAGGCTCTCAGCAAACACTTCAGGGCCTTCCTGGAAAGAGCTCCTTTATATGTATTGAGGAGTAAGCAGTGCTGTAGGTATGGGTCTTTGGATACAGTACCGAGACAATAGAAAGGTATATAGAGCTGAGAATTGAGATGTTCGAGTGTTGTCTCAGATGTCTTCCTTGTAATATACTCATATCCGACTCTGCTTTGCAGGGGTGAAATATGAATGTAACACAATAAGACCTTCTTCAAGAAATGCTCTGATTGTAGGTGAAAACTGCATTGAAATCTTTCGAGTACTTTATTAGTGGTAAGCGTAATATAGACAAACTATGATTTTTTATTCCTCTTACTTAGAGGAAAAGGTTCCTGTTTATTATAAAAAAAAATGGATTATGGCTTCAACGGTAGATATAAATTATGTAATGTCGCTAAGATGGCTTCCCAGTTCCCACCACGAGGTTTGATTCAAGAGGGGTTTTTACAAAATCGTCTATCCTATAAATCTGAAACGAAGCTCTCTAATTGAAATAAACGCTTCGACTTCGTCTTTGAAAATGAAATTATCCTCGGAATGCGGAACATTGTGTCCGACAATGTAACAGTACTAAGTAGATATAAATACTGTCTTTGGCAGACTATCCAAATTAGTATTCGACAGAGTTTCGTCTACTATTCAAAAGAATTAATGCTTTGGTTTCTGAAATACTGTCCCTGTTTTTTTATCACTATTTTCTTTATTATGTTTTGGATGGATTGCCCCGCTTGCTCTTACTTATTTACCTTTCGGCCCGTTATTTTGAATTGGTTACTGTTGTTGTGAGTACTATAGTAAATCTTTCAATTCAGTGTGCCTCTTGGCAAAGGCCTCTTCGATTGTAGTGTGGTAAACGAATTTAAATCATCCTTCTATTTCTTTCTATCAATTGTTTGAATTTGACAGGGACGGCATGATGCTATAGAGTAGTTCAGAGATATATTTTACTGGTGAGAATGGGCTTGAATGAAGACTTCAGTACAGTTTTAACACAGTTTTATTAGTTTGAAAACTTAACAGTTCCAAGTCCTTTCCAAAACATTCGTCAAATCGAATGGTTTGCTTTGGGAATGGAATTAAAACTTGAAAAGTATTATTACAAAAAAGAGTAAAATAAAACTTTTTTTGCAAAAAATAACACTAAAAAACGTGGAAAATATCTTTAATTTCGGAAGTCGGTTGCTAAAAAGTCAATGAAAGAAACTAAAATAGTCACCGACTTCCGAAACTAAAGTTATTTTCCAGTTTTTTTTTGTTTTTTTTTTTTGGAAGTCGGTTATTTTTTTTCTAAAAAAGTTTTTATTTTACCCTTTTTAGCTATCGTATCACACACAAATCCTTGTCAAGTATCAATTTCGCAATTTCTTTTACTTGGATTACATTTTTTCCAGCTATTTTGATTTAAAAACCAAACTACTGAACCGATTTTGATGAAATTCTATGGGACCAATCGGGAAATATATCCTTTCCGATGATAGAAGAATTTTCAAATCGGCTCACAAATGACGAATAGCTTCGTCATTTGTGAACCAATTTGAAAATTCAAAGAGACAAAAAACAAAAAAAATATACAACCGAATTGAGAACCTCCTCCTTTTTTGCAGTCTGTTAAAAATCTATTTAAAAAATCAGAGTATAGTTCAAAGTAACGTATATTTAGCATTACAGACGAAGCAAACACATTTAAAAGTCAAGGGTGAGAATATGTAATTTCCACTTGGAAATGAATTCAATCAATTAGAATTTAGCGAAGTACGTCTCGATGGGATGGAAGACGATTTGCGTAAGTTGATGAGCACTTGACATTTAAAGCTGGGTTAACTCGTGTATTACACAATATATTGACCCACTTTCATAGGATACATTTCAATATCCCAGATGATTTCTGTAATACGCCGCAAATGAGTATTTTCAAAGAACAACTACTAAATTCTGTCTCGTTGAAAAAAACATAGGCTAAGTCAGTAAAGTAGAAAAGAGAGAAAGACTAAGCTATCAATTTAAAAGGCCCTTTATGAGAGACGACCAACAATGTAAGTATACAAGGTGGCGCCGACAATACGACAATAAATGAAAACACTGGTCACACTAGTTCATAGCAATATTTTTAAACTATCAAAGAAATCCTAGCATCGTAATTTTTATTTTTTTTCTAACAAACCTATTAGCATAAAACTGTGAAAAAAGTAGAACACCATTTATAACGACCGATTTACTAATCTTAGGTATAATTTGCACTAATTCACATCTAGAAATGAAATTTAAGGAACGAATTTGCTAAAGGTTTTTGAAGTAGCGAGTTGGCAACGTTTGATTAGTGTTTGTCTTGTGAGGGTCGTTAAATTTTCGGTGCTAGCCTAATAATCTACATGATGTATATAATGCTGAAAACGAAAAATAATGTCCTGTGACTAAACTGCTGGATACATTCGATTGATTTTTTGTACGCAGACTGGGAATGTCATTAGGTATCCGCAGTTTAATTTATTGTCGTATTGTCCTCGACACTCTGTATAAAAGTTTGAATCCGAAAAACATAAGCCAAAATACGTCCTCTGTTGGACAGGCTTGAGCTGAGCCGGCCCCGCGCAATGATAAAAAAAAAATATGGCTAGAAGTAGAAGGTCGTAGTTGTGGGACCCACGTCATACTTTCAACTGGATTGGAAGATTGTCAAGAAAACTTAAAAGTAATGTTAGGACTCCATCACGATGCCTAGCAATTTCACATTTTTTTTCGGGCCGGCTTCTAGACTAAACTGCTAAGCTGAATATCAGAAAATTATAGTGAGCGACTGCCAACATCACCTCCACTACCCACTTTACCAAGTACCAAGATACCTAATAAACCCGATGAACATATTATGATAGTTTCACTCGCCTGTGATGTTCAGGACGACTCGTTCGCCATGCGTAGCCACGATCCTCCACTCACAGCGATCGGGTGTCGTGGGGGGCGTCTCACTGCCCCACCCGGGCGAGTTGAACCATCCAGAGTTACCCAGCAAAGTCCTTCCGCATTCTGTAACATAACGTCACATCTGTAATTCTCGAAGGGTAGGGTTCCACAAATCGCCAGTCCCATGTAGTGTAGTGTAGTGTGTGTAGTATCGTTAGTCCCATGTGATTGGTAGCGAGCTTATTGCCATCAAGCGGTTACAAAAGTATATAGTAGAAAAAGTAGTACCTATTTGTAATAGAAAAAATGATAGAATAGAATAAACTTTATTGTACACCAAAATTTAAACACAACTGTTTGACTGGACTTTCGTTCTGGACTGGACCATATATACCTATAACTAATAGAAAAAAGAAATAACATTTTGCCCGCCCTGGAAATCTAAACCAGGATCACCTTTCGCATTCTGTTTACAAATATTAAATCATCATTATTACCTATAAACACCGATACCGATAGTACGGTCACTGTATCTTTAAATGGGGAATTAATTTTCGTAATCTAATTCTAGTTTTGGGATTTTTGATCTTGGGAATATTGGATGTTGAAGCAGCAGTTCAGAATTTAAGTAATTTCAGTTTTGAAATATCAGTCAGCTTTATACGTATTGATTTAAGATATTAGATTTTCTGAAGGCACAATTCAATTAGGTGGTCTGTTTGATATAATTCAGTGAGACTATTAAAGGCGAACAGGCTTGTATGGGAATTTCGTACAGCTAATTTCATTGTAAAAAAAATGCTGTAGAGTTTTTTTATGAGACTATTACTTCGACTGTAAATGAAATACTGGACGGGTTTAAAATGGATAACATATCATAACATCACGCCTGTAATCGCCGAAGGGTTAGGCAGAACCAATTTTACGTATTTCAGTAGACTGTAAAGAAAGGTTTTCAGGTTTTAATAAAATATCGTAATAATAATAGTCTGGCTTGGACCCTGTTGAAAATGCTTGGAAGTGTTTTTAAATTGTTATTTTTTAAGTATAATAAAATTATGAAATGTTTGAAATTTGTAAAGAGAAATAAATAAAGAGGATAGATAGTCTTACTTGCACACTTATACAGAAGATTAGTCTGTGCGATATCACTGGCACTCAGCCTCACTCTCTGCCCGATCTCCGGCCTCTTCTTGCCATGGACTTCCAGAGGCAGTATGGTGTCCAGGTAGGTCCCCTTGCTGAAGGTGTTCCTCGCATAGTGCATGATGGAGTCGTAGTCATAGGTCTGGCCGAGAGAGTTCACCTCCTCGTCTGTTAGCTTGTTGAAGTTGTATTCTTGACCTGTGGAAGAAATTGATGTTGGACAAGGAACTTTAATTTCAGCCTGTGAGAGCTTGGATCCGTTGTGAATGACTTGGAATAATTAACATAATACACTTATGGCAAACGAATTTGTGGTTGCAGAAGTCTCCACCCATTTATTGACACCTGCAAGGAATAACATCGTAACTAATATTTAGCAACTTTAGAGGAGAGCGCGTTAAAGATTTAAAAAACCCTTTTATTAACTACAGTTGACTCTCACAATGTTTTGACACTATAAAAATCTTTACGTAAAAGAATTTAGCCACAGGGGTGAGTGCAAAAAAAAAAACAGCATTTTTCAAGAATATGATTGTAACTCAAAATTGCCTAAAACTGAGTTACGATGTTATCTAACTTGGGTGCTAATTGACGATATATTATCATCAGAGATCGGAATATGTAGAGTATATTTGTCTAAACTTCAAGGAAATAGAGGGTGGTATTATCCACATGTTACTTAGTTCCTAGAAGTTTCGGCAACTCTACCTATTCCGAACTATGATTATCATATTAAATTATTGACCAGGGTAGTAATAAACAATTTTATTCATCTGTTTGAAATAGTAGAATTCCATTCGAGAAGTAGAAAAAAGGAAAAATGTTGGAGATGAAATACGTCGTGTTATGTTTTGGTAATACGTATAATGTTTAATGATGGCAGTAATTGTAAACGCAAAAGTTAGACCTGTTTCCAACATACACAAAAACGCGTGTATGTGACAAAAATGACAGTAAAACAGAAAATTACATTAAAGATCAAAAGTATTCAAAAACTTCGTAATTTCATAAATAACAAATGACAATCAAACATGTCTACAACTTGTAATCAAGGGAACATGACTTGAAAAGTCAAAAGAACTTTGAAAAAGGATTATTATAGCTAACACAAGTATCAGATATTAAGCCTCTTGAATCAAATTATTTCAACGTCGAGCAAAGAGGAAATTGGAATTTTTGATGAATTTTCGCAAAACTTTCACAATGTGCTTATTGAAGTTTACTCGCTAAAAATAAAACGCTGATAGTACCTACTTATTTATTAATGTTACAGTCAAACTACTTCACTATTGTTTACGTTTATTGTTTAAAAAAATGTGCAATAATTAACCTATTATTATTACTTAACTTCATCATCAATAAAATTATAACATAACACATGTAACCCACACCCACATTTCGCAATCATCAATCAACGAACATTGATATATCATTTATTTAATAATTCATAGTAAATAGTTTTATCTTGACTTGAAGTGAATAGAATTCTGTCTTTTCCTATGGCGCAAAAAAAGACAATACATTTTTAGAAGCAATCATTCAGCTTCGAATTTACGTCACAATTCGTAATAACACTAAACGGTCCAATACCATAAATGTGTTTCAAAGAAATCTGTTGTCTGACGGGCAGTTTATTTCTGTGGGTATTTCTACTTGGAAGTACTTTTACTTGGACTAAAAGAAAATAGGTTTGAGTGACAGATAGCTAGAATTTCTTCTTGCGGTAACCACAAGTACATCATTATTTTCTTTTGATAAGATTTCAGAGATCATGAAGGTATTTGCGGAGTAGACATGAAAAGCGGAAACGGCAAAAGTAATTATAGGAAAACTCGAGGTTTGTGTTTTTTTTTCAGATTTTTTATATTTACCGAGTGTCAATGATACACCTGAGTACCAAAGTCATGTTCTTTTACAAAAATCAAGCTATTAAAAAAAAGATATTGTTAAACGCATTCTAGCTAAGATGACGAAGAAGAAAAATACGTATTATGGAACTCATAAACTACCCAAGAAAAGAAAATAAAGATTATATGGGCCCATCGCGCGAGCTTCTTCTACCGAATGAAAAAATAATCACAGAGAAATCGGTGATACCTTTTCCTTTTTAGAAGTCGGTTAAAAAGGACATCGAAAAGTAAGTATATCCTTTCACATAAAAATAATATTTCAAATCGGTACATAAATGATGAAGTTATGAGGTAACAAACATGAAAAAAATACAACTGAATTGAGGACCTCCTCCTTTTTTGAAGTCGGTTAAGAAAATATTATTTGCAGAGTTCTGCCCCCGCTACGCTCGGCTTTGAGCACATACCCTTAGAACCTACGCGTGTTACTAGAAAATTAATCGATGACATTGAGTGACTATCCCCAAGACAGCGTAGACTCTATTTACTTAAAACGAACTGTTCGTAATTAAATCAATGATTCTTATGTTAAATAACTTTACTCTGAATAACGTAACCATTATCTCATTCATTGTTCTCATAACTTGTTTGTAAGTATTTGTGCAAACAAGGAAATTGTGGATATTATAACAAAATCAGTCATGTGTTCCTACTGATGGCGTACCACGGCGTCTTAAAGCAGGAATGGTTTAGTTCTATTCCAGCGTGGGAAAGTGACAGAGCTGTACAGGGTGTCTAGCGCCGTCTCTTTCCCACACTAGAATGGAAATAAATTTTCCTGCATTAAGACGTCATGGTAGGGACACCAGGTAGTGTACAATTAAATTGATTATGGTACCCCTAATTCCAGTTCCAATCCAAAATATATTAGTAACTTAAACCTACATAGATATTGAAGCGTCCGAAGCTAGCCAATCATCACTTAAGTTCTAACTCCACGTAAGTCCAAAATAGCAACTTTGCAGGAGAGTGAAAAAACTGTATAATTACACCTAGAAAATACCTACAATTTTATAATTTGCGATCACTTCAAATTAGATATAGACGTTGCTGCTTGTTTCTGATTGGCTGAAACAACGCGTCTTCCGATTCTCTAGCAGACGGCATGAAAATGTCAAAACTGCCAAAAATTGACTTACGTGGTGTTACAACTTCAACGACGCAATGCTTTTAGACAAAATCAAAAATAGGTCACCGTCTCAGTACTGTATTTGAGATCGTAGGGACCCTACACAGTTCCCATCGCCCTAATTTAATCTGAGTAGCCTCTCAAGATGCTAGACCAGAAACCTAATCGGGAAAATTTATAGATAGACTACTACTTCGTAAGACATGACGTGGCTATGACTTGGGAAAGATAAAGATAATATTTTATGTATTACGTGTAGGTAAAGTATGTGTTTGACAGGACTGTTAAGATTTCAAGTATGTAGAACACATAGCATCACTCCTGTTCCCTTGAATGGTAACGGCAGAGATGATATTTTATAGTAGGTGCACATTTTGCCAGTTATATTTAGGTAAGTCCCACGTTTTACATGAATTGTATTACATGAATAGGGGGCACCCATTGTCACCAGGCACATATCCAGACTCCGGGCCGCTACTGAAAATTCCTGTCGGTTAAATTGTAATCTACTTGCATGAGCCAATTGGTTGTTATCGGTAATGCGTGACGTGTCTGGTGATTATGTAATTCTGTTACATGGCATCACCGAAACTTGGGATCACATTTTTACTAAAACTTTTCTTCCGATAGCCTTTCTTAAGTTTAAATTTCGATGGATGACTACCAAAAGATACTCTGATCACCAAACGCTTCCATGGGAACAAAATTTTTGACCCAACATTGTTAGAGAATTCTATTCAAGTAGCTATCGCAGAGCACGCCAGCGATTCACTTCGAATTTAACACAGAGTAACTAAAACTATTTGGGCAGCCAACAGGAACAACCTCATTTCAAATTAGACCCTGTGTCTCCAACTTTATAGTGCAATTTTGTATAACTTTAAGATGTTCGCCTGCTAAATGAAATCTAAACTATACGTAGTTGTTTTAAAGTTAAATTTTGATTGTAACAAGTTATTAAGTTTTGGGCAGAATGCCTGAGATTTTGGCACGCTCACTTGGTATTTTAGTTGTATAAGCTTTAGTTCTCTGTTGGTATAAGGACCTAATTTATCTGGCGCCAACGTTTCTTTAAGATAACGTGAAGACTTCCATTATGCAGGAAGTTGGGTTTCAAGGTTAACTATCTAACTTTTCATAGTTAGTACCTACCTATTTATAAGCAACCAAGTAGCTATAATAGCGCTGATGCTCGTTTTCATAAACACAAAACTAACTACATCTTAGGGATGCCAAAATATTAGTGACACAGTTTGAAATTCAGGTCTCGGCGCTGATCCGAGCGTAGAAAATCCACAGCAAAAACATCAGGGACCTAGTTCTGTAAGAGATATCATGATTTTGCGCTCTGAAGTCTGGAATTGGAAAAGTGAAGTCACTTTTCATCATACTTTAAAGCGGCGAAATAAACTATACCTCACGTCATTTCTTTAGCATTCACCTTCATTGAATAAACATTCTCCGGGTAAGCACAATTGATAACTAACACATAAACAGCGCTTATAAGTAAACAATAACTTTGGACTCAACACACGTCCATTTGTTTGCACTTAGGACCTCTGGGGTTATCTATTCAAGTCCCAGTCTAATTATAACACAAGATAGTGTTTGTACAAAGACAAACAGTAATACCTAGAAACAATAGCAATAGACTATTTTGTAGAGAGAAACTGGTAACACTTAAAAATATATTATACTAGTACCATTAGGTACGAGTCCCTTCTAATTGGAACACCGGGAATATTAAGATCTGGTCACACTGAAGCTAAGCCCGCGCGGGCCGCGGCACGTGACAGTACGTTTGTTTTAATGATTAGAAGGTTATGCAACTATTTATCATTTTGTGTGATGCGGAGGAATGACGAAAAAGTTTTAAAAAAAGTTTGAGAATGAATGTGTATGGCTATAAGAGTACAAACACACGATGGACGGACTGCGTGTAAGACGATATGTCTAGAAAGAGGGTGACTCATGAGATGACGATTAATAGAGAAGTATAGAAGAAAAAGACATGCTGCGCCGACCCCAAATAAATTGGGATAAGGGCAGGCAAGTAATGAGGTCTACTAAATATTCGCGCAAGTTTGAACACCTCCACACAAGTCAGTTGACATACATATTTGGCGCAAGCAAATCCCGCGCGGGATACGCGTCAGTTTGACCAGATCTTCACTACTTATACCTATAACCCTACATATTCGGGAAGTAGAGCACACAGTTTAAATTAATATAATTGTGTAATGACCATAACACGGTCGGGTTATACCGTGATAGTCCAGTTGATAATGCGATTACCGCGCCATTTCGAATTGAGAAATTGGACAAACGACCCATATTAAACGGTCTTAATAGTCTAAACGATTATGGACCTTATTTTGTAATTAACATGGTTGTTTTCAACAGGAAACAAGGAATTGGATAATGGGTACAAGTGGTGTTTTCTAACAATAGTTTTGACTTTTCTAAGTTAATCCGAATTCGCGCAGAATTAATTTAGTCACGTGAAATTAATTTCAGCGGCTTGTGTAAAACAATTTTTCCAAACAAATTGTAAAGGTTTTGATTTGACGACTGACAAGAGCAGGAGTCGAACCCACATTCACTACCGTACCAGGACATCGTTCCCACAAATAAATTACTGAAATTATTTTCTGTTTCTGAAAGCAATATTTTTCAAATTTTTGTCCAACATCTTAGTATTACTTCAAAAAAATCTACCGAATGTTTCAAAGTCATCGAGCTAACAAATTGGGCCATTCAAATCAAAACTTCTCACTCCCTTCACTGACCTCATTACCTTAAGAAATAAATCAATCCTTTAGTCAACAGCTACTATAATAAACAGGAAGAGGGACCATGTTTTTGTTCCGGAGCGAGCTGATTATGCGTCAGATGTGTGCGATGACGTGACGATCTCAATGTGGGACGTGTGTGTCAGTGTCATGAGGGGGCCTGTCACACCGAGATGTAACCGTTTTAGGAATAAAGGATGAATGTTGAAATGTTGTGTTGATTGTTTTGATTTTTTCGTTTTGGTGTGAGCGGAAGTCTTTGGGCTAAGGAATGATTTGCCTGTTGTGTTTGTCGCAAAGTTGATGATGCATGACCTTCGATATTTTTCCAAAATGAACTTAAAAGACGTAAATTCACTGACATTGCTTAGTTTTAAGGGTTAGTAAAAAAGTGGCTGTAAGCAGGCTTGATGTAGGGCCCGACTAGATTGAAAACTTTGTTAACTTAAATACACTAAAAATATATATAAATTAATTGGAGAAGTGCCAGTATTTGCTGTATAGTTTAAAGCAGTCTTTTTTTTTTATTTCGCCCAATCGAAATCTGACATAAAATTTCTGCATGACATTAACGTTAACGTTAAATTGCGTTATTCTTGAATCTACAATTTGGCGCTCGCTTCGTCCGAATATAATTCCTGAATGGCTTCGATTCGATCTGTTCTGTGCTAGCCTCAATTTGCTGCAGAAAATGGAGCACTATGACATAGCTTTATTGTTCAGCAAAGAGTTTATGTTCCAATTTATTTTGGTATAACGTTCAAGTGTGAATATTTCGTGTCTATCTTTTGATCGCAAATTCTCAATTGGATTTTCTATAAAGTCAATTTGAAATGATAAATGGTAGATAGACATTTTTTTTTAAAGATTTCGCTTTATAAATGCCTGTATGTATTTTTCATAAGCAACAATTTATCTTTTTTTTTTTATAAATCGTTAAAATGATTACACGTCAATAACTTATTTCATAAACTTATTTTGACATCAAAGTCACAAAAAACGCTGATGGTTTGAAATATTAACGTTTCCAACGCCAAATACTTGGAAAATTGTTTAATAAAATCCAATCACACGAAAAAATGTTTTTCTGTTTACGTCTAAAACCAGATTAAATAAAATATAATTTGATTTGGAGTTTGCGCAGCTTTTTAAGTGAAAATCTTTTAAAGTTTGTAATCAATGAGGCTTCACTTGTAAACAGAATAAACCTGAGGTTTCTAAAACGTGGGCGTGCATAATTTGATTTTGATGTTTTTGAACTTAAAAACAAAAATAATGTACAACTTCATTACGAAACAGCTGTTGAATTATTATTAAACCTACTTCTTATTCTGAATTAAAATAAAAAAAAAAACCGGTCAAGTGCGAGTTGGACTCGCGCACCGAGGGTTCCATACAAACCTGTGGGTATATAACTTTTTTTTATATGACGAAACTAAAAATTTACGGTTTTCGTAATTTTTCCTATATCTGTACTATAAGACGTGACTTCGTACAAAATTTCAAGATTCTAAGTTCACGGGAAGTACCCTGTAGGTTTTGATTCCCGTGCGAGTTTCGAAAATTTGCGGAAATTTGCGGCCTAAGTGGCTGTATCTTTTGATTGCGTTGACTTAGAAGGTTGATTTTTCTACAGCTTCCAGGGACAGTAGAACTAAGTATCATATAGAAATTTCAGTTTGATACCTCCACGCGTTCCTGAGAAAAACGGTCTTGACAGACGGACGGACGGACGGACGGACAACAAAGTGATCTTATAAGGGTTCCGTTTTTTCCTTTTGAGGTACGGAACCCTAAAAATAGCTCTTTTACGCACTTAGACAAAAACTTTCTTTTTAAAAATCACCTTTTTCAACTAGTATGAATCATCCTCTGTTTTGCATTGAAAGATGAAAAGTTAAAGTATTTTTTAAAGTTTAAATATTAGCACCTTGTTTCTACGTCTTTACTAGCTTTCTCCAAATAACTCGTTTAGAAATAAAAGAGGTGTTCATGATTCTAGCAAAATATTGCTTACAGTACCTACTTTGCAAGATTCGGCAACGGTGTGAAAGCGACCCCTCGTAAAGATTCGCGCGAAGATGTTCGCAATGTATTCGGGTCAAGTATGACACTGCGTAGTCGTCGTACTTTAAGTGCGTACTGTGAGTGCGTACTGTAAGTGCGTGCGTATTGTTCAGGCTTACGCACTCGTGAAGTGCTTAAGAGCTCATACCGGATTAAAATCAGAAACGAGGTTGTTATTGAAACGGGAGTCGTTAATTAAGTTCAGTTTTGTTTGATAGAATATTTGGGTCAATTGCTGTTTTTGTTACGTCTTATGCTTTGTACTTAGTGGCTTTAATCTTTTGTTGGAATAACAAAAGAACTAATTTGCACCTACCAACGTCGTTTTGCTGTCTACAGTCATAATGGTAGGTAACTAGGTCTCTCGTTACACATACAGAAAACAATCGAATTGTCTAGAATCAAGCATAATATTATTATAGGAACAAGAGATTGGCGCATATCCAGTAACGGTAGTTGAATGAAGAATCCCAACTGTTTCGGTTTAACAACAGCTGTAACCGGCCTATTGCAATTTTAACTTGTTTATGCATTCTAGGTTGGAGATTAACATTTCTAGTTTAAAACCACTGAAACGTGGATTCATAGACTTGAAACTAACCTCCTCCCTGTTGAATTCGGTGAAAGAGCTATTTTTAGTTTTCGTTAGTTCTCACATATTTTATATTCATGTTTCTTGGAAGCTGACCTTTAACAGATCGTTTATATTTTCCCATTTTATCGCAGCTCAAATATCTTTACGTAATTATCCTGCAGGAGCTCGCTCCGGTAGCGTAACTGGTTAGCGGTTACAATGGAGGTCAACCACAGTTAGGCAACTAACCGTGACATTGTCCCGTATGTAACCAGATTGTTTTGGTCTGATGCCCTCGTGAACCTGACCATGTGACTATTATTGTGACATGGAATATTATTTAATGATGATCTAGCCAGCAATGTTCTGTAGGTTAGTTGTTCGGCAAGATTTACTCAAAAAATAGAAAGGCAAGGAGGACCTTAAAATTTTTAAAATTAAATGTTGAAAATACTATGTTAAGATTGAACAAATAAACGTTTTTTGCAAAAAAATAACAGACTTCCTAAAAAAAAGAAGTGGAAAATAACTTTACTTTCGAAAGTCGGTGACTATTGTTTGTTTCATTGACTTTTTTGGCACCGACTTCCGAAGGTAAAGTTACTATCCACTTTTTTTCGTGTTTTTTTGGAAATTGGTTATTTTTTTGCAAAAATGTTTTTATTTTACCCTTTTAGTTATCGCATCACACACAAATTCTTGTCAAGTATCAATTTCGCAATTTCTTTTACTTGGATGACATATTTTTTCCAGCTATTTTGATTTAAAAACCAAACTGCTGAACAGATTTTGATGAAATTTCTATGAAACCAATCGGAAAGCGTTTCCTTTCAAATGAAAGATGAATTTTTCAAATCGATTCATAAACGACGAAGATATGATGTAAAAAACACAAAAAAAATACAACCGAATTGAGAACCTACTCCTTTTTTTGAAGTCGTTTAAAAATCACTTTAAAAAACCCAGCTTTAAATATCACCTATATTTAAAAGCGTCATTTTTTTCGTATTCTTATCAACAAACCCTTTTAATTGATACCCATATCACGGAGGTGCATAAAAAATAACTAGTCCGCCATCTTGCGGAGTCCGCAATATTGGATTTAGAATGACGTCACTTAGCTAACCATGCATTGTCATCCAAACTAAACGTGTATACAAGATGTACACCAATATAAAGACCAACGGAGCGGTGTGGAGCGGAGGATTTGACATATTACAAGAGAGACGAGATTCGCGATGTGGCTTTTAACCATTGTTATAGCTCGATTGCCATACCTCTCCTCTACGACTCTCCTACTAGCGTTCGCTTGGGGAGAAAACATGCTTAAAACGACAGTTCGAGTAAATGCTGCATTAAAAGATGCATTTTCTATAGGATCCAGATGAAACATGGCAAAAAACCGAACTAATTAAGCGTAATCCTTGAAAGTTTGTCCTCGAACGAAGTCTGAAAACGGTCCTTATAGTATAGACAAACTTACCAAGCATAATATTATCCCTGATGATCTGTACATGCTTGTCCCTATCCGGCCTGGTGTGCTCATGCCAGAAGCCGACCACGTGGCCCAGCTCGTGGACGACGATGCCGAACTTGTCACAGTTCTTCCCGATGGAGATGGCTTGAGCACCACTGCCGCGCTTGCCAACGAAGGAGCAGCAACTGTTTAAGTAGAACTGGTTATTTAGTGACGGTTTAAAACAATTAAACAGGGTGGATTTTTGAGATGAGGAAGTAAGAGCAGAGCATTCTGAAGAATTCTCCTGAGATCGTTTCATATGATTTTTGCGTTTTATTTATATGATGCCAATCGATGAAGTGTCGTCTAGGGAGTAAAATACTCTTCTGAATTGGGATAGGTTGGAGTATAAGAAAAGCCGACCTCTATGATGAAGATGATGTAAATTAATCATGTGTTCGCAAAATCCTGTTGCAGACTACACCAGATTGCATATTGGTTCATAGTTATTATAAGCGTGATCATCAGACTAGAATACTTTCGTAGTTGTGGACCTCGTCCATTAAAAAAAAACACCTCATAGCTATTCGCTGTTTCTGACATCATAGTGCCATGATGCCATTTATTTTTATCAAGTAAATAAATCCTGCTTGTATCCTGATTCATAATACGGATTATATTATGAGGTGGTGACAACATAGGATCTGTGATCATCACCAGTCACGACTAGAAATTTAATACAAGATGGAAAGGACACCGACGTTAAAATGGTAACCACGTATTCAGTACATCATTTTGAATTCTCCACCAGTGTTCCTAAACTAAAAAACTAAAAATGTTATGTAAAAAGTTTGTAAGAGACTTGTTCAGTCTCTTCTTGATTCTCTTGAGTGCTTATTTCTTACTTTCTCTTACCTGTCTACTGTCTCTCGTGCTTCTCTTATATTATCAGTGAAAACTTTTAATTGGCCTGCTTTCACTAACTGTTAACTATCTGTATCCTAGCTGTAAGTTTTCTTAGGAAATAAAATAAAATAAAATCCCCCCCCCACATAGGAATTTTTCGTCGGTTATTAAAATATACACCTCCACACTCAGGTCCGTTAGCAAAAAAGTCCGAGACAAGTTATAGGAATTGAAAACTGGTAATCTACAAGGCAAGGCAAGACCGTCCATGTAGTCTCGGACCAAGAAACTAGTGCTTGAAATTCTAAAAAAAAAAAACTTTCTATAGGAACTGACGCGATTAGCTGATCAAAGTGTATGGAAAAACTAAAAACGAGGTCTTCCGTTTGTTACATTACACCCTGTTAAGAATCTTTTACCTCGCCTATCGTGATCGAGACCCAAATAAATAGCATTAAGCTAATTTAAATCATGGCAAGACAGTCTCTACGCAAACCCAACAAGTTATTTTACTTAACCCTACTAGTGAAGTCGTGCTTATCATATTAAATCAATAAAATTACCACTTAAACTTACCCACAAGGCCTCTCAGTAAAAACGATATAATCTTTATGCAGATCAGCGTCCCTTTCTACAAACTTGACGCAAGTGAAGTTCTCCCAATGCCGCATGGCTTGCTTGAACAAGGACTTATGCGCCCCGCTGAAGTTGCCATCGATCTCGTAGGGGATCACTCCGTTCTCCCAGATTCTCTCTTTCCTGTTCGTGGCTGCTCGTATTGTACGGTGACGTTTTTTTGCCTGTAAAATGATGTAAGATTAGGTGTTGACATATTGAATTATCGGTAACCAGTCTTACCAAGGGGTATCGTATTACCCAGTACTAACTGGGTTATGGAGGTCAGATAGGCAGTCGTTCCATTTAAAATACTGGCATTCAGCTGCATCCGGTTAGACTGGAAGCCGACCCTAATTTAGTTCGGAAAAGGCTAGGCAGATAATGATATTGATTTGTCGGATGACAATGGTTTTTTTTTGTGTAACTAAGATATCACACAATGTATTTATTTATTTATTTAACAATTTATGTACACACTAAATACAGAAATCAAGAAAGGAACAGAAAAGAGAGTACAAAGGTATTGCTTATTTCTAATGAAATCTCTTCCAGCAAACCTGCGAAAGGAGATACTAAAAAAAGAGATGTAGACAAAGTGTGTAAAAGAAAAAGAGAAAATGGAATACATAAAACATAAATCAGATAACTATTTTAAATATAATATACAATATAAGAATATACTTACATACATATAAATACAAAGATACATACAACAATCCTATAAATACAATATAATAAAAAAATAGTATATAGTATTGTGGGGTTCCATTTTTATTTATTAATAGTTACTGTCAGTTTTAGGGTTGCGCCAAATCTATCAGTACGGAATGGCCTTTTTGAAAGACCAAGAAGAAGAAAAGACTCTCGCTCTGTTTCTCGCTTAAACAAATAACCGTTCTAAGCGAAAGAAAGGATAGAAACATGGAAAAATGCGATCATGTGTTGATAGACGAGGTGCAACCCTTAGCTTCCACATAAATTCCGTCTTCTTTATCGTGTGGTTTGTGACTTACTTGGTGTCAGAGTTTTTATGCCGCACATGGGCCTCTGACTTGGCTTTAAATGCCGTTGAGAAATATCTCCCAGACATGCAGGTTTCCTCACGATGTTCTCCTTCACCGAAACAAGTGATAAATTCCGTAATTCATTTACTTAGACGAAGAGAAAAAAAAATCTATTTCATTGCCCTAATAGTTTGCGCGTATTTAGACACTGGTTCGAAACAGATTCTTTTGTTCTTTAAGCCATCAAGCAGTATTGTTCCCACCAGAACAATGGCGTACCTAGCCCAAGATGAAAACTTTGCCCAACTCCAAACTTACGACTTAGTTACGTCTATTGTTACTAGTTTATTTTCTACCAAACATTTACGTCAATTAGTGTATTTCTCAAGAGGTAACCAACTAACTATAAACAGTTTAATTAAACATTTATAAATATACCTTAACTTGTGACGTGAGACGCTCTAAGTACTGCTGGTAAATAAGCTTGCATATAGCGATGGAAAAGTATTTATAGACGTTCCCATGTATTAGAATTTCATACTTCATTATTACATTAAAAGATGATTAAATTTTTCGTTGCTCTTCGTATTACGTTATTCAAAGATTTATGTTATCAGCATGATCTTCTTTATCATCAATTTCTTTGAAGAAATTATGCTCTATCATAACATAATACCACGCCTGTTATTCCCAAAGGGTTGGGCAGGGTGTAGCTAATAGTACACCAACATTTCGCCTGTTATAACACATACATTTCCCATGTAAGGACGTCCTATGTAAGGGTGTCCCATGTGAGGGCGAGCCAATTGCCGCTAACGGGGCACAAATCCAGAGTCCGTGGCTGCTATTCAGAAATTCCTGATGTGAAAACCCAATAACAATTTGCCCGACCCGGGATTCGAACCCAGGACCTCACGAACAGCAGTCGCGATTGCGAACACTAGACCAACAATTATGCTCTACTTCATCAAATACGATAAAAATAAAAAAATAAAAAATCTAAAATAAAATAAAAAAAAAAAATCAACTAAATCTCGTTTCATCCTCATTAGGGTAATTCTATAATCCGTTATCATGCAGATAGCTTCAATGAGAATGCCTTTAAGCTTGGGCCCCATTACGGGATTACCATAATGGCCGGTAATTGATTTAATCGCTGACAACGCGGTAACAGAGCCGAATTGGAATATCTTTGTCATCTACATGCAGTTTAATTATATTGGGGAGCTGGATGTTAGCGTGGGGAATTATGTCTTCTGTGATTCGATGTTGGGTTCGAAATGTTCGATTCAATTCGATTGTTGTAAAAGGAGTCGCGTGAGTATTAACGATTCGATTGTCACTGAGGAATTTATAGTAAATCCTCTGATAGAGTTGGGTACACTTGTACAGTCAGTGCCCTGCTTTATCTGACCCGTTTTCCCCTCTTTTTGTTTTGTAATAACTTAACATACATAGCAAAACCTAGTCTGTAATCCCTGAAGGGTTAGGCAGATGTGTACCTAATAGTACACCCACATTTCACCAGTTACGCTAAAGTACCCATATAATAGGGGCGAGCCTATATTGCCATCTACCGGGCACAAATCCTGACTGCGTTGCTGCTGCGGAGAAATTCCTGATGGCAAAACTTAATAACACTTTGCCCGACCTGAGCATCGAACCCAGGCTCTCATGCTCAGCAGTAGCGCTTGGGACCGCTAGAACAACAAGACAGTCTGCAGGGAACTGACTATAATACAGTCAGTACCCTGCAGACTGTCTCTTTGTTTGTTAAATCCCAAGATTATGCAAAAATATAAAACAGTCAATACTTTTATCTGGATATTAAATTAAAGTCATCAGTCATCACTTACCTCAGTAGTGTTAAAAGAACTAGTTTCAACTGCTTCTAAGTCTTCCGTGTCGTCACGAAAAAACCAGTTGTCAAAATTTTGTTCTGTTTGTGTCTTTTTCAAGTTTTTTGGAGGTGGTCTCGCTTCAAATCTCTCTTCGAACTCATGTACAGGTATCTCAAACTTCTTCTCCCTGCTATGTTCTCCGCTGTTGTGCTTCTTGTGGTGACGAAAAAACTTTTTTCGAACGAATTGGGAGACTGTTTTGTTTTCGGCTGTATTTAAAGTGTTCTGGCTTGCTCGTTCACCTGAATGTATGTTTCTTAGCCTAAAAATAATAAAAAAATAAGTAAATGTGCATTGTCTCGAGAACTAAACGTGTGTGCCAAATTTCAGCCCGATATCTTCAGTGGAAGTGGGTGAAATATTAATTGGAACATATAAATGAAGTTAAATAAAAAAAAAATCTTCCGACTCCATTTATTTAAATTCTAGGCAGAATGAAAACCGCAAGCTCATTAAACATTAGAAAGAAAAAGGCAAATAGCTGAACCAAGCACTTCGATAGTCCATTCGAGTCTCGTTTAAATACAGTTAATGAATGGCCGTATTATCTATGTAGATTGCAAATCTAAATGCACTGCATATTTAAGTGTGCCGTCTGTATTTTTAGTACCCTTACTAAGGAAACACGAACATCTTATTTTAATTTAAAATTAATTATTGTAACATTTATGTGAGCCAAATGCCGCCGCCAACCAGGCACAGATTCGTACTCCAGGATGCTTCGAAGAAATTATATTCCTGATAGTAATATCCAAAAGCACTTTGTCCGACCTAGAAACCGAACCAAAACAGCACCTCGTGCTCAGCAGTAGCTCTTGACCACCAGACCAACATGGCAGTCCGCAACACAACTATAATATTTTTATTGAAATCATCAATCATATCGAAATTCATTCAAAGTAATCTTTCTATTCATGACGTGCACAAAGGTAACTAAGTAAATCCCCAAACGTCCAAATCAAAAGTTCACAAACTCAAAGCGTCACAGACGAAAACGCAGAAAAAAATGAACAGTTTAAATCCAAGCAAAACTCTAGATTCAAAATTCATAATAAAGGAAGTAGTCGTAGTCGCAGTCGCAGTCGCAATTACGGCATGAGGCTTATTCACAGGATTCAATAGAGCCGATCCTTTGCTTGACGGCAAAGTAAAAAGAGCGCAGTGAACAGACACTAATGAGTCTATATTAGAACACCAGTACTGTTTCGAAATGAAGAAAGTTCGAACGATTTGGATTGAAAAGAGGGTTTAGTAAGAGCTAGCTTAAATATTTTCTATTGAAGAGAATGCTAATTATGTAAAATCCCACTATGAAGGTACACAACAAACAAACAAACAACAAACCGCAAACAACCGTTTGTTCAAACGGTACAAATCTATTTTCATAATACCCATAAAAGCCTCCGTAGGCCCTGGCACGAATCGAACGATTTTTGAACCGAAAATTATATCCTAGGGTATTTTGGTTTTTGGAAGCACTCATTATTATTTATAGATAATGGCTAAATAATAACAGCCGCTCGGGTCGATCGTTAAGTTAAGCCGCGCTTGCCTAGGTTGGATGGGAGACCACCCATACACGACATACCGAACATACCGAATTTTCCTCCGTGCCTCGGAAAGCACGTTAAGCTGTTGGTCCCGGATGTCAATTGTATATCTTTGACAGTGGTTGCAGGTAGTCAGTGGTCCGAAAGTCTGACAACCAGTCTTACTAAGGGGTATCGTATTACCCAGTACTAACTCGGTTGTGGAGGTCAGATAGGCAGTCGCTCCATGTAAATACTGGTATTCGGCTGCATCCGGTTAGACTGGAAGTCGACCCAACCTAGTTGGGAAAAGGCTAGGCAGATGATGAGATAAGAATAACGTTTTAAAATTATGCAATTTTAAAACCATTCCAATTTAGGTTATGTTTACTGTGCGCGTGTGTGGCAGTATAAAAAATAAGATGTTTACGTCTTATTTGGTATTAAAACGAGGACACGTTAGAAACAAAGCAGTAAATTGTCGTCAACTAAGCGTTTTATTGAGGGAAATAGGATAATGTCAATAAATTGTTTGTGACATCGAGAACAAGGAAAATTAGATGAAATCGAATTGTATCACGATTTGATTGATTGAGGCAAGTATTTTCCATTTATGGAGTTTATTGAGGTTTAATTATCTGCTTTGTATTTCAAAAGTTTTCTCATTAAAGTAAGGACACGAGATTCTCGACCGTAAAGTAATACACTTTTAAAATGCCGAAAGGAAAGGCCTAAACTGTGTGGTTCGAAAACGGTTACCGATACTATATCTATCGACATCAAAACTTTTTTAAATACGCCTAACCCAACACCCCGCGAATGGCAGCCATCTTATTTTTTTAATATAATATAACACCACGACTGTAATCCCTGAAGGGTTAGACAGAGATATACCTAATAGTACACATTTCGCCAGTTATGTTTAAGTCCTATAGGGTCCTATAGGGGGCGAGCCTATTGCCATCAACCGGGCACAAATATTTGCCCGACCTGGGAATCGATCCCAGGACCTCATGCTCAATAGCTTGCAAGCACTTTACCAACGAGGCAGTTAAAATAGAGTCTGCAGAATAAAATGTTTAATATTTTCTTGTAGTTGAATACCTACGTCAGTGATCTCTAATGCAATATGGCCGCCGACTTAAGAACTCGTTGAAAATGAATTTAATCATAGACCGTTTCATAAAGTGGAATTATATTCTTTCTTATGATTTTTGCATTCCGCTGCACTAAATATAAATGAATGCTAGCAAGATGCTTGAGAATTGTAATCTATATTAATAACTAATAATTATTCAAGGGAGAAAATACATGGTCATTTTTTATGGAAATGAGTATCTATTTAATATATTTTTAAGTATTTGTACGTTTGTGAAGCAACATTTTGTCTGCTAACAATCTGTTGTAAGTGTTTTCGTTTTATGTAGATGATTTAGAAAACGTAGTAGACAGGGAAACACTTAGAGGAAGTTTTAACAGAAGGTCAAAGTGAAAAGAAGATAGGAAAGTTAAAGCCATACCGTCTTCCATTACCGTGTCTCCGTCTTCGTCGTCTATTCCTCCTGCCACCAGTCTCCTCCATCAAGTTCTGAAGACTCTCCGTTGGCCTCAGCAAGTTAGGTTCAGACAACTTCTCATCCATGTCCAAGTCTGTCTTGTTTATAATCTTATCTTCTTCTTGCTCGTTCGAAGGCAAAACACCATTAGTTGGAGCAGGAGCTACAGTAATATTATCAGGCATACCCTTAAACTTCAGATTATTTTTAGAATCTCCTGTAATCTCTCTGCTATTACTCTGAATCTTGTTAGTGATCTCATCCATTTTATTAGAGACATTAGTGATTTGTATATGAGGGTAAAACTCTTCTAAATTTAGTATGTGATTAGTGGACACGTTTACTACTAGAACTCCGTCTTGTTCTAAACTCTCTGATTCGGTCAGGTTATCCTGTACTGTAGTTTGGTTCAAGTGGTCCGTTTTAGTTTGATTGGCTGCATTAGTGTAATTGTCTAACATTTCGTCCGGAGGTAATTTGCCGTTTTTTAACAACAGCGATTTGTCCAAACCTGAAGGTAGAATCTGGAATGGAAAATGTCTTGTTACGTTAAGTGGTTCAGGGGGGCTTTGACTACGATGTTAAACAAATTGTTGTTGATTCTTTCTTTTAAATTAATCTTCCTAAAGAACACCAGTTTACTGTGCTAATAGTTCAGTAGTACATGTAATTTAAAAAGTAGTAAGGTAAATTGTCAACTTGACAACCACTCTAGCTTTAGTATCCACATTTTTATATTTGGCATATTATACATATTTTTCAACGCTTGAATATTAGAATTTCTTATAAATTTCGTTCGCAACAAGTGGTAATGAACTCTGTGGCTGTGAAAGACAGGCGATTGCTTTCTAAATGATTTTTGACGGCATAAACTTCAGAGGATCTATCAAAAATATTTGATCGTACATAAAAGTTTTATAAGCAATTTGCGTAATATTTACGTCCCTTACAAAATTGCTGTTTATGTAACATAATTATGTTATTTTAATTATATTTTCGATGAACCTGTACTGATTTTATGCTGTTTTATATATTTTTGGTTTTAGGTCATATTAAGATCAACTCATTCCTTGTTTCGTACCTTCGTCATCAGCACAGCTTCGTTGTATTTCTTTGGCTTTTCCTGTGACAATGGCAGTGGCTGCTTCGTCCTCTTCCTCAGTATATCTGGAAGTCCTTCCTCTTCTACTTGCAGTCCTTCTAATAGCACCTCTTTCTTCAACCTCTCCACCTCCTCTTGGAGTGACTTGTTGATTTTGTTGACCGGCGCACTCGTCGGTGGCTTGAAGTAGTCCACGTTTGGTATCGCGATGTCGCCTTGGAAGTTTTCTGTAAAGAAAGTATATTTTAAATGGTGTACAATCTTGTATATTTACTTCATGGTTTCGGCTACAGCGTGTGTTTTTAAATTCTAGGAACCAGGGTGGAAAATAGTCATCCAAAATCATCTAGTAGTATTTATTACATTCATTTGATTTCATCGATGAATAGGTTGCTCTGGTAAATATTAAATTAGTTTTGTAAATGTGTTTTTACGTGAAGAACATAATAGCTGCTAGTCAACTAAATCGGAATAACATCTTTGAAAAAACAAAATCAAGTCGTACCCGTGGATCATAGCAACGTAGTATAAAAACAAGTAATAAGTCCAAAGTTATAATAACATGGATTTCTTCGTGATAAATAGTTATATTTCGACGAAATAAGATTGCTTAGAAAACGAGACATATCTATACGTCATAATTACAATCTAAAGAAGCTTCACATAGCTTTTATAATATTTGCCTATAACTAGCCTTTTATTATCCGATTCATTTTATTATTGCATATGGGTATTTTGCCTTAAATAAAACACAAAATTTTATTTATTTTATTTATAATGTCTCAATGCAGGGAGACAGGCCACCTCACTGTGCGAAGGACAGGTCCATAATCTTCCATGCAAGTGTAAAGTTAATGAAGTCATTGTGTATTTAAGTCACACTAATAAGATTCTGATAATAAATCGAAATCATGATTTCTTGTCAATGTTCCTACCCGCCTACAACAATAACTAATCTCCCACTAAATCAACAAACATCCTTAACACCCAATAAGCACACATTGACAATAACTATCAATATGATCTAATTTGTGTGTGACATCTATTATGTTAGGCCATTAGTTGCACCGCACTGCGCCGGACCGCTGTCGTCCAATTACTGACGACTATCGTTCCAATTGTGAATAATCTACATAGTTTTTTGATGAAAGGGGGTTTAAAGGCTGTCATTGTTGAAATGTTGGTTCGAGACTCTACTGTTAAAATATGGTAAATAATGAATTTTAAAATATGTAACTTCATGAAGCAGTAACAATATAAAAATGGATCAAACCTTTTCTAGTCACGTTGCAAACATTGTAAGAATCTCAATTTATTCTTGATTTATTTTAATATTACTTTTTTTCTCAATGTAGTAAGTAGTTCTTACAACTTTGCAAATTTTTATTCTCCAAGTCGCTAAAATTGACCAAACTTTTGACAGATCGTCATATCATAGATCACCTTATGTTATAGATAAAAAAATCATAATAACCAACATTAAAACTCCTTTGTCAATGAACTTATAATAAATCTCCCAACGAATCTCCAAGAACAAAATCACGACATGCATTCAAATTCAATACCTTCCAAATTCGAAATATTACCGAAACGCGTCACCGATTGCATGCGGCCATTAACAACACCGTACATCTGCTGCGATCATAAAATTTAATCGCCGACCCGTGTCTATGTCCCAGATGTTGCCTAACGCTGGCTGGCAATTAATTAATTGCGTATGTATGCTTACACGGCGCGTATTGGACATGACGGTTTACGATAGTACGGCCGCATGAATATTCATGTGCGTTCGTGTTTGAGAATTGAATTTGATTATGGTGGAGGTTTCGCGTAGGTTGTTCAAATCAGCTGTTAATTTAATTAACATTTGTCACAGGTTTTGATGTTGTTTTAATTGTGGTTATTGAGTTTGTTGTTAGTTTTAGTGAATGTAGTTGGCAAAACGTGTTAAGTTTTTTTTTGTTTATAACGAATATTAATAACATTAAAATACCTGAAATACTTATTAATAATGACGATAAAACATGTGCAATGTCTAAGCCTTTGTGATTCTGTATTAATTTTCAATTACTTAATAAAAAAATACTGAAAATATCAATCTATGTTCAAAACAGAAAAGAGAGATTTTACAGTGCTATACAGAAGAAATAATCTGTTACATAAATGTATTTAGTCTTCAATGAAACCTAAGCTTTTCCCAGAATAAACCTCCACTTGCTACGAAACCGCTACGCCAACACTTCGTAGCAAGACACGTGTATGGTAAGTGCTACGAGACTACGATGTAATGCTACGCGCGTAGCCCGCAGGTTCTGCCCCATATTATTATAATATAATGTAGTATTAAACTACAATATACAGACACTGTAATTTTGTGGTATGTAGGTCTCTATGTAATTCTTAGTACGTACAGATACCGAGACCTGATATCTAGTCTAACTCCAGGATCACTAGTATTCAAGGGTTGGAATGTGGTCCAATTATAATCGTAATCGGGTTTGATTTAAGAAAACAACTATGATATCTGAATGAGTTTAAATATGGGTTTAGGATTAATTTTGTTTTATTCATGAATTCATACGTGACACCAATCCGTACTTAATATTTAAATGCGAAAGTCACGCTGTTTGTTTGTTTGCAACCTTTTCACGACTAAACGGCTGATCTGATCGCAATGAAATTTAGAAAGGAAATGGATAATATTCTAAGGAAGGACACTTTTTTCATTAACTTTTTTTCCCACATATTCACATCAAAATTTCAACGCGAAAGAAGTCGTGGGCATCAGCTAGTCTTTCAATACTTTTGCTATCAATTGCGCTGTTGATAATGAAGACGTTCACATTTGGTGGAAAAAAAATATCTAGAGAAAATAAAATGGACGTAAAATATTTTTCTCTCAAAACCGGTGCTCATGAAAGCGTGGACATTACCATCATACATTAGCATAGCAATTTGTGTCGTAGTCTAAACTGTCACAGTTAAAAGCGGTTTTATTGTATTACGCATTTTCCGCCGACTGCTCATCGCGGCTCTAATAGTCCGTCTACACTAACCGAGTTATCGGCGTGTTCCCTCTGATTAATGAACATGTTGACTTGTTCCCAGCAGGGGCTCTAATTGCAGTCAGGCGTTGTTCGTAATCTACCGTTCTAAATTCAAAATGATGGATTACGAGAGCTATTAAAGCTGTAGAATGCGATGTATAGCACTGTCGCTTTTCTTTTGTTTTCAGAGGGATACCTACTTGTCAAGACTGGCGAATGTCGGCGTACAGTACTATACAAGGTGTAGTTTTGTATCCTCGTCAAAATGCATTAGGTTGTCATAGAAGACGTAAGTAATCAATATAAATTACGGTACCTGGTCAATAATAATAAACGTTGCTTTTTTTTGTTGTTTTAATTTGACACTATTTCAGAATGAAGCCCTTCTCAAAAGAGGAGAATCACCCTTTTGTCGAATAATCGTCTGCGTTTGTTTATGGGTGTGAAAGCACGGTTATAGGGCTAGTATTAGACGGGCCGCGTTTTAATACGGGTGGTGTACACTTACCGATTTCCGATATTAAGAAAAAAAAACAAAAATTAACTACGCATTTTATTATTGATCTGGGTCGAGAATCATTAGCATAGTTACCTCCTTGAATTTGACGAGGATGCAAAACTACACCTTGTATACTCCAAGGCTTTTCGGGAAATATAGGCATGATGGTTTGTTGAAAACTGATCGCGGAACTAATAATCTGCGCAAATTAAAATATCTAATTTGATTTGCGCTTTCGATTTGATAATCCAGTAAACGATTTGAATTTGTAAAAATACAACAACAAGGGTCTACTTAATATACAATTGAAAATTCGACATACTCATTTTTCTTTACATAACAAAACTGTCGCATTTTACGACCAGTACTTAGAAATCACTCTCTACGAAAAAGGCTTTTAAAAACAAGACAAAAAGAAAGATTTACACCCATATCTATAACCAAGTGAAAGTGTTTACTTGAGTAAAAGTCATTATTTCTGATACGATTTTTATTCTGTAGTTTAGTAATTGGTTGAAGGTAGAACTGTAAAAAGTTAGAATTCTTACCTTAGATTTCTTTGACGGTTCTTACTTGTTAAAAATCCTTTTAATTCAAAATAATTTGTATAAAAATCTTGTCTTTTGCATAAAAATGTTTGCTATAGATATGGGTGTTAAAGTTGTTAAAATCGTTGAACTGTCCCTGCCAGCTCTATTAAATAGCCTCCAGCTTACACCACAAGCGTTCTCTAATGTGTTGCCGAAATGCATTCCACCCGCAGCCGTCTCACGGTGTACAGGGACCATAATGCGTTGTATAATTTAATCGGGACGCCGCATTGCATGCAATCTGACTGCAATCGATTGCGCTCGCTACATATCGTTGTGTTGTACCGTTTAAAGGAAATTGAGTGAGATTGGTATGGGTTTATAATAAATGACTTTTATGGTTCGCTCAAACCAAAGCTCGTTAGCTAAATAATAACAGCCGCTCGGGTCGATCGTCAGGTTAAGCTGTGCTTACCTAAGCACAGCTTAACGATCCACACATACCGAGTTTCCTCCGTGCCTCGGAAAGCACGTTAAGCTGTTGGTCCCGGCTGTCATTTGTAGTTTTTTGACAGTCGTTACAGGTAGTCAGTGACCTGTACCCAGTACTAACTGGGTTATGGAGGTCAGATACACAGTCGCTCAATGAAAAATACTGGTATTTAGCTGCATCCGGTAAGTCTGAAAGCCGACCCCAACGTAGTTGGGAAAAGGCTAGGCAGATGATGACACTTCTATCTTAATTATTTGTATAGATTTCGATACGCCCAATACAAAACAATAATAATTTATTTTACTGGAATTCGGAAGATTATGTTATATTATAAGTCAAAGTTTTTATTTTGTAAAAAAGGCAGGTGTAAAATTATATGTTACGCCCCATACCAATAGAAGTACAAAAAGACACTCCTTCACAAAGAGAGTTCACACAACTCAATAACAAGTGATACCGTATCGTTCTGTTCACTGTATTTCCCAGGTGAACACCCTGTGTAAGATACAGTAGGCTGCAATGTAAGCCGCCACTATATTTTCCTTATTTCCATTTTAAAATATTTCAATACGACGGATATTTATTCCGAATTGCCCGGGATCGGTGCGCGATCCTTGGTGGTAACAGGGCTGATACGAACGAAAATATTTATTAATAAATAGTATTTTAATAACACTATTTAGGAAGGAATAAGGAAGTGGACACCGAGATGATGGTTAGTAGCAGAATGAAGATGATACAAACTACCTATAGCTATGTCCACACTGTGCCATTTTTTTGTTCATCAAGGGCATACATCACAGAGCAGTCAACAGCAGCGCACGTGAGGCATGTCCTTGATGCATGCGCTATGACAGTTGAAAGCATAGCCCGCGCGTGATACTCGTCTTTCCACGTCGGGTGGATTTCTGTGCCGCAAAGCGTTCAACAGGATTGAGGGCGAAGAAAAATAAATGACATTGAATTTTATTGAAGATTATAGAAGTTTTCCACGACTTAGGGAACGAAATAATAAACTTGACACAAATAAAGTAAATAGAAACGATGGTTTGCAAGTTTTGGCTACTAAATATAATATGGGCATGGATGGAATTGAAAAAAAAAGGTAAAAAGTCTTCAATCACATTTTTCCTAAGACCATCAGAAAGTTATCATGAAATAAAGTGGCGCTGGATCAGGTGAGTTATATCATTCACCGTGGTCCGCTTATGAACATCGGCGTCGCGTTCGTTGACGCATTTAATTAAAACGAAAGTTCATCTGACGATTTGCTGAATAGACGTTCTGATATAAAGGCCATCTGCTAGTTGGACGTTTTGCTACATGGGTATTTTGCTAATTAGACTTACTAATCATTAGATGTTTTGCACTGGTGGACGTTTAGCTACTTAGACATTCTGACCAGGAAGGAACAGAAAGATGACGACAAAAGTTGAAGATGAAAGGGCATAGTGTGGTCATCGCTATTAAATCATTAATCAGCAAGGTGAAAGTTAATTGATTCTATTTAAAGAAAAGCTAATGATTTTTTTATTAAATTGTATTTTTTTTTTAAGTCTTGTGTTCGCACAAAAGTTAAGAAAAATCTTGATAGTATAGAGCATTATTCTTGTTTAACCTTTGAAGGTTACAATGAAAAACAAAGGCCAACTGTGTTAAATATTGTAAAAGTGTAGGCGATTACACATTTTTTAAAAATAAAAGTCGTTGCCCCCTTTAGGAATTTCTTCAGTATCGTGGGTGCGTTTACAAACATTTTAAGTCACATACATAGTCAGACACAAACAGCCAGTCCCGGAATAACTACCTGTAGCCCATACAAATATTTGTTTCGTGCGAGAATCGAACCCGCAGCGCAACTGCCAATCGCCCAGCCACTGCACCAACCGTGCTGTCAGTTTAAATGTGTTTAATGATAAATTTTTCAAAGTAGAAACTTTACTAAATTGATTATTATTCTTTCCAATATTTTTATTTAACATCTTCCACTGGACCATTAATTAATGTTTCAAACCAGCATATGGGTCGAACACTAATTCGTTCGTGTGCGTACAACACGCCTCCCGAGTCGTCTTAATGCGTAGCTGTAGACACACGCATACTAGTAAAAATGGATTGTTTGAACTTAACAGCGAAAGTGTTAATAAAACAAAAAAATAATAAGAGCAAGATCAGAAAAATCCATGCCTTACAATGTTGCCACCCCTAGCCACATCTCACCATTCATAGGGGTAGCAAGCCAGGCGATCTCCGTCACGGCATGGGCGGGTCGCAGGTGATATATCGTATATCGAAGAGATGATGCCAATAAATTTTTAAACGTATACACCGCAAAGCATGTTATATTTGATGTTCTGAATTATTGATGGGAAATATAAAGCGTACGGAAAAAGATTTTTATAACTTGCCTTTTAAATTACTTAAGTTAGGTAATCATTGGTAATTAATTAGTCGCAACTGACGGGAATGGAGGCCTTTTTTTTAGAAAAATGCAAGTTACGAAACAAAGAGATCTATTATCCTTTTTCACAGATCGTTTTTTTTTTTTTTTATTTTCTCCATTTCACGGCTATCATTATAGGGTAACCTAATGCGATAGTGTACACAATAACAACATTAAATTTTGTAAGTAATCACAAACATTGCATTTTTTGTGAACTCACTCAGAGAACAATGGAATAAATCAACGTCACTAGCTATGAGGTTCAGGGTGCGGAGCGCACGCGTCAGTGGCGCCTCCCCTAACAGATCGTTCGCCAGCAAGCGTGGCTGTCGACGTCGCCCCACGTACCTGTGCGGAACACACAAACCTATCTGCCCTAAAATGGCCGCATTATGTACCTTCCCTCTAAGTACCTTGAATATGTACGAGGTGAGTGTGCGATCCCACCTTTAATCCCTAACTCTCTAAAAGGGTAATTGAGTAAAGTATATATCCGTGAATCCTTCTCAGATAAAGCGCAAATAAAACTTAGATAAGAGTACACTAAACACTAATGGGAATAGGGACATCGGAACACAACTAACACTCGCTTGATTACAAAATTTAATCGAAAACTGAACACAGAGTCCTCCCCTTATTTTAGAACGAAAAGAAGTAATAAAATATGTAGGTGAGGCCAAAGTCGAGCTCTTTCATAAGTAGACAAGTCTCACATTATTCAAATCTCGTTAACTGCGAACTGCCTGCACCAGCTTGAGCCGGTTTAATTCGGTATTATCCGCTTATAACCGGTAATGTGCATCTAAGTGGCAACCGTGTTTTGTGTAAGCTTTCTCTGGTGATGCGATTTCGGGGTCTTTATCAAATGATTCTCGACACTTTATGATAAATCAGTTTATGTTCGTAAAAGTGTATCTTGCTTACTATTTAAGTAGAGCAAGATTGCTCATCAATTTTGGCAACTTCCTAATTTAGGAACCACAGTTCCATTAGTGTAGGTGATAAGAGCAATTTTCAATTGTTAATTGTTTACTGATTCTTTAGTCTAAAAATAGCTGTTAGAAAGCACAAATTCTATTTCAGTTTATGTTTAACTATGCTGCTAATGTAGTACCCTAAAAAGTACTAGTCCAACTATTTACACTAAAACTTTTGTGAATAAAAATACGTAAATAGCTGAATCCACAAAACTCACTTTTAACCACCCCACTACATAGCAACATAGAAACTGCAAGCTAACTGTGAGGTATCCCGGCATTCATCAGGCAGCATATAATAGCTTTGTCTCGACGGAACTGCGAGCACAAAGCGTAGGAACATGTCTTTTCAACAGGAGATGCGCCTGAAAATGAGTGCTTTGCGTGAATGAGTATTGAGGTTGCGAAGGGGTTTTATTCTTGGCCTTAAAGATAGTGTGTGAAATGGGAACTAGTGTGTTTAGTATACCATGTTGAAACTGGCATTATTTGTGTGTGAAATTTTTCTGTTGTATATTTATTTTTCATAATAATTACACGTTGGGTTAACTGAGGTACATATGTGGGCATGACATTATTGAGTGAGTGAGAGCGAGAATGTGTGCGAAAGAAAGAGGAAGTAGTAAGATGGCGCAGTGTATGATTTGACGTTGAGACGTAAAGACGAAATAAAAAAAGGTAAAGTTATTTAAAGTGTTTTGATAACCCACAACGTGTATGTGTGAGGTGAGAAAATCGGTATTTCATAGAAACAAATAATCGAAGAACTGTAACACAATTCTGCACTGTGCCCACTTGGTGGATTACACTCCCCCTCCCCCTACCCCCTCACTCTCACAGGGAGGAGGCCTTTGTCCATTAGCAGTGCGAACATTATATGCCATCATTCATCTATCACAATATCTAGAAGCTATCTTGAAGCCTCTTATTGATAGGATTTGGAGTCGAAACCATTAGAACCTGTAAGTAGATATTTTGCTAGCACTCGGAGAGAAATATATTCACAAACACTTAAACGATGTTACTATGGAGAAACTTCACATAAATCTTATAGGTAAGCATTATGTCGTCAGCAGTGATAGTCTGAGTGTAACCGTCGGATTACCAAGTCATAGGTTTCGAGTTCGAACCCAAGACACGCACCTCTGATTTTTCGAATGATCATGTGCGTATTGTATAATTATCATTTGCTTCAGTGAAGGAAAACATCGTGAGGAAACCAGCACGCCTGAGAGATATTCCTCGACGGCAGTAAAGCCAAGTCAGAGGCCCATGGGCGGCATAAAAACTCTGACAACAGGTTGGGCACTAACCACACGATAAAGAAACAAGCATTATGTTGCGACCTGAACAAAACTTTAAGCTTAGAACATAAGTTCTTGAACGTTGTGCGTCCCTACAGGCTGCTCAACTTTCGTACTGTTGGAATGTAGTGGATGGTCTGTTTAACACCATACATTACATGACGCCTGAATTCACCGAAGGTAAAGTACGTCCGTTATGCTGAAGTCCTATAAACGTAATAAGGCCCGCGTCTATTCTCTCAAACCGGACAAATATTCAGACTGTGTTACAAATAATTCAACAATGAATAAACCAAATGTTACTTTGACCAAACTGAAGGCTGAACCCAGGATCACAGAGTGCGACTATTTGACCCACTATTACATAACATCATGCCTGTTATTCCCGCAGGCTATAGCACAGGTATACGTACCTAGTAGTACACCCACATTTTGCCAGTTATGTTTAAGACCCATGTAAAGGGGGCGAGCTTATTGCCATCAACCAGGCAGACAACAAACCCAGACTTCGTGGCTGCCACTGAGAAATTCCTGATGGATAAACCAGATAACAATTTGCCCGAGCCGGGAATCGAACCCAGGACTTCATGGTCAGCAGCCGCGATTGCGACCACTCGACCAAATAGGCAGTCCTGCCACAACAATGAGGCTGACCTGTTTTTAGAAACGTACAATTGCTATTACAGGCACTTTATAAGGTTTCACAAAATTAAGGTACAAATGCGCAAACCGCAGTGACAAAGGCCAAATCGAATCGCCATTCATGAAGCAGCGGCACGACTGGTTTCTATGTCATCACCTGCCTCACCTGGCTGCCTTTTTCCAACTTTATTGGGGTAGGCTTCCAGTCTTACCGGATGCAGCTGAATCCAGTATTTTACATGGAGCAACTGCCTATCTGACCGCCCTACCCAGTTAGTACTGGGTAATAAAGTACCCCTTGTTTAGACTGGTTGTCAGACTTTCGGGCTAACTGTAACGACTGTCAAAGATCTACTAATGACAGCCGAGACCAACGGCTTAGCATGCTTTCCGAAGCACGGAGAAAACTCGTTATGTAATGATAGTTACCCGCCTACAGACAGACCTTGGCAAGCACGGCTTAACCTTGAAGATCGATCCGTACGGCTGTTAATATTTAGCCACGACCTCCTAACAACTGGTTTCTATGTTACTCTATAGCAACAAGCAGCAATGCCGCCAACTACAAGAGCGTTTTCAATTTTGGTCACCTTCAGAATTGTACCCGCAAAGTTCCAAAATATCGAATCAACAAGAGAATAAAGAAACAAATTGTCCGAACCAAACTTGTTCCGGACATGTTCTCGCATGTAAAACTTGGACTATAACTTGTTGTGGAGTGCATTACTCACGGAGCTATGGTACTTGGCAGCTCAATGAATTTCTTGCAAAGTTTCTGACTTGTTTAAACGCTTTTGTTCTGTCGGATAATGCTTCTTTGCGTGTGTTTTTATTTTATGGGCTATATTCTTGCATATTTAATCCTTCTTTTTTAACATGATATCATGCCTTTTTTTTTCCTAAAAAGGATTAAGTAGAGGTATATACCTAGATGTATACACCTTATATTTGCCAATACTCCAGGCTGCTACTGAAAAAACCAACAACACTTTGTCCAACCACAATTAGCAATCGGACCCGAACAAAGCGCTATGCTTCCACATTTTATTGTGCGAACCGCCAGTCTGTGGAATTCACTGTCGGCTTCCCAGTTTCCCGATCATTATAATCTAGGTCTCTTCAAAGTTCGAGTGAATCGGTTTCTTCTAAGCAAACGTGCTGCAGCTTTACATCAGGCGAGTTGCGGCAAGCCTATTTAGCATTAAAATGGCCTCTTTTTATTTTCTCCTAGTTATTTATTTATTTATTAAACATTTATGCATAAGTATAAATAACACTGTACAAAGGCGGACTTAATGCCTTGGGCATTTTCTGCCAGTCTACCTTAGGGTGATGCAGAGAGAAAACATAGTAGGTGCAACATAAAAGAAAATGTCACGAAAAAATTTATAAATAAAATATAACAATAAATACATAAATACATATATACCAACAAAATTAAACAAATTAAAGAGACGAAAACTAACAACAATTCAATTTTGAGACGAGTCTGCCAGCTATTTCTATGTAACCGTTGGCTTTCAATTTAAAGGTGGGTCCAATTTGTGACTTTCAAAGCTTCGCCACGTTTCTGGTATGTTCACGCCGCACCGTACACCTTAGAACGTGGCAAAACAGTAATGTCCATGTTGACAGGATAAAGGGCGGTGCACACAAAGGCTGCGTGGACAAGGACGGCGCGGACGGTGCCGACACGGATGCTAGGACGCTGCTTGTCCGTAGCATGGTAATAAATGGCGCTAGGCACACAAAGGATATGGGACCTGAATCGACACTTCGACCGCATTTCACATAGTATGAGCTTGAAAAGCTGTCGAAGCGTGCTTATTTCTAGTTTTATTAAAAACTTTTGAATTTTGGATTAGTACCCGGTTTATAACTTGAAATAACTGGCAAAATATGGGTGTACTCCTCTGCCTAACCCTTCGGGAATCACAGGCGTAATATGAGATTATGTTAAAATAGACTTAGATACAGAATCAAAATGAAAATCCTATCGGACACGTTTGTTTTCCGACTTTACGCGGCTAAACCTTTTTGTGACGTGTTTGGTACACGGTTTTCTATTTTTTTAACAAATATTTAGAGAGTACTTTCGTATAGAAAATATCTGTAGCGAAATATACGGCGCCGGTATAAGTTGAGCTGCCTGTCTCCCCATTTCATTTAGATTGTGAAGAAAGGGGAGGAATGTAGTTGTGGGGCAGAGATCTTGTGAAAATGGTTGTGATTTCCGTCACAAAGATGTCTATGATTGGAGATTCTTTTGTGACGTGTATTTGTATTGACACAGAATATCGTAGACGATATACAAAATAAATGTGGTACTATTCACTTGTGTGTCGTGTATCAACGTAAGTGGTCCTGGGATTACAATAAAGTACTTTAGGTAATGTGTATACCTAAGTTTGCAGGATCACTTAAACTTTAAATGATACTAAAGTTATCATAATTCGCATTGGACATAGTTCAATGAGTTTATAACTTAGTTTCTAGTACTTAAGTGGCCTATGCTTAAACCTACATAGGTACATCATGATACACATTAATTCACCGGCATTTTTTCACGGGTTATTCTTTCATTTCATCGTTCTAAAATCCATGATCTTAAATGTTTTGTCAAAATCAACCTGTATAAGCTTTGAACAAGATAAATGGGGTCTACAGATCAGAATTCATAAAAACTTTTTTGCAAAAAACAACCGACTTCCAAAAAAAACACTAAAAAAGTGGGAAATAACTTTACTTTCGGAAGTCGGTGACTATTGTTTGTTTCATTGACTTTCTTGCCACCGACTTCCGAAAGTAAAGTTATTTCCCACTTTTTTAGTGTTTTTTTTGGAAGTCGGTTGTTTTTTGCAAAAAAGTTTTTATTTTACCCTTTTTAGTTCAAATTCCATCACACACAAATCCTTGTCAAGTATCAATTTCGCAATTTCTTTTACTTGGATGACATATTGTTTCCAGCTATTTTGATTTCAAAACCAAACTACTGAACCGATTTCGATGAAATTTCTATGGGACCAATCGGGAAGTAGATCCATTCAGATAAAAGAAGAATTTTTCAAATCGGTTCATAAATGACGAAGATATGAGGTAACAAACACAAAAATTTCCAGCTATTTTGATTTCAAAACCAAACTGCTGAACCGATTTTGATGAAATTTCTATGGGACCAATCGGGAAGTAGATCCATTCAGATAAAACAAGAATTTTTCAAATCGGTTCATAAATGACAGAGATATGAGGTAACAAACACAAAAAAAAAAAAAAAAAAAAACATACAACCGAATTGAGAACCTCCTCCTTTTTTAGAAGTCGGTTAAAAAAAAAAAAAAAAAAAAAACATACAACCGAATTGAGAACCTCCTCCTTTTTTAGAAGTCGGTTAAAAAGGCTTCTTTTCACACACTTCAGTCATACGCTCATTAAGATTGAATATTTAATGATGTTGACATAATAAACCCCGCTTTCCGGAGATGTCAGTAAATAAACATTTAAATGAATTTAACTTTTTGTGTTTATCCGGTCATACTTCGTCCTGCAAAATATTATTTCCTTTGATAAAAGAATGATTGTATTAACTGAGGCAAATAAATGTTTCATGCATATTTCCGACATTAATGAAGCTGTTTTTAAAAATGAAAAGGTCGTTGACTCGGCTTATTATGGTGTATTTAATAATGAGATACCGTTTCGCGTGAGCTGTTTATTAAAAAATAACTTAAAACAACTATTAGATTGTCAAAGTGTCGGTCAGTTAGTAAGTTAAAGTTTGTTGCGGTTCAAAAGCTAACCGTTCTAAAACGTATACCGTCTGTATGGAGAAAAACCAGAAAATTTTAAAAAGTATCCCAAATGGAGAGATGCGAAGTGTTGTTATTAACTGGGTACGAGTTCAAAATCTGGTTTGCAACTAGATTTCGATCGGCAAAAATCGGCGAAAAAACACCTGGTCCAATTACTTGGGGATCAACATCTAGACTCAGGTAGCAGTTACACACCAAGAACATAAACAGTTCCCTAGGAACACAATCATCATCATCTTTATAGCCTTTTTAACCATTTTGACTAACTTCCAGTCTAAATATTATACATGCAGCTGAATACCAGTATTTAACATGGAGCGACTGCCTATCTGACCTCAACAACTCAGTGACTCTAAAACACGATTTAGTATAATTACTAAATCGTGCTAACTGCTGAACGTGAGTCTAGGTGTTGATCCCCAAGTAATTGGGCCAGATGTTTTTTGGCGTTATTTTTGCCAGTCGAAATCTAGTTGCAAACCAGCGCCTGAACTAGTACTTGTACTTGTCTGAATCTAGACTATTTTGTGTGAATAATTAATATTCACACAAAATAGTTTATATTCCTGGGTTTACGCAGGAATCACACAAAGGCACAACGCACACGGCGCACAAAGCACACGGCTGCAAGCACCTCCTTTGTTCCCGTCACTTCAATGTTCACTGCGACTTCAATGCTGATTATTATTATTCCATACAACTTTGCTGCGATACGCCATGTTTGTGTTTATGCTGCCAAAATGTATACAGGGTGGAAAATTTCAGCGGGGCAGTAAGGGGAACTACCTTAACGGATGCTACACGAAAATGGTCTTAGGAGACTATCCATAATTTTTCGTGTAATTTTGATCCCCGTTCACAGATTTTCAAAAAAATTACCATTTTACACAAAAACATTGTTTGATGCCAATTGATTCTGTTTCTAAGTGAATAGGGATCAAAATTACACGAAAAATTATGGATAGTCTCCTAAGACCATTTTCGTGTAGCTGCAGCGGTTAGTTCCCCTTACTGCCCCGCTGAAAGTTGCCACCCTGTATAGGGTGTTATGTCTTGTGTTAATACTGAGTAGGAACTGTTCCTGGTTGTTCTGATGACTTGAGTACCAGAAAAGAGCACGACATTACTCACACAGACTCTCTTCCAAAATGTAGGTAGGCCAAATATAGATATTGGTACCCACTATTTCTTTTCAAGAAATACCATGTGACATTTTTAACCGACTTCTAAAAAAGGAGGAGGTTCTCAATTCGGTTGTATGTTTTTTTTTTTGTGTTTGTTACCTCATAGCTCCGTCATTTATGAACCGATTTGAAAAATTCTTCTTTTATCTGAGTGGATCTACTTCCCGATTGGTCCCATAGAAATTTCATCAAAAGCGGTTCAGCAGTTTGGTTTTGAAATCAAAATAGCTGGAAAAAATTTCATCCAAGTAAAAGAAATTGCGAAATTGATACTTGACAAGGATTTGTGTGTGATACTATAACTAAAAAGGGTAAAATAAAAACTTTTTTGCAAAAAAAAAAACCGACTTCCAAAAGAAACACTAAAAAAGTGGAAAATAACATTACTTTCGGAAGTCGGTGCCAAAAAAGTCAATGAAACAAACCATAATCACCGACTTCCGAAAGTAATGTTATTTTCCACTTTTTTAGTGTTTCTTTTGGAAGTCGGTTTTTTTTTGCAAAAAAGTTTTTTTCACTTGATTTAAACAAATTTAATTACTGGCTCATTGGTCTAGTGGTCACAAGCGTGACTGCTGAGCATGGGGTCCTAGGCTCGATTCCCAGGTCGGGCATAACGGTATTGGGTTTTTCCATCAGGAAGTTGCAAGTAGCAGCCACGAATTCTCGATGTGTGACCGGTTGATGGCAATAGGCTCGCCCCCTATAACATGGGACTTAAATAGGTGTACACAGAGGTGTAATTCCCGAAGAGATATGCAGAGGCATATATGCCTTCGTTGATTACAAGCGTAATGTTATGTTTCTAAGTTTATTTTATTATTGTGAGCATCACTGGTATTAATCTGACATGCACAAGCAGAAGTCATAAGTGAATTTGAGACTAATTATGTAAGTACTTACTAAGGTAAGTATTAAAGTATAGGACTGGTAGCTACTTAAAGGGTTAAGACATTACTCCGGTACGAGAATAAGATTAGATGGGAGCATTTTGGACCGAGGCGTGAGCAAATAAAACGGTTTCCGCGATAGTTCCCCCGGCCGTGTCTAAAATATGGATTTATGCTAAACTCACCCACACATAACCAACAAATCTGAGCTTACAGCTTACCTACCCACGTATAGACATGGGTGATGGCTGAATTTTAATGAGAACAATCACGTGTTTTGTTTGAAATTAAATGCGGTTACGTAAGACCTGCAAAAAAAACCAAATGCAAATATTACAAATGTTATTTTGAGCTTAAATATAGTTTCTAGCTCTTTAAAGCTAAGACAGGCTTTAGCGTCAGAAATTGTACAATTATGCTTATTACTCGTATGTGGTTCAGTACAACTGGAAGTTTTTCTCAGCTGTAAAATAGGTGTAAAGATACCCTTAACGAAACCGAAAAATAATTGTTCTCGCCGTCATTAACGTCTTTTCCCTGTTCTAGCTAGACCATACCTGGGAACCTTCTAGTTACGGAGATATTGGGGGTCAAAGTACTAAATTTGTCACAAGTTTTTAATGTTATAACTTTAATTTAAATACCTCCACGAATACTCGTAGTATTCAATGCATCCATCAGCACAGTGTTTTAGTGATTTTTTCACCCAAAAAAAAGTTGTTTCCTAGCAATAATTGCTTAGAATTTCTTAGTTTGATGTATGTACAGAATCATTGGTTGCCGTCTTCATGAAGGTTCCGTGAGCACATTGTAGTAGCTGATGCAACTTAACAACGACTTATTCATGATTCGTATCTTAAATGGTTTGATCAGTTTGATGTGATTCTGGCCGTAGGTATGTCTCGGGGTCAGTTCAATACCAATTAGGTATAAACCTCTGTCAAGTTTTTTGACCTTATTTCCTCAATAAAGGTGTACAAAATATTGTTATATTAAACTGGGCTAAGTGCCTTTTGGTAGAAACCTAGGTTTTCGTAAGGTTACGTGTTTGGTATTTTTTCAACTAGTATCATCAGAATATGCTCTTAATAACATATAACAGATAACCTCCTTTAGATTCCGCATAGAAGGCAACTTATGCTCACCGCACATTTGTGGCTTAGCACTAATATAACTCGATGCGCGTATCTATCTCTTCAGTGTCGACCAGAAGTTAGACCCGTAATGACGCTAACAATTTAGAGAATTCAAAGTGTACGAAAGTTTGATTGTTACGGTTTACTTAAAAAAAAAGAACTACCTGTGCTATTAAATGGTGAGGAAAATTATCCAGGGCCTTGAGTTATAAAAAAAGATGGGATAAAATTCAACTGCTAAGTAAAATTATAAAATTAAGCATTTTAGAAAGAGCTCAACTTATAGTGGCTGGGGTAGTGACTCTCGTTGATGTCTTTCCCTTTCACTCATTAGGTACTATTGTATTGCTGTCTTTTTCCCACAAAACTAATAGTGTCATGAGCAATACGTTCCTGCTTATCGATAAATATTTGATAAATTGTTGTTTATTTGGACAAAATAGTTAAATCAAAATATAAATACATACAATTTACGGTTCATTCTGAAAAAAAATTGTCAGGTTTTGTACAAATTGAACCGTCAATTAAACCAATGCCATGTTAACATGTTAAAGTTGAAACTTTGTTCATTAGGAATATTCGGTAATCTATTACATATTGTAATGAAGTAGGATCTTTACAACATAAAAAAGGGAAATAGCCAATCGGATTGCACTTGACACTTCCCGCGCACCGCGTGCCTACAGCTAAATTTGGTGTACTCGAATAGAAACAAAATGTTTATGATACGGAATCTAGAGGAGGTTATCTGTGTAACTAATTAACTATAATACCTGTGCTGGACCTTCAATAATTACTACACCCTAAGATATTTTAGAAATAAAGGACGAAAAAATAAATAAGGAAGAGCCTAAACGTCTGATATAGTGTGGGATGTGTGTAATGTCCTGAAACGACGATAGAGCACTATCCCGTTCGACATAAACTATCGATGTGACGCGGATACATTGACCACACTAGCCATTTGTTCTGCAGTTAATGTTGCCAGGGACTGTTTCCATGTAGAAATCGTCGTCTTACCTACTCGAGTGAATTTTTTTGCCTTCCTAATAAAATGAGAAAATAAATAGAGAAAATAAGCAAACTATTCAGTATCCATACCTATCTACTTTATTAAGGTTTTTTAAATAAGAATCTGTATTATTATCTGTATTTTTGGTAACTCTAGTAACAAAAATAACTTTGTATTTCAATATCTTGGAGAAGTTTCTGAAATAAAACTTAAACTTATATTTTCTTTCTTGGCTGATTTTATTGACAAAAAATTAGAATAATATGGAAAAAAAAAACAATCATTCAATATTTTTTCTTTTTTAGGGGGATAAGAACTATTCTCATTGTGATGCTTGATAATGAAGGTAAACACAGAGCTTGAGTCCTATAGAAATTCCCCATAATTTTCTTTATAACCATAATTCTCTTTCATCGAAAAACCACCCTTCAGACGTCACTTTGATGCTAATTGACGCAAAATGGTTCCCCATTGAGAAGTTAATCCGGTTTCATCCGGATCAAATAATAATTGGTATCAATTTGTCAGCTGTTATCAATAAATACGGCTTTTCATCAAAATATTTTTGATGTCCTTTGTGTCAGTGGGTGCCAAGATTATGAAATTAGGATTTGAAAATTTAATAATAAATCATAGCCCATTGCCAAAAAATGCAAAATGCCTAATAAAAGCACACTACTGGATTTTCAACTATCGATGCTAAGTCGAACGTGGAAAGGCTGACAGTCAGTTCATTTAGGTGTCGACATTTTTTTTTTAAAACAGTCAGGTAGTGCGGCAATAATTAATTTCATATTATCATTGCATGTATGACACATAAGGAAGGTGGACAATGAACTCAGCTATGGGTGGCTCAAAGCTGCCACTGATGGTGATTATACCTCTATTTGAAATGAACAGGAGAATACTAATTCTAAAAGTATTTATTTATTTATTTATTTCACACTTCAATCACAATGTACAGAGGCGGACTTAATGCCATAGGCATTTTCTACCAGTCAACCTTTGGGTGATGTAGAGACAAACAACGGTAGGTGTGTTATCTGAAAATAACTTTAATCAAATACTAAACTAAACTACAAGGATATATAATTTTATATATCCTTGTAGTTTAGTTTAGTATTTGATTAAAGTTATTTAATCAAATACTAAACTAAACTAATTAATATAAATGTTAATGTTAATATATATTTATAGTATTTACTATAAATATATATTAACATACTATAAATATATATAAAATATATAGTATTTCAGTAAGATTATGGCGTACCTAAAGGGGAAAAATGGAAAAATGCTGTTTTTTCTATCTGTACACCACATTCGTTTTATTCAGTGGCTACCAGTTGCCGTAGACTTCTTTTGTTTTTACTCTCTCCTTCTTTATCGTGTGGTACCTAACCTGGTGTCAGAGTTTTTGTGCCGCCCATGGGCCTCTGTCTTGGCTACAAATCGTCATTTTTGCTATGATGGTCGGACTCAGGGTTGCAGAGGCTTCATGTTTGAAACTTTCTAAAGGCAAGCAATCGAAGTTTTGAAAATGGAGTTCTTAAAAGTAGGCCGGAGTTTTGAACCCCGATCATAGAGGCAAAATGCAGCCTTTCTTATTCACCCTAAAGCAAAATATTGATATACCTTCCTCAACAACAATACGCCTAGTCCAATCCCTTCGGAGATTACACGAAGAAAATATAAAAAGCTATTCGATATAGGTACCGACTACCGATGTAATATAATATTGTGACTATTGAAGTGAAAAACCTCGCCATTCATCTTATTAAAGTAATAATAGGCGCTTGACAATAGAGGGCGTCGACCTCGACCCACCGCCATTGAGTCCGATCGCTGAATAAAATCGTACAATACAGGTAATGTGCACAGTTCACTTAACTACGTAAGTGGGGTAATGTGACATTGTTACACTAGTTGGGTACGGTATGGGAGAAATTGTTATAGGTATAATGTTTTGATAATAATGGTTTCATCTTTGAATGCTGCACGCGAGTTGAACCGCAGTTCATCAACAGTTTGAATTGATGAATGGAGTCGCACCTTCGATTGATTGTTGTCTATTAAAACTAGATTTTAACTTTTTACCTACTATTTAACTAATTTTGTACTAACTCAAAAAAAAACAGATTTTTGAGAAATCGCCTTTCGACGGGTTACAACATTATCTGTCTTAACCCCGTCTAGGAGCGAGATATCTAAAAAAATCAGAGATAGAAAGATACAGGCTGTTGATTTGCATCCTTGTCAAATTCAAGGAGGTAACTATGCTAATGAGTCTCGACCCGAATCAATAATAAAATGGCTAGTTCGATCCTCGGGTCGGGCAAAGTGGTATTGGGTTTGTCCATCAGGAATTTCTCAGTAGAAGCCATGGAGTCTGGTTTGTGCCCGGTTGATGGCAACAAGCTCACTCCCTATAACATGGAACTTAAAACATATCTGGCGAAATGTGGGTGTACCATTAGGTACACCAGCTCTGCCTAACCCTTCGGAGGTAATAGGCGTAATATTAAGTGGAGTATGTTATGTTATATTAATAGGTAAGCAGGAGTCATTTTTAATTATTTACCTCATCTTTAGATACTTGTTTATGGAGGTACTCTATATGTATGTTTTTATTTATTTTATTACATTTAGTACAGCATAAGCCATTAATACTAAATTAAGTGAATTTATCCTTTTACTCGGTCTCCTTACAGAACCACAAACATTCTAATATTATTGTCTTCCATTCATTAGCAAATAAGTCCAATCCAGTGTTGGTCTCCAAGAGCGGGTTGAGCATCGTAAGCAAACGCGATATAAGGGAGGTGGATTTATGCTTTCTAGACGGCTCAGTTAGATTAAGGGTCGTTATAGAAGCGTTTCCCAACAGTTGACGTCAACACTTACCAACACGCTGACACAATTGTACCCTGTGACGTGTAACGCCTTAACTGCTTACTAAACAACCCCTAGACAAAGCATGTTCCACGTGAGGGCGGCTTACCAGCACGTTTCGGTGCACGAAGCCTCACAAATGTATTACCACAATGGGCTAACGGTCAGTCTGCTGTCCGTGAAATTGGTGTAGTTACATTAAGGCTGTGTAGTCCGTCGTAACCGTAGTGGAGATTAATGTAGTGGCAATTGTGCAGCAGTCATGTGCGTCGCCAGGGGAGCCCCCCTAGAAGCTCAGGATATTTTTTAAAGTGATCAATTTTTCTGCTTGATCCCACAGAATTAGTAAGTCAGTAATAAATTGTGACGTACCTATAGAACCACACTCACACTATTATTTTGCAGATAACATAAATTACCAAGCGAATCCGTGGCAGAGCAAAATCATGTAGAAGACTTCTAGTTTCAGTTAAACATTTTAAATGCACCAGTCAAATATGTCTTTCATATCACATAAAGAACGCGGTAGTAGAAAAATAAAGCGTGAAGCAATTCCGTTGATTCTAAAACACTTTAGTGCGCGACGGACCATAAGAACATTTTGATACACGATGCCAGCGTTATTTCAGTAATGCCATCACAAAAGAAGTAGCGCGCGACAGTACTCCCCCATACATGTCGACACGAAGACAAGCTGACGTGTTCCCACAGCAGCGTACTGTTTAAGGGACAGTCGCGTACGGTCAGTGGTCACATTTGAACTATGAAAACTGCCTTTACTGCTTCGCTTACGGTGCTTTCAAAGTCAGACTATTGGACCGTGAGCGTATAGTTTACTGTACATTAGCGGACAGTTGCACTGATCGTAAAATGCCACTCGCTTCCGGCTCCTATATCTAGTGTTGTTAATACATCGATATGGTTTTAGGTCTGCTAAAGAATTTAAATAACATGGTTAAATAGTCGTTTTAATCCTCTTATGGGGTCATTGTAAAAAAATCAGCTGTTCAGTACATTTTGACGAGTTAGGCGAACATAAATGTAATGAACAGCTGATTTTTAGCTGGTTGGTCCCATAGTAAAAGTTGTTCGTTATAATGAGTACAATGACCCCTTGAGAGGATTAAAACGACTATTTAACCATGCTGGCTGTAAATTAATCGGTATCCAACCCAGGTGGAGATATATAGATGACTCTGCCCTGGAGTATGTTGATGGGATATGCGCCAAGAAGAAGTTGAAGTTATAGGCGATTACCATGATCATTATGGGATCATAGGTAGTAAATTTCCACGTAACATAAAGTTCCGCGGTTTTCTATCCATTTTCCACATAATTAAATAAAAAACAACGTGATATTGGGAAAATATTTTCCCCCGACATTTGAGAATGTGATTGATATTAGCAATTTAACATGTTCAGTTGAAAGATGTCAACAAATTGAATTATTACCAAGTCCATTGATTTTTATTTACGAAAAGCAGTCAGTGAGGGATCTCCTCAGAAGATTGCGGTAAACAACAAAAGATATTGAGTAGTCAACAACATCCAATTATAATATCCGCCTAAAGCAATTTAACAGTACTTTTTTTTTGTTAAGACTCTTGAATCGCGTAAAATTAAAATTTTTGTGTTTCAGAAATCTATCAAGGATCCATCATTCTCATCTGCTAGCCTTTCCCAACTATGTTGAAGTCGGCATCTAGTCTAACCGGATGCAGCTGAATATCAGTATTTTATATGGAGCAATTGCCTGTCTGCTTCACAACTGAGTTATTGAGTAATACGATACCTTTTTGGTGACGATTGTCAAAGATCAACAATGACAGCCTATCTCTTAATAGGCTCTTTAGATTCTTGATAGGATCCTTATCCATCACACACATATTATCTACCATAAAACATCTACAAGATAAATTATCGATTATTTTCCCAACACTATTCCGCTTCCGTTAAGCGACATAATCGCCCATGCTAAGGTAGGTACAATATCGATAAATGAGGTACAGCTTGGCGTGGCCATGTCCACATTTGATGCTATTGTGTCTCAACACAACCTTTACAATGCAGTCGACATCATATTTATTGGTACGGAATAAGGTGCAATATTGCTCTCATCAGTTCGATATGCTTTTGGTTTGTTGGACTGTAGCGCAATTTTTACTTTGCAGGTGGTTTATGACTTAATTTCTTTTTCTTAAGGTTGTATTTCGATTGTTCGTGATGTAAGCGGTATCTCCATGTCAACTTCAGCCGGCTTCTGCGATTCGAGTGTGTCAACAGACTCCTGTTGGGGAGTACTTCGAGATCTTCGTTCGAGTAACTCTCATCCGTTCCGTTCGTGATTTCTGATGTAATACAGAATAGCTCTGTTCGTTGTCTAGGTGTGTCTGACATTTTAAAAATCTTTGCTGGAAATATCGCCTAGAAAAGTTCGTCTTTATAGGTAATCTGATTTTTACAGTATCTTTCTACCTTTTCAGTGTAACTAGAAATAATGTTTCTGGAAAAAAAAGGTATCATACTAAACGAAAAATCCCAAGTTTCATAACAACCGCATCAAAGCAAGTTGAAAGGTGATTCCTATTAAAAATGGGGACTCTCTAATATTAGATTTTGACAAAATAGAAAATTCTACCTATTTGATCACCGACCGCAAGCTTTTTGAAGAACGGGACAAACGTGGATCGAATTTCCTTTGTTCCATGCTCCCATTTTAAAACCTTTGACATTTGATATAATAGGCACCGTAATGGGCAGTTTCTATGATAAAAATGTTCGCTCTACCCAATTTTAGCTTCCATTTTGGGTTATGGACTTATTAAATCGGCAGTTCGACAGTTTAAATAAAAATAAAAATCGTCAAATTGGAGTCGAATTTGGTAAAACCACCAAAACGACTCCAGTTGAATACCTGGAATTCTTTTATTATTTGTTATGAGATGGGCCATAATACAAGGTTTGCCTAGCCAGTTGAAATCAGTGTGATTTTCAAGTGGCTACGCTACCTAAAACATACAGATGATACGGATGGACGGATAGACAGAAGGACGTATAAACAGACGGACAGATAGACTAACAATAGGTTAGGTCCTGTTGGTCAACTTCTGCAGCTTTATACGCGGATTCCTAAAAACACGTGTTTCATCCCATATTTGTTTAGCTATGTTGTGACAGTTTGAATACAATATTTGTATAATATAACGATCACGCGTGTAATCCTAAAGGATTTAGCAGAGGTGTTGAACACAAGCCAGGTCAAAAATGTTTGATAAAAGCTAAAATAAAAGTAGCGTTGCTAAGCGCTTTGCCGCTTTTGGTAGAGTGATATTTGACGTGTGAAATTCCAAGCGCGTTTTTGCTGCTTGGCTTATTAGCTTGTTTTATTAATGAAAGAACTAATCCAGGATTTTGAAGCTCAAAGTAACGTGACAGTACAAAATTTGTTTAATAAACCGGTGGAGAATAATTAAAACATTATAAAGAAGCATATGTAGTTTCAATTTACCTACTTTTAAAGCAACGATAAAACATCTAATCACATCGAGTAGGTAGTGATTCCATAGTTTTAAATGCCCTTCATTTAAAATGATGCCAAGTTAGAGCAAATTTCAATGCATTAAAAAACTGTCAGAGTCATCATTGTTATGGAATATTGACACTAAAGATCTAAGTGCCAAAAAGGGTAGTAAGCATTAAAAATGAGCTATATTTTATTAACATCATGTTTGTATCGTGCATGTCTTCAAAAATAATTGGAATAAAACTTACAGCTTCTTTTCAGCATGCTCTATCCACTAGACTGAATCATTCGCCAAAAAAAAAACTGCAATCAAAATTAAGATTCAAGACAGGTCGGAAACTAGCAACTAATAATTTAGTCTGGAAGTGCCCCTCGATGAATAGGAGATAAAGGTTGGCGATATCTGAACTGCGATCAAAGTAATAGCTAACCCTAGAGCGAATGAAGAAATTCGTTCAAGGCATTGTTGATGTTTTTGTGCGAACTGTATTAAAGCCATTACAATTTATTCTGAAAAAAACTTTTTAGAATAAGCTCTTTATTTAATTAACGGGTGATGTCGCAGGCATCAGATAGTATAATATAAAATTTAGATTTGTCAGTGAATGTTCAACTAAATAAACATAATATCCAATCAAAATACAAACTATCAAAACAGTTGATTAAAAACACAATGCAATTACAATCCAAAATATTTAGTCAGCCCCAAAACAAATGATGCGGCGATCAACATTGGACACCAAATAAATGTGAAATTATTTAATTAATTCGAGCTAACAGTAATTATCTGAAGTAAATATTTGTTTCTCTTTATCAATATAGCGTGGACGTTAACGAGCTTGGTCATGTGAATGTTTCATGTGATTTTATTTAGGGCTGTGCACATTTATTCTTTACTAGCTTTTGTCCAAGCTTCGCCTGGGTGGAGGTCAAAAATTATTCCACGAGAACGTACCGGGATCAAACCTGTCCGTACCCAAAGTATGGTCTGCGTGTGTGCCGAATTTCATCCAAATTCGTTCAAGAGAGTTACTTCCACATAAGACGGAAGTAGGTATGTATTCAGGAAACTTATATTTTGTTTGACATTATACATAGGATCTGTGTAGCTCGAGGCGCTATGTCATTTCAGTTTATCCCCAGGGAAAAAGGCGTACGTTTATGTACATTCCCAAAACATACTACATCTTCACTCACTTTTTTATCTTGGCATATTCGAAATAAGTGTAAATAAATGTATTTAAAATGTAGGTACACTTACTTCGAAAAGCAACCAGATAAATTGTAAGTAGGCACTTATTTGCAATAATGATTTGGGGCAGATCACACTGAGTCTCAGCATCCAACAAATCGACATTAACATTTATTAAAAGAGACATAGAACCGAATATCTCGCGAGGCCAGTCGCCACACAATACAGTGAACACACAGCCTTATACCACCCCTACCCTCATCATGTGTCACACAGATTAAATAGCGAACAAGAATAAATCGAAATAATAAAAAAACAACATACGCACTCGAACAAAGCTCTGTAATTTCATTAAAAAGGGTTTTTCTCTCGAAATATTTCGTTCATAATTTTTCGGAACACAATGACTGAGCAAGCGTTCTGGTGCGCGCTATCCCTTTGACTTTTTTGCTCTGGCAATGAAATATGAGGGCGGTGTTGCAATAATTTTTACTTAGCTCTAATTGGTTGGCGGTGCAGTAATGAATAGCCGGCGTGCGTTTGAATTCTGACCCGTTTAAGCCGTAGCCTGGATGTGAGCTGTGCCAGGACGCAAACGACAAGTACACTTGCAGTGTGTGACTGTGAATGGTTGTTTTGACGTACATTTCGCTGCTTTCCTTGTATAAGTTAGCATGTCGCTGCATGTTTCTGAGTATGATGCAGTGGGGTAAGTGTGTACGACGTGCCTGAAAGTTATTTGAAGCAAATTGTGTTTGGTCTGTGCTGCAGTGTCGGTGTGAAATAATTTAGCCTTCCTTTTAGGCGAAACTCAGTTTTAAAGGGCACAAAGCAGTAAATCAATAGTCTATTGATGACAAACGTACGATTTAAACACCTTCCAGAGTCACAGTAAAAAATTAAGTGCAGTTGTTGTTTTCAGCAATTTCCTACGACTTCGTGTAAACATCTGAAATACTAATAATAATATTACTTTGGAGTCATGCATTGCACATGAACAACATTTACTCAACGAATGTTTGGAAAAATACTTGGAAGTGAAATAAAAATAACAAAAAACTTTGATAAATTACTTCAGACTAAATTAACCCAACTATCTTTAATGTTATAAATGATTTTTTACCGAAAATAATAAAAACCAAATTGTTACTACCAGCGAAAATCTTCGACATAATATTAATGCAACTACGTTAACATAATAAACTTATTTATCAACGACACAAACAAGTTAATTAACAATAACTAAAAGATAACGTTTTATAAATAAATTATTTTACATTAAAAATGACAGTCACGCGATACGATTGTTAAACAGTTACAGTAAGTGACGTAATTTTGAAGTTATATTGTGTAGTTACTTCACAAGATGTAATAATAGTCAAGTTACTCAGGAGTGACTTGTCGAAGTGGCCTAAAACTAGAAAATATCTCCAATTGATTGGAGTTCTTATCATATCAATCAAATTGATATATTGATATATTAAGCAGTGATAGCCTAGTGGTGTGACCGTTGGGCTGCCAATCCATATGTCGCGAGTTCCAACCGATTCGAACCTCAGATTTTTTTAAATGTGCGTATTGTTAATTGTCACTTGCTTCGGTGAAGGAAAACATCGTAAGAAAATTAGCATGCCTGAGAGATATTTCTCTAAGGCATGTAAAGCCAAGTCAAAGGCCCATGGGCAGCATAAAAACTCTGACACCTGGTTAGGCACTAACCACAGGTTAAAGAAGAATCAAATTGAGTTGATTCGAAGTTTTTAATTTGCCAAAAGCACACAACTTTAGCAATTTGCAATGTACGAATTGAACACAGGAAGTGAAGGACCCTTTATCGTTATCTGCATTAAGTAGATAAAGAGAGATACTTTTACATGTATAAGTGTGTTTTAAACGAACTTTATAGCTCAAAGCACGCGTATAGGTAAGCCCTGCCTGCATTGCTTTATATAAAACTTCATACATTAACGCAGTCATCTCAGCTCGAGAGCAGATGGTAAAAATGAGGTGATGTGATACCGATCAAGTAAAGTGTTTATATGTGTATTATGTACGCGTTAGTCGCCGATAGTCAAGGATTTGCCTGCCTTTGCCATCAATCATGCCATCGACACAAATAAAAAAAAAACTCCTCATATAATTTATTTTGAAAATAGATATACAACGGCTATAACAACAAAATCACTTTACTTTGAACAAACGAAAGTATCCACACAGCTGTCAATTAAAATATTAGCCCATCACCAGACAAACGACAGTTAAAATTAAATGGAGTGTTAAGTTCGGCCGTTTATCATGCACTCCGGCCGAGGTCAGACGGAGGAAGGGTTAACAAATGACCCACACCAATCAGGCTTAAGAGAACCCGGCTTTTAACCATAGTTATGGAGTGCTTAAGGAACTTTTTTAAAGTGATTTTTGGTAGTGTTCGGAGAAAGTTATCTAGTCGAGTCGTAAACTGAATCTGCTACTTAAGTATAGCTCACAGGCCTCGCACAGGACCAGTTTAGTTAGTCTTATTTTAATTTGTTTTTAAGTTCACTTTTTTATAACCTTGTTTTATTGTTAAGTTACCTTTTTTTTTGTCCACTGCGAGAGTAATAAATACTTTTTCTTTCTTTCTCACAAGTAATCACTGCCTACATATCTATTATTTTGGTAAATTATAATGGTGAAGTGCTCTAGATTAGAACACTATTAACGTCAGTTAAGACTATGACCAACCGTGAATAAAACAAAACCCATGTGCCATAAAATTGTTACTATAGTGTTCGGGAAATTCTGTAAACGAAACACCTTTACCTTTTGCTCTCATAAAAGGAAAATTATACAAGAAATAAATAAAAACATCAAATCAAGGCAACACATTACGCCATCACCTTTTCCTTAATATATTCACGCTCATATATAAACGTTATAAGCATTAAATCACGACACACATCTCGGCTGGGACTGCCAGCAAAATACGCGCGGTCTAACTGTCACCCGTCGCCGTCTGCGTTTGTCAAGATGTCTGTTTAGCATTTTTTCTTGGAAATAAGGGAAAATACATACAGGCACAATGAATGGCTAGCCAGTTTTTATTAGAAAAAGAATTAACATTGTAACTTACATAACATCACGCCTTGTTTTAGGCAGAGGTGTATAAAGGTACACCCACATTTCGCCAGTTATAGGGACGAGCCTATTGCCAGCAATCGGGCACAAATCCAGACTCCGTGGCTGCTACTTAATAATGAAATTCCTGAAGGAAAACCCAATAACACTTTGCCCGACCCGGGAATTGAACCCAAGATCTCATGCTTAGCAGTAGAGCTTGCGACCAGTAAACTAACAAGGCAGTCTGATTTAATGATATCAGATTTGACATTTTCTACATAATGAAAGCCTGACTGGCAAAACACAACTTCAACAGCGCTTTAGGCCCGATAAAAACTGTTTTTAACCGACTTCAAAAAAAGGAGTAGGTTCTCAATTCGGTTGTTTTAATTTTTTTGTGTTTGTTACCTTATATCTTCGTCATTTATAAACCAATTTGAAAAAAACATATTTTATCTGAATGGATACACTTCCTGATTGGTCCCGTGAAAATTTCATCAAAATCGGTTCTGCAGTTTGGTTTTTAAATCAAAATAGCTGGAAAAATATGTCATCCAAGTAAAAGAAATTGCGAAATTGATACTTGACAAGGATTTGTGTGTGATGCGATAACTAAAAAGGGTAAAATAAAAACGTTTTTGCGAAAAATAACCGACTTCCAAAAAAAAGATGGAAAATAACTTTACTTTCGGAAGTCGGTGCCAAAAAATTCAATGAAACAAACAATACTCACCGACTTCCGAAAGTAAAGTTATTTTCCACTTGTTTAAGTATTTTTTTGGAACTCGGTTAGTTATTTTTTCGCAAAAACGTTTTTTGGAGAAGTGAGCTTTAAAGGAAGAATTTTCAAAAGTTCAAGAGGATTACATCGAGTAACGCATATAAGGGTTGAAAGTTTGTAAGAAAGTCAATCATTTTTAATGTTAGGAACGTGGAAAATACCATTGGTTTCACAGCTTTCTCTTACATAATTTTCTAGCGTTTTAATTGATTGTGTAACGAAATAAAAATCTTAACGAGGAAAAACTAAAACTTGTTTTCTTTTCTAGAAATAATTAAACACAGATTTTCACGCCTGAAAGTATTTCATTCCAATAAAAACGTGATGTAGAAATAAATTATACAAATAGCAACTCTTAAACCAATTAGGAAGTTTGAAAGCCAAGATGAAATCAATTTAGATTCGATTGGCACTTGAAACTTTTAAGTGGGCCAATCTAAAATTAAAAATTAGTGGAAGCACTGAGAGAAAGCAGTAAGTATGTACTGTTCTATAAATGTAAATAACAACACAAATATTTTTATTAGGTAAATAAACTCATGAATGACACAGTAGAGAGTAATTACCGTTTTTTAAAGCGAAACGATACTTTTATACTAAATAGGCTTGCGTTTGGCCGCAACTCGCCTGATGTGAAGCGATGGTGCGGCCTAGGGTGGGGCATGCTTGCTTAGATACTATTTTCATTCAGGAATGAATCGAAATAGCATCGTTTGGAAAGAGGCGGGAATATTTTTTTATATGAAGCCTGGCAGCTATCAACGTTATCAATATTTATATCTGGGAAACGAGACTCTTTACAAAATGTTGTCTTAAAAATACAGTTGTTAGTATTGATGCCAGCCACTGATCAATACAGGTTTAATGTATGGCTGCTATTTTGAAAGTAAAATAAAATGCCGGAAGTTAGGCAGGCCAAATATGTATTTCAAACCAGTGACAAGTAAGTTTATTAAAACAAGTGTGAATCCTCCAAAAATTTATTCCACATCCCAGACCCACAACTCGGTGTGTCTCTCGATTAATTTGATTAGGTACTTCGCAGACTGCGTGCCGCCGAGACGCTCGTCCTCGCATATCAAATTACGGTGCGTTCACGCCAGCTTACGAGTATACAACAACGTCGGTACGAATTTGAAGTATACTGAGTTTGTGTCAACAGTATTATTTTTGATAGGCTAAGAAGACTTCGATGATGTAAAGTACCTATGCTATAATGGAGTGTTCTTATCTTGGTATTAAACGGAGCAGTGGTGGCGAAGTGGAAACAGCTGCGACTGACAAGTTCGACGGCACGGTTGGCTCAGTGGCTGAGCAATTGACTGCTGCGTTGCGTGTCACGAGTTCGATCCTCATTAAATGCACAGATTGGCATCAAGGAATTAAGAGCAATTGGGTGAAAAGATCTTGTCAAAATAATGCAATTCATTTAGGGAAATTAATACCAACTACGTGCGCCCTGTGGCGCACTCAGTTACTATGGACTGGCCTATGTACCAATGCCCACAACTCTAATTCCTAAATCTCTTCCTCTCGATAATCTCCTTACAAACTTATCAGGTAGATAAAACCCCATACTAATTCTATGAATCAGAACCGGACAGGAGGTCTTTGACCGCAAATTATTCGATATTATCTTCCGAGTATTTAGTCACTCGCCAATCTGCCAAGCAGTGTGTCAGACATTCATCTGACATTCGAAAGAGCTCATATCCTGAGCGGCATGCCCGCGTGTCATTCGCACTTAAATGATACGGTGATAAGAGGTGTTATTACTTTCAAATGCTTTACACTTATGAGTATTGGGCTGAAGATCGGGTGCGGTGATAAAAGGCTGTTTTTTTTTAAAGCGCGGGTAAATTGAGGAATGTAATGGTCGCTGTTGCTCGGTGCAAATGAGATACTGCTGGGCCCGCGCGGTGGAATATGAATCTCTCTCTCTCAGGGAGGTAGATCTTGAGTCTCTCTGTCAGGTCAGATTTGGGAGCATTGCAAGCCACCTATACAGAAATGTTAAGTGTTATGACTCAAGTATATCATCGGCCATGTAAGCAAACCACACCAGGCTATACGTAGTATTCTACCCCCTTGTGAATTTGTGTAAGTGATCAGCAAGGTTAGAAGCAAAACATAGCCACAATCTTGCATTTTGCACATTGTTGTAACTATCATTTGTAAACTGAAGTAAACTGAACGATTAACTGAAGACATAACGAGCAAAATTCAAGGCGTCCCTGTTCACAATTTGACTGATGTTGATTACCACCAACTGTTTTGGTTTTTAAGTACGAAGACAAATGTCAAATCAGCTTTTGCCTAAATGACCAAATCTGAGCATACTACTTGCATAGGTTGCCTTTGCTTGGTTTCTGTCATTTAGCACTGCATGGGAAGAAATATTTTCTTTTACTTTTACATATTATAGCCATTTTTAGGAAAGAACAGATGAAAACTCGTGCGCACTTTTTACAAAAAGCGTTATCCGCCATCAACCAATAGAAAAATAACTTCTCAAAAAAACTTGACTTTCTGTTATCATCAACATGTTTTATCCATAATTGGATAAAAAATATTGATGATAACTTTTAAAGAAGATGCCGGTGGAATACATAACCACCTCCTTATTAGAAGTCGGTTCAAAATACCTGTCCTTCTTGAACGACAAGTCTATTTTATAATAATAGATTCGCATATACTAATTCTCCTCTGAAACATATTGAAAACTTATCAATTTGTAAATTGAACACCAAGTTGAAATTCTGAAGTAAAGCGTTCCGAAGTTTTCATAACAAAAGTTGTTCGTTCACGTGAACGTTGAGGCGATGACAGACAACGCCATCCATCACGACATGCATTGTTGCAGCTAGGATAGGCAGGAGGCTGGCACGATCTTAGTAGAACTTACTTTGGTTAACCATCGACAGAAGTGCCGATTTTCCAACTATTTATGGAGATATCTACATTGTTTAAATTTTTAGGCTTGAATGATTTATGTTTCTACAAAATTACGTAAGTATTAATGTCTAATATGTGTTATCTATTTCAACACGCTGTTATTAGCTTCATTTCTCAGATTCTTTACATAGTTAGGTAGTGACAGCATGAACTATGTAAAAAAATCTTGGAAGTTAAATTTGACCCACTTCCCGGTTTCCGTTTGAACATACACGTTAATATTGGATGATATAATGCATGGTTAGCTAAGTGACATCATTCCAAAAAGCCAAAATAACTAGTTCGCCAAAATAACTAGTCGCCATCTTTGGGAGTCCCCAAAGATGGCGGACTAGTTATTTTTTATGCATTCCCATGATATGGGTATCAAATGAAAGGGTTTCAATGAGGACAAACCTATTAACATATTGAATACTGCAAAGTCACCAAAAAGATTAACAAAATGATAAGGAAATTATTTAACTTTGACAAGACAACTGCTAACAGCGGCCTTGCAAAGAATTTTACTGCCATGTAAAAAACATTAAGTAAGTAATTCCTCGTGTGAAACTCAATTTTCTCATAAATTCCCTCAAGTACAAGTGGCGCAGACTTGATGGAAACTATTTAACAAAGTTAGCATATTTGTGCGCGATAATCTTAGGAACTACTGACCCGGTTTTAATTAAACTTCTGACAAGTTTATAATTGTTGAGTTGCGTGTATCTAACTATGTGTGGATTGAGAATCTTCACTGTACAAGAAATGGTTAGATAATTCTTGTAGATGTTTATTTTTGCTTAGCGAACAGTTCGATAGTAATAATGATGTCGCAAGATATAATGAGTTTAGTATAGAGATTGTCGCATGATTTTTTCACACATTGCATTGAACAGTTTCATTGCAGTTTTAATTAAACAGTATAATTATTATTTTCATAATTTTTGTGTTTTATTTTTATTACTGAATACTGATTTCACTAGCCCTACTTGTATTTCAATTCTTCAATGGCACAGGGCATTGAAAAATCTTTTTCTGCTAGATGCCAGGCTGTCTACACTATCTCATTACCTATAGTTACGCAAAATAAAATGACGTTCACTACTGTAAGCATTAAATTGTACCTATAGTAAGCGCCAGATAAACGTGGAATAACTGTCATTGACCCACATACATTTATTGACATACTTAATTTAGAAAACAATAATAATGACATAAAGCTATCCTGAATCGACATCTATCGTGATCCTTTCCTTTTTTTAGTAATGAAAAACGATTCATAATTTATTGTCCGCGTACCTACGCAGAGAAATTAAGGAAAGGGCAATGAACTTTATTCCACGTTTATCTGGCGCATACTATACCTTTAAAAGGTCTTAACCTACATCAAAACACGCAACTCCTAAACTGAAACGTTTTCAGATAAAAGATAGAACATGCCTCAATATTACATAATATCTATAAACTTTTGTATGTTGACACTTAGAATATTAAGTGGTATTCTCATATTCTGATGAATTGAAAATTAAAGGCCTTGTTTAGATAATAGCAGGTTTGAAACTGAATATTTTTGAAGAAGGTAGGGAAAACGTTGTTCGAGATAAAATCCATTATACTAGAATTGTGAAATTGTGTAAGTCTGTCAGTCTGTTACCGTTTCAGGCCTTAACGGCTGAATGGATTTGGATGAAAGGTACTCGGATAAACCATGACCTAGGTTGGGACCGTAATTTATAAGAAAGTAGGGTTTTTTGACACGCTTTTATTAGCTTAACCTGTCACTATGTAAAAAAAATGTTAGAAGTTAAATTTGATTCACTTCCGATTTCCGATTGAGCTGAAATTTTGCATAAATGTTTAGTTTGGATGTGACGTCATTCTAAATCTAATATCGTGGTCTAATTATTTTTTTATGCATTCCCATGACATGGGTATCAAATGAAAGGGTTTGCTGAGTAAAATAAGACAAAGCGCGTTTTTTTTTTGTATTTTTTTATCTTATATGTTATTATATTTCTATGGTTGGTTCCTATCTAGGTAGCGTCCGCGAACGAAGCCGCGAACAAAAACTAGCTTTTGTTCCTTTCATATTTGATGCTAAAATGTTGTTTGTTTGTGTTTATTCAGTTCTAGTGCTCCTTTCCCTTTTATTTTTTATTTATTTTTTTGTTTACATTTTCTACATTTCAATTGCATAAAAATGACAAGTGGAAGTGCGGAATCTCCTAATACAAGCAATTCCTTGCTTAAAAGGTGATCTCCAATTACATGTTTCTAAATGCCTATTGTAATTGAAATAAACGTTTTTTTTTTTTTTTTTCAAACGATATACATTATATTATTGTCGATGTAGTGGCAGATCAGTGTGTTCGTCGTCACTCTGGGTAAACATGACATTCACTCATGGAACTATTATGTACTTTGTGATCACGCCACTAGCATGAGTCTAATCATTTTACTGGGAAATTAATTAATTATTCCACTAAAGACTTTCTTATCTGAAAAAGTGCTATGATTTGACAGGTTTCCCATACAAAAACCGACAATCCCAAAATACCTATTAATTCCTCGGATAAAAGTTATCTTACTATTGAAAAATCAACCCTAATCTGAATACATTAAGGTGACATCTCAAAACCGCTTCTGGCAATGCCGTCATCACTTGATTTTCGTAAAGATACAACACGCATTGTGGCCAAAGAAACATTCCTGCGCGAAAACCTGAAATGCCCGCAATACGTATTCCGAAAACCGTGTAATTTTTCGAGCAGGGACAAATTCTAACCCCTACATATTTTATGCCCTTGTACCTACGAGCATAAAGTCGTAAACGACGAAGATTAATTTGCTCTCATATATTACAAGAGGTTAAATGTTTTTGTTACTTTTATTGCTAACAATACGTGCCTGTGGTTTTTAAATGTTTTATTACTGTGAGTTTTATTTCATTGTTTATTTTTAATTAAGTGGTCAACTGTGTCATTTTCGTTATTTTTAGACGGCAGTGCATCTAAACCCGGTTTCGGTCCCATAGTAAAAGACCGGGAAACCGGTTTTTACTATAAATCCAAAACCGGGTTTCGCACGCCCTAACCGCCTTGTTTTTGGGTTAGCCACATTAAACAAACATAAGAGTTGCATATTCAATTAAAAATAATATCTCATCGATTAATATGTAATTCGCGAATGCATGAGTTATATACGCTTCAACAGATTTCTGCGAGGAGCTCAGTACTATTTACCTACGTATTACGTTCTGCAACTAAAACTAGGGGATTGTGTCTATGTTATGGATAGGTAGGTACATCCCGTATCAATTTCAAGCTACCCATAAAGCATTTAAAAAAGGAACACAGGAGCGATGCAACACTTGCATCACTAAAAAAGTAATTAAAAAAACGATTTTTTTTTATTACTTTTTTATTTCCAGCTTTTTAGTGTACAAATGTGAAAGATTTCTCAGACGATTAGCCAAACAAATTTTTACCGCCGCGTGGACGTACTCCCAGCTTATGTTGTGTTCTGATTCAAATTTTATACCCGGTCTCACTTTCACAATTAATACGAATCTAACGACTCCTCTCAAGCTAAAATCCATTGAGCCGTTTAGGCTGCAGAGCGTGCAAAACATTTGAATTTGGCGCCAAAAATCCGCCGTTTTTTTATTATTTTTCTTTACCCATTGTCACTCTCACAGTAAATACAAATCTAACGACACCTCTCAAGCTAAAATCCATCGAGCCGTTCAGGCCGCAGAGCGTGCCAAACAATTATACATACCTACATACTCTCGAAAAACATAACCCTTCTTCTAGCGCAGTCGGGTAAAAAGTCACACCAATTTCTGTAACGTTCACGTTACACCACAAAGTAACAGCACCATGTAGTGTAATCACTGCATTCCTTCGTAGATACCAACCGTACCATACGTATATATATACAACACCATTCATATCAGGCGTGACGAATATCTTTCAGTATGAGCGTCACGGCACGGGCTTGCAAATGTAACGAGCAACGTGTTCGAGGCGCGGATATTATTTCCCACAAATATTACAATGCATGGCCATACGATTGGTAAACGATATTTGTTTGTATAATCGAAACTCTTATGTATTTTTTTAAATAATTTTATGAGACTTAATTAAAGCAAACCCTACAGGAGTTTTTTTACATGATTTCCACAACATTTAAGATTGCAAATGTACATACATCAATGTTTCCGAAAAATACAAATGAATGTTATGGATACGACACAGCTGTCGAGTTCTGGGTGATCAGAATTTAAGTTCAGGAAGATGGAAGGAAAGAGAAAGAAGGTAGGAGTGTGGGAGGTGGTGTTCTGTAATTTCTGCATACCACCATTCGAAAAAGACAAACGTGAGTTAGCGTGTCTCTGTATTTTTTTTTCTTTTCTTTTTAAACATTGCCCCTCACTAGAAATTTCTACCGAATCCTGGGTGCTTTTACAAAGATTTAAACTCACATACACAAACAAATAGCCTGCGCAGCAACCAGTCGCTCAACCCCTTTTTTTTGTTCCCGTTTGGAAAATCCCCAAGGATGTCCTCCGCCCCAGGGTGAGCGGAGGGATCTGTCAGACTAGAACTGACTTAAAACCACCCCGGTGCCCCGGTAAACCATCCCTTCCCACACTTGCACCGGAGATCATGTGAACTAGTGCGCCTTCCACGATCTCCGGCTAGTGCCGGCCCGCATTCGCGGGCCTCCTCAAGTTCACTGAAGTCCCTCTGCTGCGGGTCGGGAGAGTGTTCTTGACCTCCCTCAACCTTTCCGCAGCCTCCTTCTGTAAAATTACGGTTTCACAGAAGGAGATCACCGCATCCTACGACTCTGCGCTCCCGACCATCGATCGAGCGACGGCCGGCGACAGGTCGGCTCCGACTTCTGTTACGAGGGCACGGCGCGGCTCCTCCCATGCGGGACATTCTGCCAGCGTATGCCATGCCGTGTCGTCCCGACGGTGGACGCAGTGATGACACCAATCGTCCGGCTCCCTGTTCATGCGACACAGGTACTTCCCGAAACAACCATGCCCCGAGAAATCGTCCGAAACGACAGGGAGCCGTGCCTCCTGCCGAGCCATTCTTCGAGCACTGGTTGGATCGCCACTCCGCCACCAGAACCTCGCGGAGCTGTGACCGACGCAATTCGATCTCTCGCTGCATCGGTTCACCGCCCCGCGTCCGCACTTCCTCACACCACCAGTGACGCGAGCACTCTCGCCTCTAGGTGCCATGGCGGTGATCCGGCCAGTGCACAAGCCGCCTCGTAAGTCGGTCAACCCCTGCGCCAACAGTACCGTCACTGTACAATACATACACTTTTCGGCCTAGGCTTTGAAGTTCGGCTTTGGGTGTGGTCTTCAAACACTACAAGATCGTTAAATATATAAATACAACTACCTCCCTACCTACGTAAAACTAAATGCTTGGTAAAAACTTCGCTCCAATGAAACTCAAACTTTAACAATACGGAACTTGAGTGGTAAATCCAGTAGCAATTAATTGTGCCGGGGTCTGCTCGCAAACAAAACCATTCAATATTGTAGTGAATGGTTTTATAAAACGCCCACAAATTAATTAGGAATGTGGGCAAATTAGATAAGTATGCATATCATTACTACATCCACATAACATTACTCCTATAATTCCTAAGACAGTTACAGTTCGCGAGATATTTTCGATCCTTTATAATATGGTGTAAGCATATTTTCGTCAACTGGGCACAAATCCGTTTCCGGGATTATATAGAGAAATTCCTAGTGAAAAAACCCATTTACACTTTTCCCGATTGGGGAATCAAACTCTAGACGCATGGTCAGCAGTAGTGTAACAACGAAGCTAACTAATATCCATTTAATATTTTGTGGTAACTAATTTTCTTACACATATTTTATAACTGGACTGTAATAAAGTATGTGTGTATGTGTTACTCATTATCTCTGGAATCGAAATCATATTCAAATTAAAAAACAAGTTTCAATGACAAGCTTAATGCTACAGAAATTGAAATGAAATTATTGCAAAGAAAAATGAAAGTTAGCTACGCGACACTCTACGACGTGCTACGAGTTTTAATCGCGTAGCTGTTCAAGCGTAGCGTAGCGCCGACGTCTACGAAATACGAAAGATTCTTTGACTCACATTTTACGTTCCATCAATTTTATGTGAAATAGTTATTTAATTTTGTAATCTCATCTTTAAATACGGGGGGGGGGGGGGCTAAAAAAACGTGTTAAGTCATTATTAACAGTTGTGTATTTCGTCTTCATTATTTTGATGTTCTTTAGTTGGTCATACAATTACAGTCATTATAAACGCAAAAAAATTGACGATGGATAGATGTTTGTAACTCTTTCATGCAAAAACTACTGAACGGATTTTGATAAAACTTTACAATAATATAGCATATATTTATCAGTATAACAGATGGGCTATAATTTATAAAGATATTGTGTAAAAAAAGAATTTGCGCGGGCGAAGCCGCGGTTGGGTGGGTGTTTGAGCTAGTATGACATTAAAGGAAAAAAAAAGGCTGAATCTAACCTTTTTTCGAAAAAAGTATTGAATATATTTTCCAAACATCCTACCGCAGCGCTGCAACCGACAACAATCAAAAACATTGAAAAAAGTACAAAAAAAAAACAATTTCACCGTCGCCGTCGGTCGTGGTGACGGGTGTAAAAACCGGCATTCCACCGATTTTTACGGTTCACTTGATGAGGGACCGCTTTATTGACATTAAAGGTTTATAGAGTGCCAGATTCCAATTTAGTGCCGCGCGACCGTTTCGTGCCGATAAACTTTGACGGTTTTTCCATCATCCGTCGGGCTGGGATGCGTTAATTGTTTATTTTATTTTTAAATGTCAACGGGCAGCCCTATTTATTTGGTCGCCAGATGGAGCGGGTTTCAAATTTTAAATGTTTATTTTTGTTACTGGTTGAAATGGCTCCGTAAAATTGGAATTGTTGCTTTTTGTGACGAAAAGAATACGATTTTCGTTATATGAATATCAACTTAAATAAAAGTCAGCTTAGTAGCTAGACTTGTTTGCCCCAAGCTATAACCACCGACCATTCCTTTTCATTCTGTTTATTTCATACACCTTCATAATATCACCATGTTTTACAAGTAACAACATAACATTGAAATGCGGAGTCCCACAATGCGTGGAGGTATGTGCTGCCCCAACATCAAGGTTACGGGTAACATTCCCGCATGTCCAAATACAAATCTGTATATGACTAACTACATACCAAACGGAGAAACGTTGTAAGTTTGTATTTATTCTAAGCACAAAAGTACTTTACCTACTTGTCATAAGTCCGCAAATCGATCAAAACATGAAACATGATAAGATTATTATGAATCAGTTAGTATAAGAGTCTATCTAATCTGACTTGTGCTGACTTAAAATGAATATTTAAATAAAACGTGTCTTTATTATTCTAAAAGTCTACCACCAAACCAGCTTCGACAGAAAATTAAAAAAAAAACTCCTTTTAACGCCACATTTTCAAACACAAAAAGCGAAATTTAAAACTTTCGAACAGTTTCAAAAACGCTGTTGAAACTATTCCTGCGACTAAAGGCGGACAATGTAGGGTATTTAAATCTCGGCCACGGAGGTACCATTAAAAAGTGCTAAAACAGAAATCAACGGTGGACGATAAAAACAGACCCTCTCCGCTCGCTTCAGGAAAACTGTTCAAGTCATAAGTGGTAGCGTTGCAGGTACCGGAACTTTGAACAAGCCAATTTTATATGACAAGCGAAACAAATCTACCTTGAGCAAACGCGGCCATCAGTACTCAGGTTTTCTCTTTTTTTATTGAAAAACAAACACACCATCACAACCATCGGGTTTATTAGCGGTATGTCGTATGACTTCAGACGCAGTTGTGATTTTCTTATCTTAAACGACAATATCTAAGTAAAACGCAACTATTGTGATAATAATATTAAAACCTGTTATTGCTCTACGAGACTCTATATTGTATTCTCTAATTATAATATTTACCTTAACCAAGCAAGACTAACGTAACAAAATTTTATTTAAAATTTCATCTGCTGACGTTACTTTTAAGCTAAACTGACTTTTGATTGAGTTTCTCAAGATAAAAATAAATCGGGGTCCTACGGGACGGGTGCCTCGGGGATCTGGGTATTCAGGGACTAACCCACCCAATCGACCCGCGAGTTTCACTTGTTTCTTTCGAATGAATACTCACGTCGCGATGATATGTGCCCCAACCTTATTCTGCGCTGTTTAGACCCGATTATTTGTGTATGTTAGTCGCTGCTGCAAGCTGTCCACCTCGGTGTTAGGCGCGTGGCAGTGATTCACATGTATTCATGGTTTTAGGTTAAGTGATCAGGATAGGAATACCAACATAGGGGTAAGGAATATAGTTACTAACACAATTGAGTCTTCTTACTTTGTGAATAAAGATGTATGTATACATAAAATGCGTTTCTATTGATCGAGTAGCTCGTGGCAAAGAGGTAAATCGCTCCTACTCAACGCTTGTACCACACAGCGGTGGGAATTGTGTCAAATTCCGTGCGGAGGTAATCAGCGAGAATTATAAGCTGTCCATGACGTAAATCCGACCTATCTGCCGTCCTTTCACGGTTTGTTTGTTTCAATTGCCCAACGTTGCCCGATGCCCGTGATGGCAATATTGTTAGGGAGGCAGAGTTTAACAGGATCTTCCATATAAATGGAGAAAACGGATTGGCTGGTAAGAATAAAGATACGCCAAATGTATCATAAAATATTTAGGTATTGCGTATTTTAACAGAATATATTCCAATGGTATTGTGTCTCTCTGCATTGGAAGCTTAAAAAGCTTTTAATGTTAAGTAAAAAAGTTTAGATGTGTTGAAGTAGTTTCTCATTTTTTATTACAAAGTTTTGTTTCAATAAAAGATTTTCATTAATAACGAAATTACGAAACGAACAAAGAAGAAGTTAAGTGCACTCATGTTTTGAAATATTAATATTACTTTTTCTTTATACACAAAATTGATACTTATTAAATTCGACCGTTATGTCAACGTGTGGTTAACAAAATATGGTTGATTTGATTTAACATAATGTGCGACAAACGTGTGCCCGAACACAATTATCAATTCGACTTCCCTTAGTTCAGAAAGCATAACCTCTGTAATGTACCGTTAAGGTTTCAATTACAGAATTTCCTCACATTTCCTCACCTTTTTTCCTCACAAAACGTTAGCGATGAATTTGTCTACATCTGATATCTGTCTCGTGCCCATACTACGGATTTATATGAGCGACAAAGAAAGAATGAGGGTCCGAAACTGTCATTTTACGAGACAGGCATAAAAAGTTCAACACCTACTGATTTTTATTGAAAAAGAGATCTTTGTTACTCGTCTAAGGAACGACCTTTAACGAGTTTATCTCTTTGTCATTTGTAAGTTTATGTCAGTATATTTTTACTTTTTAAGATTCACATATGGAATAGAAAATAATCTACATTACAGTCTAATTTTACTTTTTCTTTACATAAAATGTAAAACTAGACTGTAATGTAGATTATTACCTTTATATAAATTAATAACAAAATAGTAGAACCGTTTATTTTCAAGATGATTTAATTTAATATAAGATGATTTTAAATCCATGTACAAAATAAATTAAGAAAAGTAATGACTTACCAGCTTTACAAGGGTCCATTCCAAGGTCTCCAGAATCTTTGTGTTCGAAATTCATAGACAATAATTCATCTATCGTGTACTTATGTGGTTCCTCCCTCCCCTCTACCGAGCTAACTTCATAGGCCGCACAGACTAGTATCGTCAGTACCGCGCTGACCGCCGCGGCGGACGCACGATTATGCCGAAAAGTCATTATGTGAAACAATTTCATTACACTTTGTTGAACACTATGGCATATTACTGTTATTTTGTAATTATCTGAAACAAAGAAAGAAAACATTTTAAATATTGACACTCCCATGAGAGAATAAAAATACACCATTCATCAATCTAACTACTCTCACTTTACAGTTTAATCGACAAAACCAATTAGCAAATGATTTAAATTAATTAATCAGATTCCTCTCTATGGATAAAATTACGCATCAACACACAAGAGCATTTCGCTTCAATTAAAACGAAAGTACATAAACACATTCAAAGGCAGCTCAGATACAGGGAACGGGGGCTAATTTATAAAACTTCCAAATTAAACCAAATACGCTCTGAAGAATTGGATGAAAACGTTGATGACGTAAAGCAAGGGCAAAATAATCAATATATTGCTTAAACATGTAATCTCTAAGAATTTGTTTATCAAAGTTGATAGAAACTAATTGATTTCTCAAAAGGAGTAAGTGGGTAGGTATTCGAAATTATTATACTACAAACGGAATCAGAGTTTTTGTAAAGAATGGAACAACACAATAGTTTTTATTAATAACTGTCTGCCCCAGACATATTTGTTCACCCCAAAAGATAGACTACATAAACATTAACTTTTACTATAAATCTAAATTATCCCTCTCTTAGGGGATGGCTCGAATATACTTGGTAGATCTAATTTAATTGTAACATAACATACTATTATTTTCTGAATCATACTGTTTCTGTCCCTAGAAATAGAAGAATCATTCGTCAAAAATCAATCTAATACCCATTTTTATGTCTGTATTTTAGTCATGTAAGAACTTTTTCGTGCTGCGTGTCCTCAGCATTATCTGCCAAGTGTTTTTTTTTTTTATTGGATCCCTGCCTAACCGGCATACATACACAGCGGATACAGCTGAATACCATTACTTTACATGGAGCGACACCTGGTAACCTACCATGCCGTCTTAAAGCAGGAATGTTTAGTGTTATTCCAGTGTATGAACGAGATGGCGCTAGACATCTTGTATAGCTCTGTCTCTTTCCCACACTGGAATGACATTCAAATATTCCAGCTTTAAGACGTCACGGTAAGCCACCTGTCCTCATGCAGAGGCTAATTTTATACAATATGCATTTGAATCTAAGCAAAATTAAGTACGTAAACCCCTTCTGCCTACATTTTACTCTAGTAAATGTTCGTACATTTAAACCATAGTAATTAAATAAAGTAGTACATAACCACAAGATCTCGTCCACCATCAGAAGAACTAAGACTAACCACAGATACTCGCCAACAAATATTTGTTCTTCCAGTTTGCATTTACTCTGGACTAGTTCCAGTGATAGCGAACTAAATAGAAATATAACTGGTTGGTAATTCTCTTTGTTTTGTTACTGTTTAGTTGTCTCGTTTAATTTTAAACGTAGGTGTGCTCTAATTGAAATCGTGCTTTTTAATTTTTTATATCAATTAATTGTAATGATTCAGGTGCTTGATCACTTGACAAAATGAATAGAGATATTCTAGTAGGTATAAGAAAATTTTAGTCAAATAATGAATTTCAAACGAAAAGGAAAAACATATTATAAAAAAGCATCGACGAAATGCTTAATCAAGTATGCTTTTTTTTTTTAAAAAAAACATGATTGAAAATCAAGAACGGATCATTTTTTTTTAAGGAGATCAAATGATACTTTCACAATATCATTAATTTGCAAAAGAGACTTTTGACAAAGAGAGAATCTACCTACACAATTTATTTATTCATTTCTGAATAGCTATTTACGCTGCCAAAAGGCAAGCATTACTAAACAGTATTAAACATTTTATAATCAAAGAGTAAGAGATGCCTAATAATAGCAACGTTGTCTATTTTTATACCTATCTGCTGACATTTAAAAGCTCGTTCAATTGTGGTTCAATCACACGAGCAAATAAATCGAGACGTAGACGTTAATTTAATTTGTACCTGTAGATAAACAAACTTGCTTGCTCGCAAGGCAAATAAAATAAAAATGTATGTACTTTCGTGAAAGTTCAGATTCGTTACTATGCGATGTCTATAGCTGACGATAAGCAAATAATAATCAATGTCTTCCTCTTTCGTCTCAGCACGAATGAGTAGGAGAACTCTTATTCCGTCATGGTAGAAATGTTAGGTAGCTAAGTCAGAAGGTAGTAGCGGCAGAGGCATTTATAAGTAGTAGGTACTCTTACTCGGTTACGAGCGCACTGATAGGTGGCTTGCTTAGCGCCTAGAGACACGCTAAAATGAAACGAACGGTATAAATCTTCGCAACCCTCCGCACTGCGCTCTTGGCGATTCACTTGGCGCCTAGTGTATCAAAGTAGCTAGCCTCTACACGCTAAGTAAGCCACCTATTATTCTGAGGCATCCATTATCTACCCAATTTGTAATTAATTAAACTTGCTACTATTCTATGGCTATAAACCACTAGCTGACCCGCGCAACTTCGTCTGCGTTACATTTTTGATTAATGCTCCGCTCCTATTGGTCGCAACATGATATACAAGGGCTATCCAACATTAAAATAATTTTTCAATACGAACCAGTCGTTCCTGAGATTAGCGCGTTCAAACAAACAAACAAACTCTTCAGCTTTATAATAATGAATGAGGAATTACATCACTGACCTTAATTTCGACACCCATCCTTACTGTTAAAGTTCTCGCTTAAGTTAGCCTGATAGCGTCCAATAATAATATTATTTTTGGCCTACAATCAAGAAGGCATCTGTTATCTCAAAGGTTTAGGCCATGGCGTCCTTTTTAGCACACCCCCTTTGTAACAACTGGCTTTGAGAATCGCATCCCTACTTATGACAAAGTATTTTAAAACTGTATAAGTTTTCTGTGTAAGTTTTTTAAGACTCCGTATCCATCTGACCATAGGTACATACGCATATTTTTAACAAAATAATCACAACATATACAAACATAACAATGAACACGTCAGACATACTTAAATTACTAATTAAGCACAAAAGCCAATAAGTTATCAAAGTTTTGTTTGGTTAGGAACACATACGTCATTTTTATTTTTAAGCATTACGACAATATTGCGTCCAATACAGACAAAATTATTTGGGAAAGTCACATTTTGGTTCTTTGTACCTATTGAGACAATAGGTAAGTTGCTTTAGAACATGATGGACTACCTTAGGTACCATTGGAAAATCTAGTACCTACATACAGTTTTAAAACCTTTCTAGTATTATTTACCTACCGATAGTTAGATCATATAATTATCCATGCCATTTGAATAGTTTTACATGATTTTTAAGCTGAAGTTGATTGATGTTTTTAAAATAACTTAGGACGCATAATTCACCAATTCCCCCGCAATTTCTGTCCCTAATGGCGATTTCATAAGTCGCTGACCCTTTGAAAGGAAACAAACCTTAATAAATAACATTGAGGTCCACTCAAGACGTTTCTACATACCTATATGTAACGTATATAAGTCTATCATGATGCTTTTATCTCTTACGGGGTCAAGGGGCCCAGGAGCCCGGCTCAAAGCAGGGCCGCCCCTAACCTATCCACGTGGTTGAAGAGGCCTCCCCCTCCGCACTTATTATCACGACATGCCCCTCTTGAGGTTAGAAAAACGGTTACTTTATAATTTTAATTCAGGAAAGACGGTTGAGAAGGAAAAAGTGAATAGTTTTTGGGTCTGCTGATTTGTTGCCTGTTTTGATTAATGACGTCATTCTAAAGCACTTGGTGCAGTTTCTTTCATTTTACACTGTTCCTCCGGTTCTGGTTGATGGCAATAGGCTCGGCCCCTATTACAAGGGACCTAAACATAACTGGCGAAATGTGGGTGTACTATTAGGTCCACCTCTACCTAGGCGTGATGTTATGTTATGTCCCGTTCTTTTCTGAAACGGAGTAGTGCAAAAAGAGATATCCGATCATCCAGATCTTAATGAAAAACCAATGGATTAAAAGAAAAATTTCACACAAAAGTTCACAGCTCTTTGCTAAATAATAACAGCCGCTCGGGTCGATCGTCAGGTTAAGCCGCGCTTGCCTGGGTTGGTCCGTGGATGGGTGACCACCCATTACATACCAAGTTCCCTCCGTTAAGCCGTTGGTCCCGGTTGTCATTTGTAGATCATTGACAGTCGTTACAGGTAGTTAGTGGCCCGAAATTCTGACAACCAGCCAAGGGGTATCGTATTACCCGGTACTAACTGGGTTGTGGAGGTCAGATAGGCAGTCGCTCCATGTAAAATACTGGTATTCAGCTGCATCCGGTTAGACTGGAAGACGACCCCAACATAGTTGGGAAAAGGCTAGGCAGATTATGATGTCATGTATATTAGAAATTTTTTACACCAAACTATAAACAATATAGAACCTGGACATCACAGCTCGATAAGAGAAAAGGCCAAAATACCCAGAAAGACTAATGTTTCCCCCTAAAACAAATTGGTTCGATAAAGTTCATCGCAGTTGATACGGCCTCTAAATTGGACATGACGAATTTAGGCTACTTTTGTTGCGGAGGGTCAAACTTTCATGATCTTCATTCTGAGCGATTGTTTCGCGAATCAATCCCAATTAGCGTGGGGTTTAATTAGGCGGTTCAGACATGGTTCGCAGCTGTAATAGGTATTTAGTTACAGAATTATAAACATTAGAATCATCAAATATGGTAATGATTATAATTCTGTAACTAAATCCCTATTACAGCCGCGAATCATATTTTGTTCAATCTACAGCCTGACAATGACCGGCAAATTGCAAAAAACGTAAGAAAATTTGAATTTCGCGGGCTCCCTGGCGCTTCCACCTTAAGATACAAGATAGATTATACCAATAAACCTATAGTCATATAATAGATTGGTCATCGTTCCGTCGGTCTCATTCTGAGCAGTAGCACACACCAACAAAAAGCATTATGTCTAGTTCTCCAGTGATTGACGCCAGACCTCAATTGATAAACCTAGCCTAAGGTTTTGCTTTTGTTCTCTTATCGGATTTGATTGATTGAAAGGATTTTCCATGAACAATATTTTAGTTCTGCGGACTTCTGCGGTATTTAGAAAATCATAGCACAAATATTTAAACGAAACATGGATTCGAACGATTTTTTCATCGAAAATACAGCTAACCTTTAGCATTTTTTGGCCAAAATGATTAGGATAATCACAATATTAGTAACACCCAACCATATGCAAGGTGTAAACTGATCCTTCACGAAGCCATCAACCAAATTAAGTAACTCTACGCAAAAATGATTGCTGGGTAACGACTTTGTTTTTGGGGGTGAAAAATCACGTTTTACCAACTCTATGAAACGCACTCAAAACATTGTGCTGATAAATGCATTGAATAGTAAAACGGACCCTGAAGGTACCTACTCGTATTTAAAGTAAACAAAATACACGTAAAAACTAGTTTTAAAAAAAAGTTGGAACTTTGACCTCCAATATCTCCGTAACTAGAAGGTTCCCAGGTATGGTCCAGAACAAAAAAAAAAAAGATCGCAATGACGGGGAGAAAAAGTGCCTTTCGGGTCTATTTACACCCTTAATGCAGTATAATGACCAAGTAAATATTATGTGTGAATCTAGTAGTTACAATTTTACATTCGATCAAATGGTGCTTATGCACGGCCCACAAGAGACTTGATGTAGACAAAGCCTAGCAATTTGGCAAATAGATATTTTCCTGGTTGTTGATTGATTTTAATCTCTAGATTTCATGAATAAAGCTTTAGGTAGGTAGGAATTTCAAACCAAACCTACCGTTAAATTCTCGTCGAAACCATTTACGGAGGAAACAAGTAAAAACAACATCTTCATAATTACGGGTAAATACTGATTGTATTAATTATTAATGCAAATTATTTTGGAATACAAAGAAACAATAACCATTACTATATTCTTTCTTCTAGAAATAAGGAATAAATAATTCCTGTACCCAGATATGATTTATTCATGAGAAAATTGAGGATGAAGACTTATAAATCAATGATTATAATTATGTCCAAGACTGACAGTAGCGGATTGATTATACGGATAATTTAAATTACTCTCTTCAATTTGGTAAATAATTATTTTCAATGCCTTTTTTTTTCTGGGAAGTGATATGAATGTAATTCATTTTATCATATTTACTGGTAATGTCTTGAGCCCCATATTGTATCGTGAAAGGCATATAATTTGACTTAAACCAGACAAGAGATCCCGGGTTCTTACTGAGAATCTCCTAATGGAGAAAAATTAAAATGCACCTAAAGAACAGCACATTTCCTTCACTAACGGCACAAAATTACATAAACAAGGCTACAAACAAACATCCACAATTTCAGGCAGTATTTTTTTTTCTCAAATCACATTAAACTACCTAAATTTCATAGCGTCGCGTCGTGCCAGGGCGCCACCTAGACGCAGTGTGGATGGCATTGAGGGACCACCCTACCACAGTATAAAGGCAACCAGTTACGAGGCCCCTTTTGTGAAACCAAACGCGGGTGTTGGATTGTATTTGTGAACTAAATTTTTTACTATGTGCACACATAAAGTGTAACAACTTGTCTTGATACGACAGTCCTGACTTACTCTAGAGAAACCTGTTTTCTGAAACATGCTTAAATTCGTGTAAATGATTCGTTGTGAGAGACCAGAGAGAAGGCCTGTGTCCCAGCACTGGGATCCATATATACTGCTTATACTTTGAATGTGTGTAAGCCGACTCTGTCCATTTTGTTTCGAGTTGAATTACTGTATGTTAATTCTATGTCTTTTGTGCCTAGATACAGCACGGACGGAATCGAGGAAGCACCCTACCCCGATAGTGTAGTGGTCTTAAATAAGTTAAATGGGAAGGTGCGGGAAGAATGTCTGAACGTGAAGGGTCGGTTGTTGAGATTGTACGACGGTTTTGAAGGTAGGGATTTCTTTTTCAATTTGTAGTGCGTTTTTATTGTATTACTATTTGTGCTACCTTAAGATCAATCTTGCTTATGATTTTCAGTTTTGTTTCACATAATAGAGCCTTCTCTAAAAACAGGAAAGCTCAACAACATTATGTAGTAATCTAATGGATAAACATCGTCATCGTCGAAGAGTAACCACGGAGTCTCCTGCTAGTTTTTCTCCGTAAGAAATGACCAATCGGAACCGTGCGAAATCTTTCGCGACGTTTCATAAGTGCCCATGTATATTATTTGAATATTTTGAATTAAAAAAAAAACTTTATCTAAATCGGTTCATCCGTTCAGGAGCTATGATGCCACAGACAGACACACAGATACATAGATACACAGATACAGACTTCAAACTTATAACACCCCTCTTTTTTGGTCGGGGCTTAAAAACAAATTGAGGTAATAACAGTGTCGATAAAATCCAACTTCCGGTACCTCGGGTCGCTTGTCCAAGGGGATGGCGAAGTAGACCGGGACGTTACGCACCGGATCAACTCAGGATGGATGAAATGGCGACAGGTCACTGGAACAACTTGCGGCCCACAGATGCTTCTCAAGTTAAAAGGGAAAATATACAAGTCCGTGATTAGGCCTGTCGTACTGTATGGATCAGAATGCTGGGCTGTGAAGAAGATGGATGAAAAACGATTGCATGTAGCGGAGATGAGAATGTTGAGATGGATGTGTGGAGTAACAAGAATGGAGGATATCATAAGGAATGAACATATTAGAGGAAGTGTGAAAGTGGCGCCTGTTACAGAAAAATTTAAAGGAAGTCGTCTGTCTTGGTATGGATATGTAATGAGGAGGGATTAAACGCATGTTACTAATAGAGTGATGGATATAAATGTTGATGGATGGAGAGGGAGAGAAAGGCCAAAGAAAAGATGGATGGATTGTGTGAGGACTGATATGAAAGAGAAAGGAGTAAATGATGCCGTGACGGTTGACAAGGGAGAATGGCAGAAGAAAACTTGTTGCGCCGACCCCAAGTAGAATGGTACAAGGGCAGGAGATGATGATGAACAGTGTCGATAAAATACTGAATTACAGAGAGGAGAAGTATCCTTAAACTCACAATTTCCATCAACGAACAAAATCAATGCACCACAACATATCCCTTTGTAGCAATCGTTAGCAGTTGCAAACTAGCGAACAAAGTCGCGAACAAAGTCGTAAGTTTGTGGAGTTTCACTTAAGATAGTTTGGTGCTTTGTAGCCACGACGCTACCAATGTTTTTTAATAGGGAAACAATACCCCAGCGATTACCGAGGGTCGGAAGTTTCCCAACGTATTGTTTAGTACGTGTTTATTGTTTTACTCTTAGGAGATAAGACTGGGTATATGCCTTTGTACAACTTTATCATGCTCTAAGTCGAGGGGTTTTAGAGTAGAGAATTAACGGGCTTTTAAGAGGGAGTTCCCTATGGGTATCCGTATGTTGGTTATGTGATTATGTTTTAGTTATGACGGTGGACCAGACCAGATAGTTAGTAAGGGTTGTTTATGAGTGGGTTTTTGCTGGCTGATGATACCAGATTAAATATGAACGTATTATTTGAGTCTAAATGTTGAATAAAAACGCGGGTGGCGCCGCAGGCCCGGTAGATACAAATAGAAAGATTTTGACATTAAAATATCGAAATATTCAAGAGTTCTTTTACAAGGCTGACCCTAATTTGCTTATCATTTATTTGAACATAAGTTTACGTCAAAATCTTCAGCCTTAGGCTATACGCCAACGATTTTTTAGAATAAGGCGGACGACGGTTTAAAAACTCGTCTCAAGGAAAATAGGCGAGTTCGTTGGTAAATGTGTACAGACTCACAGATCCTATACTTTGTTGCCTGTAAGGCATGTTTAGCTATATGTTTCTTGTCTGCCTAATTATATGAGTTACGTTAAAATTGAGGCCAAATTGGTAACCCAAAAGGATCGAACAAAAAAGGAGGTTGCGTGAGGCGCTATTTTCTGTCTATTCTATTTATCTAAGGTACCTACGTCTAGCAATTTTTTTGGTCGTTTTCACAACGACAGATTGCTGTTTTCGACTGATAGAATTTTTCGACGACGCGCTCTCAAATACAAAGAAATCCTTACAAACGTCACAACTACAACCAGAACCAGCTTCTTTAAATCAAGAAAAGGAAATGACCTCCCCCTTTCCTCAATACCAACAGCTCGAAGGTCGGTTTATCGAAAAGTTTGACGTACAAAAAATTTGTTCATCCACGATACAGGATAAAGAGTGTTATGAACTTCGGCGATAAGCCGGGGGTCAGGGCCGGAAGATATGGCGGTGCGACCGTCCGGCTGATGGACGGATTTTTTATTTTATTTTTGTTTTCGCCCAAAAATGTTTGCTTATATGGGCGTTATGGATGAGACTAATGACTGTTTACTGATAGGCTTTTACTGGGCATTTTTGGCGTTCATTTTGAAGATGAAATGCTCTTTGTTCCCAAATGACTAACAGTAATTATTTATGTTCGTTGTTAAAAAGCTTAATGTTTATTATAATCAGACATACATAATTTGTTTTTTCTAGTACTGGGGCACAGGCTTTATCTCTGTGAACAGAATTGGGTATTGGTGGATGTCACAACTGTGACTGTATTCGAAGTTTTAGTCTAGATCTTAGTATATGTAGCTTTATTCAAGATGTTTAACTTTTCCATTTTTAGAAGAGCGTGTAGGTACGATCCCATAGGGTTATGAACGATTGAAGGTCATCAGCATTCTCCTGCCCTTATCCCAATTTATTTGGGGTCGGTGCGGCGTGTCTTCTTAGGCCATTATTCTCTATTACTCCTCATCTCATTAGACACCTCCTTTCTTGCCATATCATCCTTCACATAGTCCATCCATCGTTTCTTTGGTCTTCCACTACTCTTATACCCGCCCACATTTATACTCAAAACTTTTCTCACGAGATTTTCCTCATATCTCCGCATCACATGCCCATATGACGACCACAACAACCAATTACCACACAGATACACCACATGAACGATTTAAGATCGAATTAAGATATGATGTAAGCTTTTTATATCATTCTATTGAATTACTGAACACTATTCCTCCGGTTTCTGAAAGCCTATTCAATTTAATCGATAAATCTTATGTCAATTGAATTGATAGGCGGTGGTATTTCCGTCAACCAATCGCTGCTAACTTGGATATTGATTACAGATTTTCGACGGCCAGAGCTTTCATTAATTGTAAGTTAAGGAAAAACGCAATGAAGTTACGGAAAATATTTTTATTCGATATTCCTATTCTATATATAGTTTTCTCCCTTTTTCCTATTTATAGTTTTCTCTTCTTTTTAGAGAATAGTCTGTATGGAAAAAAAAATTACTGCTCACTCTGCAAGAAAGCAGCATGGCTGTTTCTTGAATCTTGAGTTGCCTGGGTAACGTAATTTTTTAAGAATACATACGTAAACGCACGCCCTTTTTCCATAGGGGTAAGCAGGCACTACAAAACGCCACTTGCTACTATGCGATCCTTACGTAAGTACTCCTTTTTAATCCATGCATTTAAAAATAGTGATTCTTAAAAATGGACGGCACATACGTCCATCAAATGGAGACTCGCGGTACGTATTTCAAATAACCCTCTCCGGCTGCAGGCAGGTTTCTAAAAATAACTATTAAAACGTAGTCTTTTGTCCACGTGACTCCCAAACTCAAAATTATAATCCAGCCATCACAAACGGATTTGACTCAGAATGTGTACTTCTCAAAATAACAATACGACAAATGAGTGTGAATTTTATCATACTGGCTCAAAATAAAACACGTTTGCTTAAATTTTTTTTTTAATTATTTTGCACGATTGTTAGCATGATAACAGTAGTTTCTTTGTTTATTTATTTGATTTTGTAAAATTATGTATTTTTAGTACACGTCCGCTATACACATAATAATATAAGTACTCCAGCAATTCATTGTAATATGCTTGTGCACAGCATCTATCTGTATTTTTTAATAAACGCAAGTGCAAGTGCACATTTTGCGAAGTGCACATTCTGCCTCAAACCCCCACAAACTACCCTAAAAGTATTAAAACGGTCTCGTAAATACATTATCATCAAAACAACACGTTTATTCGAAGTACCAAGCAATCGGCATGTCTAATCAGCCAATGTTCTTTGACCTCTAAGCTTGTATTCATTCAAACATCTCCTGGTCACACCTCACTACAAACTGTACCTTATATCATGTTGTTAAAGTTGACTTGTGCTTGTGTTTCAATGGTACATACGACGCAATGACGCGTAATGTTTGTGGAGCATTGGTCACAGCTATCAGAGGGTGATAAGAGTGATACATTCCAATAATAAAGTGGATGCTTTCTTTGTATTATGGCAGTTAGTGAAATTGGATACTAATTTGTGATGTTATTTTGAACTGAAAACGCAGTGTCAGCTTGAAAAAAAAAAGAATTTAAGTTTAGCTCATCATCAATTTACAGAAAAACAATTCTACATACGATTGAAATAACATTTGTCAACCATTTCATAGCTGTTTTATTATTAATTACGTACAGTCACGCATAAATTACACTTAAGCTCGTAACTTGACGGTTTAATTTACGTTTTGTCAGAATTGATACAAATATCTGCGGCTTCCGACGTCACGGCGCGGCGCCGCCGGCGTAAAGGGCTTTGCTTTGAATACCTACGACACGGTTAGATGTGATGTGTAGGCTAACGAACGTGTTTACAGTGAGTATGTTAATGAACGAGAGTAATTAGCTGATTGAATATGATATTTTATGTGTGTTTAAAATTTTATAGCCATAAAAGTATGAGGAATAGTGTGAAAAGCGCCTCATCCTCCATTGAACAGAATATATGTATACTTTCCAGATTGTGGTACAATATAGGAAGTCTTTTTAAATAGAGAAATATACCTAGTATATCCAGTTATGTACTGATAAATAATGTTGTAGGTACATAGCACCGAGTTGCCGTATCTGGCATACCATTGTGAAATCCGCGATGGTTTGTGTTGATATGTTTATGTTTTTCTAAATGGTTTGTAACATAATGATTTTTGAATTTGATTTTTATTAGCCTTGTATTTCCCACTGCTGAGCAAAGGCCACCCCCATATACTACCAGGTACTCCTCTCCTGCGCCACCTCCAACCAGCCTCCGTGATGCACGTCAAGATCATCTCGCCATCTCTTTCTAGGCCAGCCTCGGCGGCGCCGTCCATTCTCAGGCACCCATCGTGTTGAGACCTTTGCCCAGCGGTCGTCATGCATGCGGCTCACGTGACCCGCCCAATCCCATTTGAACCTGGCAGCCTTTTTGCCTACGTCTGCAATTCCTGTTTTTGAGCGCAGCGTAGTGTTCCGTATTTTATCTGTTCTTTTTGCACCCAGAATGCTGCGCTCCATTGCTCTTTGGCAGACCCCAAGGCGGCACTTTTGCGGTTCGGTGAGTGGCCAGGTCTGAGCAGGGAAACTTTTTAATCTTTTATTTTGAACAATTAAAGATAAAAAAGTTATACTATAATGTTGGGCGGTAAATAAGTTCTTCACGTACCGAAGTGTCCGGCCCTTCTTCTTAAACATCGAACTCTAGATTCAACCACTGATAGTTTTGGCATGGCGTTGCTTTTGCCAATTTCCGCAATACAATTAGAGACCTACACTTTAATACCAAAGCGATATTTTATACATACATTTTATTCATTTTACCTCGGATCATGTTAATTTAAAACATGAAAACAAAGTAAGCATCTTTAATTCCCTGTTGTTTTCCCTGTTAGTGTCAGCTAAGTCGTCATAAGTAATTATCTCAGTCCAATCATGTTTATGAGTGTCGGTATTATGTGGAAATTAACACAGGTAAACAAAGAAACCTTTATGTTATCGTTGGGGAGAAAATTAAAAAAGTATTTTCCTTGTTTATCAGCAACATTTGGATGTTTTAGAGTTTTATGTAAAAATATATTAATAAAACCGTACTTAGACTTCCCATCATTGATCATATCCGGGATCATTATGGTTAGATAGAAAAAAAGTTAATATTTTTTTACGAAAAAATGTTTTTAAATCATAAAACTTATTCGCCAAATAGATTTGGCGGACGTAAATAGACGTCATTTAACAAGAGTAGTTAAAAGCTCTGGGCTATTATAAAAAGTCAGATGGCTTTGGCAGGATTCAGGTTTTTTACCTGAAGGTGTGCTGAATATAATATAAAGCGTGATTTTTTTTATATTACATAAGGGATAGCGTACTGATTCGTGCCCTCCACTGCCAGACACTTTGTGTGGTGGAAACCCCTCGCCAGACACCTTGTACGTGAACTACGAACTACGTAATTTATTATCCCCCACGACTCTTATATACCATTGCATTAATGTATTAGCACCATAATTTCCGCGCGTTAGAAATAAGAGTCGTTTCTCAGTCATAATATATTTCTTTTTTTTAAATGCAATGTCACGTAAGTAGTGAGGTAAACAAAATGCGTAGATGATGGCTATGTTATTATGGGTAATGCTACACAAGCTGTAGATTCATAAATTGTATAATTTTGCTCTATCACACAGCCATAACTAAAAAACATTTACAATTAGTTTTTATCATTTTTTTTTTAAATAGCTCGAGGTTCCAAAAACTATCCAAAATTAAACTTCGTGTTTGCTCTATCATCAGTAAATGCTGAAAGGATACGTGGTCAAACTTATACGTTTTAGTTCGTAAAAAAACTGCTTGCATAGTAAAGTAACTTTCACATAGAACAGAAAAAAAACATGCACAGCTTTCGGGAACATTTAGTTTTCGCGTTCAAAGGAGTGTTTGCTAATTCAGTTTAATCAGTGAAACCAAACGCAGAGCAAAAACTATTATTTCACTACAGGACTGCGAAATACAAATATTGTAGTACCGTTCCAAGTAGAATTTAATTCTAAACGTTACATAGTTTCGAGCCCGCACCTATCCGTGCATAAAACTTAATTACAGTGTTCTGTATGAATATTAATAAACCGTTATGGTTTTCTGTTGTAACGCCGGAACGTGTTTCGGGAATATGATTTTATTTAAGTTAAAAGCATCTAGTAATAATGGTCTTTGTTCATTTTAATGTACAGTCAGCGTCAATTACCTATATACAGACGAACAGACTGTACAAACTGATCTGAACAACTATGTAAATTAAATATTAACTCAATGACACACGGAATGTTTCAGAATGAAGACAGTACACGAGAGCTGTCATTCTGACAAGAACTTTATCCAATTGAGATAAAGTTTAATTTTCTTAGTTGTTGAAATCGTTTTGACCACTCTGTTCGTCCCGATATTTTTGATGTTAGATATATTTTCCCGTAAGGCAATTTTTATTAGGTAAGTAGGTATTTCCTTAGACAGATTGTATTACGAAAAACATAGTTCGATATTATTTCTATTTATTACTTTATTTTTCTTGACGATGACGGTTAAATAAGATATGCTCTTTTTCAATTCAATTATTCGAAAACTGGTTGTTATCGCACCACGATTAGGTTCAACATACAACGAATTTTACACTCGTGGATTTTTTTCATTTATCACACACGAGGGTATTACTTTTCCTGATTTTGCCACAGATAACATTAAACAACTTACGGTCCATTTCCATTTAATCGGCGATGATTGCTATTTTTTTTCACAGCAGAGAGGCGCATGTTTTTAAGGCCTTCATATTTAATGAAAATTTTAATTGTTTTCATGAACAGAATATCATAATACCATTATTATTTATAAAAAAAATTGCTTTTATCAACAAATTAACTAAAAGTATTCGAATTTTCTATTTTTCATATTAGGCTGTTCAGCGGCTTCATATCTTTGCCTCTCCTTCAACCTGGCGAAAACAAAGCGCGGGAAAAAAAGCATATCATTTAATTTCCTAACAGTTCATGACAAAAATACTTTTCGTTCTATTATTATTATATTTCTTCGAAAGTGTAATGAAAATCGTCGTTTGATACAAGTAGGCATTTGTTACTGCAGTTCTCGACTCCATAATACCCTCGCCTGGCGGCTCGTGTGTGTATTCCGCTCCGGCCGCAACAATAAACTTTCCCCACTTATATCAAAATGTACTATTTTTATATCCGAGAACTTTGTTCAATGATGATCAAAAAACAGCGAATAATAAGATAACGTTAGCGATGATCAACATAAGCTTTATATAGGTACATTTGTAATAAAACAACATAACCATAACCAAATAGCTCCAAATGAACTAACTTCTCAGTATTAAATTATTACATTATACAAATACTCCTAGTCGTGTAGAAAATAAGATTAGACACCATTTATTCCCCCTTCTGCATTTTGTTTGTTCATAATTAAATCAAGGAAGGCATTAACAACTCTGTGCTTGTTAATTACTTACTCTTCTTGAGAGTCATAATTATTTATTGCGTCAAGATAAAAAAAAACTTAAACCCACTGTAAATAAAGTTACAATTTCAGAAATAGGTTTTAATCTAGAGTCAAAAGTGCAAGATAAACTATCGCCAGCACGTAGGTAAATACGGTAAGTTATCGTTGTTGCAGTTTGTAGAATGTATTTAACCCAGATATATATTTTTTAAGCGTTTACCTATTATAACAATGTAACATCATGCCTAAAATTGCCGTGTTAAAGTGCCATGAAACAGGGGGTGAACATATTGCCATCAAAATGGCACTATTCTGGCTCCAGTCAACTACTAAGAAATTCCACATGGAAATACAAAAACATTTCGACAAGGGAATCGAGCCCAGAACTATGAGATCTTGGGCCACAAGCGTTATCGTTTGTGCAACCGCTCAGCAATAATGCTTGTGACCACTGGACCCGTGACTCAATCACTACTCTGTCACTTTTGTATGACACTGGCGCTTCCCATCAAGTAATTAACAACTTACCTACATCTCATTCACACCAAAAAGGTCTATAACCACCAAAAACAATGGACAACTCACCACCAAAGTAAACAAGCCATGTAACCACACAAACACACATAATACACACACAATTACATTTAAAAAACACAATATAATTATGTTCGAAACAATATAATACATGTTCAAAACAACATCACACATGTTTGAAACAACATAATACATGTTTTGACTCCTGAGACCTTGCCATTAATTACTGCAGCCATTTGTTTACCTTCATATTATGTTAACTAACTATTTATAAGCTTTTGTGGCTATTAATTGGGTACAGAACTAATTGTTTTGTAGGTTTTCGAGAGGGAAGATAGAACCATTTGTGTTTTGTTTAATGATCATGTATTTATTGGGATCGCCAGACTGTTTACCGATTGGTGTTCAGATAATACCTAGATAACGCAAGAGCACCTACTTCGTGTTCCCAGCTTAAACATTTTATGCTTAACGTGGCTATTGTCGCACCAAGCTAATTTGTTTAAAACAACAACGTTATAACTCAAAAACTTAATTCTAGGTATTTAACCAAAAAATTAACCGACTTCCAAAAAAAAAACACAAAAAAAGTGGAAAATAACTTTACTTTCGGAAATCGGTGACTAGGTATTGTTTGTTTCATTGACTTTTTTGGCATCGATTTCCGAAAGTAAAGTTATTTTCCACATTTTTTTTGGATTTCGGTTATTTTTTTGCAAAAACTTTTTATTTTACCCTTTTTAGTTATCGCATCACATACAAATCCTTGTCAAGTATCAATTTCGCGATTTCTTTTACTTGAACGACATATTTTTTCCAACTATTTTGATTTAAAAAACAAACTGCTGAATCGATTTTGATGAAATTTCTATGGGACCAATCGAGAAGTGTATCCTTTCAGATAAAGCAGAATTTTTCAAATCGGTTTCTAAATGACGAAGATATGAGGTAACAAACACAAAAAAAAATACAACCAAATTGAGAACCTCCTCCTTTTTTTGAAGTCGGTTAATAACAAAAACGTAGTAGTAACTTGTTTGTATAATAACTAAATAGTGCTTATGACGTCATAGTTGGTAGTAAAAAAATGGCACGCTTGGTTTTCATACGGATCGTAATACTTGCGTTATATCTGTGGTCGTGTTAATATATATATCGGTTGTTTTAAAGGATAAAGTAACATGACTGCTTCAATGATGTAGAAGTCGCTAAATTGGCTGCTGAGTGTGGATTCCAGAGTTCGACTCCTAGGGCGGCTGAAGTTTTACTGGGTTTTTTGTTCGTGTATTTTGGCATATGATTTACACAACCTTCATTTTTGTACTATGTTTATGTTATACTATGTTTTTGTATTTTTAAATAATGTAATATTTTTAAAATGTTGTTAGTTTAATCTTTTCTAATTCGGTTGCATTAGGGTAAACCCTGTAATGATAGTTTAAGGTGGTATAAATAAATAACCTCACTGGCGAAATATTTATGAGTGTACGAAGCTTAGTCAACCTCAGCAAGGAATACAGTCATAATATTATGTTGCGTCAATCGTTCGTACATTACCTAGGAATTCACGACCTCGCAGTTCGTCAATCTACGGTTTTAATCACACGACTATTTTGGTCAAATTTTGTAAGAAGTTTGTCTAGGAACTATGACTAATACTAGAGTTTAGCCAAAAAAACAAGAAAACCCGCTAAGATGAATCAACAATCTAATAATCATCTTCCCGAATCATTTCTCTGTCACTGCGCCATGAATTAGAAAATTGACGTCTCTTCATAAAACGTGTACCTCATGTAATACTACACTGTTAGTTGTTTCACAGGTTACTCGTTGTAGTAGATTCTGCTCCCATAAGCCAAGAGCGGTAACTCAACAAATCTATGTTTGAAGAAAACAGGGAATATGTGAAAAAGAATATAGCATAACACCACGCCTGTGCCTCGAAGGGGTTAGGCAGGGGTGTAAGATAGTAACCCACATTTCACTAGTTATGTTTTAGTCTCATGTAAGAGGGGACGAGGCTATTGTCATCATCTGGGCTCAGATCTAGACTCCGTGGCTGCTACTGAGAAATTCCTGGTTGAAAAAACCAATATAATTTTGCCAGTCGCACTTGCTACCAACGCGCAACGAGGCAGTGACACATTATTTCAAAAAGTATCAAACATAATTAGTTCCAAAAATTAAATATGCTTTTCTTACTACTTTTTACAAGCTCTTATTTTGTTTAACTTGTTTTATGTTACAATAAAGATATGGTTAAGTACTTTAATTAGTTTATCTGATGCGAGATGTTTTAAGCTGTTGTCAAATGCAAAAAAAAAACAGCATTTTAGATTTTTTGAGTTACCGCTTTTTGGCTTATGAGGGCAGGGATTGTAGTAGTAACCTACGTACACTAGTCGAGTTCCAATTTACACGCCAATGTAAACAGCTGGGAGATTATTTGTCTTTGGAAACCGAATTAATACGTGGGTAGTCAGCAGTTTATTTAAATGTAACTACAAAAGTTTCTACTCTTCTAAAGTAAGGTGTTTCTAAAACAGTTAGTTATGAAAGTGTTTTTTGTCGATATTTACATATATTTTTTCATAAAACTACCTGTTTTACTTGATACTCTTTTTGTTCTTAAGACATTTAAATGCAGGTCTTTATCGTTTATAACGAGAAAAATAAAGTTTTAGTATTAATCTACCCTCTTACCTAAACAAAAAGGACCAACGAGAAATAAAATGAAAATAAAACTCAAAGTACCCACCTTCACATAAAACACAGTCCACTAGCGTTAGCACAGTGCACTCGTGGTTATCACTTATCACAGTTATCACTGACGGACAGACACTCGGTCACGACGGGCTCCCGAAGGCGACTGAGAGCGTCACACTCGGGAGACGGTACTCTTGATAACATAAGCGGTATGCATCTTTTTGAAATTCGAACTGTCAATTAATTGATTTTGTTTTTTTTATTCGTTTTTTTTTTTGCTATGGTCCATTTATGAGGCAAATTCTCTTTTTTATACCTATTGTGGCAATTCTGTATGCTGCTGTATGTTTTCTCTATTAAATGGCGTAAGATTCTATTCTCATATCATTTCAGTCATGGAAATGGCAGTTTTGAACAATTTTGTTTTCATGAAGTTTAATACCAAATGTTTTCACGATTTAGGCATACTTTGAATTCTAAAATCTCATTTATCTCTGTAATAGTTACAACAACAAACCAAAACTCCACACTTCAATATCTCGCACAAGTATTAGTTACGAATATACAACCGAACCATGAAACAGTACAAAACATTCTAAGAAACTCATAAAATAAAACACCACAAGAATAATTTATTTGACTCATGTGATTCTGTCACTGGCTGTACATTAGTTGTCCTTTATTTAACCATCTGTCAAAAGCGCTCACAACAGTCGACTCATTCCTGTGTTAAAGTTTATCTCGTATTTGTAAACATCGTTTTCATTTAACTACACTAGCTAGTTAAGTAATTATTTGTAATGAAGCTATCATTAATTTACCGACAAAGTATATTGTCTTGTTATAAATTAGACAATTTAGTTGTCTACACTATTTCCAATACGATGACGTTTTGAGTAGGTTATGGTACAAACAGTTTTGATGGTGACCACAGACCGCTAACAACAACTGATGCGACACTACTCATAGTTGTTCGCGTGGTGTGGACAAACCGAACGGACTGGGGAGAGGGCCAGACTGCGGACAGCATAGATAGATAGAGCCCTTAAAAGAAAGGCTCTACAGACCCACGCCGAGAATGCCCGAGAACATCCGAGAAGCGTGAATTTGATTGGTTTCTCGCCATTTCGTTCTCGCGCTCACCTCTTCTGCGATCGGTGTCGGTTTTCTTGCCCGCTTCAAAAGGTTTCTCGGTTGAGAAAAGAGAACGTTGTCACATTCTTGTTCGGTCTCGGTGCCAAGAGGTAAGGGGCTTCGCACGCTGTTATGCCTGTTCTACTAGCTAGTCTATGGCTGAGTAACGATTACTTAATCTGTGGTCGTCTGTTATTTCTAGGCATTTTTCAAATTATTTCGTTCACTTTTGAGTTTTGCTAATAGCTGCTGCACTGTCGTCCATTCCGGATGACGATTTAGAACTCAAGTGACTCAAGTGAGAAGGTCCATGAGTGTAGAGACCTTCACGGTTCTCGCGCTATGTCCCGGCGAGCCTTCTCGCCGAGACTTCTCTCGTGAGTTTGTACGGCGTATTACAGGTAATGCACTGAAATATCGGTCACAGTCTGGTTTGACCGCACTTTGACAAAGTGTATAAATTATTTGTTTGAATCTCGAGATTTTGGGAGTGTAAATTCGTGAAAATCATTTATTACTGACAAGATATAATTGCTGATAAGAAGATTTGTACAGCCCATTAACAAAAACTTAGCACTTACAATGATTATTTGGATAGGCACCTAGTAATTTAGCGTAATATAAACTTGTACATAGCTTCCATACAAATTTTGATTATTGTTAATTCCATTAGCTACAAACTCTAATGGAAATTACTGAAATTACTTACTCATTTAACTTAACTAGCTAGTTTGGAAACAAAACTTACGAATTATTAATTGGACTATCAAAGTAATAAAACAATAGCTTGTTAAAACTGGATGTGAAAATAGGAGAAATAATTGACTCAGTAGCGTCAATTTTTTCTCCTTTTTAACCGACTTCAAAAAGGAGGAGGTTCTTAATTCGTCGGAAACTTTTTTTATGTATGTTCCCCGATTACTCGAAGATGGTTGATTACCGAGTTGAAAAATTCTTCTTTTGTCTGAAAGGATATACTTCCCGATTGGTCCCATAGAAATTTTATCAAAATCGGTTTAGTAGTTTGGTTTTTAAATCAAAATATTTGATAAAAATATGTATGTTATCCAAGTAAAAGAAATTGCGAAATTGATAGTTGACAAATTAATTGGCTTTGTGTGTGATACGATAACTAACAAGGGTAAAATAAAAACTACTTTGCAAAAAAATAACCTACTTCCAAAAAAAAACACCCAAAAAATTGAAAATAACTTTACTTTCGAAAGTCGGTGGCAAAAAAGTCATTGAAACAAACAATATTCACTGACTTCCGAAAGTAAAGTTATTTTCTATTTTTTGGTGGTTTGTTTCAATAATAAATGGACCTATTCTAAACCTTAATCTCGTCAGCTGGAAAGCAATGGTCATCCATTGCTTTACACCTCATGGTTTGTTATGGAACGAGCGTGCTTGAAAGGGTTACAGGTGGTCTATTGTTCTTATTTTTGTGTTAAGGTATTTTAAATTAGTTGGGCTTAGCAGGTGCGGCAGCGTCAGTGGCGTTCATTATGCCCTCAAAAGTGCAGGTCAGGCAAGTCAGTTGATTATATACGGTAGGGAACAGAGACGTTGGCATGGAGTTACAGATTTTATTTACCAATATACTAGGAGTAATACCTACTCACTAAGAGCTGCGTATGTTTTCGAAGCCATCACTAATGCATCACCCGAAAATCCTCAGCTTTTATTTACTCGTTACAAAAACACTTGAATATAAAAAGTGCCACATAAAATGCGAGGCAGTTTCTCCGCGACTGAACGCCGCCACATTTCAGCGGGATTTATTTCGCTGCCGTCACTCAACGCGGAATAAATTCTACTTGACGGACAGACGACGCATTTCATCCATTGTTTTTCCACTTAAATATTTGTCTGATTTGTTTGAATACACTTTAAAGAGCGAACTGCTCTTAGAAATGCCACTTATGTTTTTAAGAATGATCATTACCTAGAGATCTTAAAGTTAAGCTGTTTTTCACGCAAACAACCTTTTCATTATTCTAGTTTTCTGCGTATTAGTCGGCTTTTCAAAATCGTACGAGTATATCTATAATTCAAATGTTTTGGTACGATTTCTGAGAAGCAAAATCTTGCTAACTGACTAATCTGTTAACTGCATATATCGTATAGTTACGCGTCGGTATAAATCCTGCCGACTTTTAAGGGTCCTAATATATCGTCGATACACGAAAACCTTAAACTGTCGCCCATTTATACAAAATGATATCTAAACGGCGTCATATCTCGATAACACGGAGATTTATTTCTATATAAATACTGAATAATAGGCGACCCTCGTCATAGAGCGGACATCAGGAGTCGAAACTCGGAAGTAATAGGAATTTTGTACCTTTTATATTACTTACAGGGAGTTTTGTAGTTCGCGAGACGGCCGATTAAGGTTTGATGTCTGTCTATAATGGACAGATGAATTTATTGGTTATTCTGACCCCCATCAAAGGAAAAACCAATAAATCCATCTGTCTATGACTAACCCTTAGCTGTAAAGATTACCTGTTTGTATAGAGAAGATCAATCTGAACAGACAAATCTGTACCAATGCCTAAGCGAGTAGTTACCTTTAATAGGTAAAAATCAGTTCGGAGAACAGTCGATCCGGTCATCATAGACACATACGTAGATCTTAATGCTGTAACAGCCACACAAGTGGTAGAAATGAATTAAAAAGAAATAAATATGAGATAAAAAACTAAGGTGGTATACTGTTGATCAACCGTTTATAATAAAATCACCCTAAGGTTCATAAATGTAGTAAATACCTAAGAGAACTCTTTGAACTTGAACTTCACTACCAACACATCAGAACGAATTTATGACCTCTGAAGTCTAAATAAAAATGAAATTGAATGAACCTGGTGAATAATCATTCTCCCAGGTCGTATTTTCACCTCGGGCCGCATCTCGTCATTTCGGCGTGGGCGCTATAAACCTGACAGCCCATCCCGAAGTCACTCGCGCGGGTATTTTTAATTAAGCCCATTACGTAGATATCCTCGCTCCAAAAATAATCGTTAAAGTGAATAGTGTGCTTAGGACTGTGGACCACTTGTAGCTATGCTGTGGGTAGATACTTAACTAGGAATGATTGTTCTATAAATATAATACTAACAGCCGCACGCGTCGATCTTCAAGGTTAAGCAGTACTTGTCGACGTTGGTCCGTGGATGGGTTACCATCCACTAAAAACTAGTCAGTTTTTAGGGGAACATGCTTTTTGGGGCTTGGAGGGAAGTCTCCCTCCAAGCCCCAAAAAGCATGTTAAGCCGTTGGTTTCGGTTGTTATCTGTAGATCTTTGACAGTCGTTACCTACAGGTAGTCAAGAGTCTGACATCTAGTCTTACCAAGGGGTATAGTACTGCCCAGTAACAGGGTTGTGAAGCTCAGATAGGCAGTCTATTTAGATGAAAAACTAGTATTTAGATGCATCTGGGTAGACTGGAAGCCGACTTCAACATAATCGTAAAAAGGCGAAGCAGATGACGATGATTATGATTGATATTAACAGTCAAGGCAAAAACGTCACCACCATTCACCATTTACAACATGTGGTGGTTCAAAATACTAAGGTCGTATGCATGTCGAAAATGTAATGCAGCAATTAAAATAATGTTCTCCGATTCCGAGAACAGGAACCAAATTTTACTACACAAAGTAGTTTGAGACAATATTGTCCTTTCAGAGAACTAAGTGCTTTTAATGTACAATCTAATATTGTCATACACAGACCATATTCTCAGAATACCAGAGGTCCAAAACAGTTAAATCCAGGCGATCTACGCAATGGCTGGAAGCTTTCTCCGAAACCAATTAACTAGTGTTTCCTTGGGCAACTCAGCAATGCACACTATTTCCTTATCTGTCATCTTGGGGAGTTGGCCATATTGGATTGAGAAAGACGTCACTTAGCTAACCATGCATTGTCATCCAAACTAAATGTTTATGCAAAATTTCAGCTCAATCGGTTGAGGATAATTGTTTTAAAATTCACTTTCGAGACTTGACCTGAACAAACATACAAACATTGCAAGTTAAATAAAAGTGTAAAAATCAGGCGTATCGTACGCCCATAGCTGCAAGCTAACCACTCGGCCACGAACTACACGCTCAAGCGACATCACGCGAGTTGCAACACAGACTGCAGACACAACAAATTAAAACAATTGCTTAGAGTACGAGCTAGCGCGACGCAATTTGCTACACATCAAATCCTATATCCTATACTATTAAATGAGCAATATATGTAAATATAACGGCTGTAACGATTTCGATGAAAGTTCCAATATGATTATGGGTTTACGAGGTCGAAACATTCTAACTAGGGCTCATATCTGGGAAAATTTGTTTTCGCTATTTTCACCGTAGCAGAGTTCGGCCGCCCAGGCACTAATAAATAATTGGACTCATGCGGACAAAACTAGTACACACGCACGCGCGTGTATTTTGACGCATCGTATTGCCTGAGGTCGTGGAAGGGGCGTAATAGCATGTTTTTTAAAACATACCGCCAGAGCGAGTGATTAGTCCAACCAATCAGAACTGTATCCGACGTTTTATTCCTATTTCTATGCCTGGAAACGTAGCTAAGCTAATCCCATATCTTTCAATACCAACCCATGGAACCAAGTCTAACGATGACTATAAACCCGAGACGTCGACAAACATAAAATGAATAGCAGAAATATCTCAACTTACACTGGATTGGTGGCTTAAATGGAGTGAAAATAAAGAGAGTGAAAGATAAAACAGTTTCATGATGAAACAAGTGTTGTTTTCAGTTTTAGTAATGTACTCGCTTTTGTGATTGTTCAAATGAACGAGAGCAGAGTAATTGGTGATAACGGTGTCGGTTTCACTGTTTTAAATAGTTTGAGCAGTTACGTTGATAAGGTTTAATGGCGACTAGGATTTTTTGAAGAGCTTCTAGGCTTTTTTTAGTTAAAATAGAAAGAAAGAAAACCTATTAAGGTATTTGTCTCGCACAGGACAGAACAAAATGAAGAAATAACCATTGTTTTTCAACGTATAAAAGGACTAACAAAACCTTTTTTACGATTAATGTGCACAAGAATCTTTTGGCACGTGGTCAAAATCGGAACCAACGGTTGGCATCTTGTTTTTTATACATTCCATAAAATAAGAATATTTATCAATTGCTCCTTGTCAACGTAATTTGAGCGTAACTTATGTATGGAGAGAGAATTCAAATTCGTATCAACGTAAAGAATAAAGCAAGTTAATAAAACGATCGCATCTTTATACATCAAATATAGGCACTAATTTCAAGATTGAATGACAAGCTCTTGGATAAATAATAGAAGCGTACAGGTAAATCTTCAAGGTTAAGCCGCGCTTGCTTAGGTCGGCCTGTAGATGGGTGACCATCATTACATACCAAGTTTTAGCTGTTGGTCCCGGCTGTCACTTGTAGATCTTTGACAGTCTTTACAGGTAGTCAGTGGCCCGAAAGTCTGGCAACCAGTTTTACCAATAGGCAGCCGCTCCATGTAAAATACTGGTATACAGCTGCATCCGGTAAGAGTGTAAGCCGACCCCAATAAATTTGGGAAAAGGCTAAGCAGATGATGGTCAAGATTAAATGACTAAATTCATTCCTGATTCTCTCCTCTCACATTACTCAACTCAGTCACTAATAATTCACTCGTCTAGCAATTTCAGTGTTGATAAATGACGTCATCAGCTGACTAAGTGACGTCACGAAATTCACGACGAAATAAAAAAGTTCTATAAGTACTTTTACATTATTTAAGTTCATGTTTCCGTAATGTCGGTCATCCATCAGAAAATGGAAATTAAAGTTAATTATGTGGGTTGACAACATATGGGCAGCTTCAAAATTAATGATTCAATCTTCATTCAATTAATTTTTGGTTGTTAAAATATTTACTTAAATAAATTATTCCACACCGATCCTACTATATTATATTATATAATTTATGTATAATGGTTTAATTTATGTTAGCAGAAAGACACAAGGTTTATTAATCATTCTGTGGTCACTGATTCTCTTTATTGTCAGTCATACGGAAGTTTTGAAAGATTTTGTTGGGGGCATTCCATGTCTAACTGCAGTTATCGGATACTGCTGGCTGGATACAGGAGTTTAACAATTTTAAACTTACACAAAAAAAATACGAGTAGTAAAGATTAGGAAGAATAATGGTGTAAGAGTTTTATGAATTCTCCTCAACGAGATTATTTATAAATAATTTGGTTTCGCAACTAGCAAATTTTGTTCTCCATTTAAAATTAACTAGCTGTTGCCCGCCACCTTCGTTCGTTTTTAAATTGCTACAAAATGTTACTCTCTCTCTGTCTGAATCGGATTTAGTTAACAAATTCAAGGATATTTTTGCATGGAACCCTAATTCTCTTTTTAAAATAAAAGTAATTTACTCCTTATAACATCAGTTATCGGCCAGTAAAAGCCCCGTCAAAATCGGTCCATCTGTTTCAGAGATTAGCCGAAACAATCAAATAGACAGGCAGTCAAAAATAAAAAAGACGTTTTGTTATAAGTGTCGTAATATACTTTCATAATTATGCATTCATCAAATTTTAGTTTGAAATTACAAACAGACATTTCAATTTTATTTATTTGTTTTGATAGTTATGTAAAAATCATAAATCTAACCAATAAAGCGCCTTGTATCTATCCCACACTCTTTTAATATACTATTAACTTATTCTCAGTGGGATAAAACTGTTCAGGCCGCACAATAACTTCGGCCCATTTAAAGCAGACGCAACAAATTGCCAGGCAGGCACCATTTAAATGCAAGCGATTGTTATCAGGTTTAAGCGAAAATCTTGGCTTGCAGCGCTTACTTCGCTTTTATTAATAGGGTTCTGGATAAAAGCACTCATTACCAGTATTTGACTTTTTTAATAAGCGATTTAAGTAACAAAAGAAAAACCTTAAGGGAATTTATAAAACTTGTCTTCGTAATACAAGATAAACAGATATAAAGAGCCTTTTAAACACGAGCTTTCTATTAATTTGATAGCAAAAAAACTACCCACAATTTTTTCCTGTGAAGATGGACCTACATTATAATAATTATAAGTTTACATAACCTTTGTAAAAAAAAAATATAAAATTTACATAGGTTCAGAAGCCACTTTGTGTTAAGGAGAAAAACTCAAAAGGAGAACATGTTCGAAGGAATTAAGTATACAGGTTAAAAAATGTGATAAGTAGTTAGGCACTTCATGTACATTTTATAATTTATACATGAAAGTTTATCAAAACATAATCTAAAGCTACTGTGTTTTTATTGTAACGTAGTTTACTTAGGTGTATCAGAAAATAAGATAGGTACCTGCCTTTTTTAATATCCTTGAAAAACTTGTATCAAATTGTACACAAAGAAACAGTTTTTTTACAAGGAGGTCCCATATACAAAAGAAATCGTCAAAATATCTTTTGTGGGTAGGTCAAGTGAGGAGAAAATAATTCACGGTGTTGTTAAAAATGTGCTTACAAGGAGACCTTTGCGTAGCGGCCGATAAAAATAGCAGCAAGAACGTTACAGCCTTAGTACGGAAATTACGTAATTTAAAAATTCCAAGACCTTTCTACAGAAAATCTATTTTTATTTTCAGATCAACACAAAATTGAAGGAAAGCGATACTTAGGTAAACATTTTTTCATCCTGAATTTTGTTAAGAGGGGTATCTTAATAAAAATGCAAATCCAGTCGAGACGAGCGTGTTTAGACGTCTGGGGTCTTTCATCCCCTAATAATAAGTCACCCCCTGCAGAACCCCTGCCTTTTTATTTCCGGGCTATTTGCGAAGTGATTTCATTTCTTGTTAAAAGTTAAATTTCTGTTTTTTGGAGCAACGGGGGATTCCGCTGAATTATTCTTGTTAGTTTCCTGTCAACGTCTGTCGATTCGATTACAAGTGAAAAAGAAGTATTTTTCAAGTTATTTATGAACTCTGCGTGTTTAGAGAGGAAATCGAAGTATTTTCTTCTGTTTATTATCTAATCTTAGACTTTAGTTATAACACTTACAACGGACCAAAGTGTTAAGCTATGTAAAAAGATCTCAGTAGCAATAAAAATCTCATTGGCAAGGAATACAAAGAAAATATCATAATGTTTGTTTTTGGTTTTTCATTCAAACTTCAAATAAAATTGAAATATCTAATTTTTAAAGATTTATACCTATTCACACGTATCTACATACATTTTAATGTTTCAAAGCTTTTAACCTTTTTATAGTCTTCTTTATTTGAATTCAGTATGTACAGTCACGACCACCAATATGTACACACTTAGCAACTTTCAATAGTGATTTTCTCCTACTGTTCTGATTAAAATTTCACATTGTTACGAAAATAGCATTTTGGAACTCATATTTTTATGAAATAGATCCTATCTCCAAGTTCAAATCGTTATTTCTCGCGAAAATTGCTTTTAAATTTAGGAAAGTGTATACATATTGGTGCTCGTGACTGTACATTATTTACAAACTACAAATAGATTTAAAATGATAATAAAAATATGTAAAAGTATCACAATTGTTCATATAATAAAAATATTTAAAAGTATCAACATCGTTGTCAAGCTATAACTGTATAAAATAAAAATAAAAAAAACAGAAAAAGTCCTTGTTCGCAATACCATTCCCTCTTTAGCACTTTATCTCAACATTTGTCAAGAGTTCCCCAAATCCTTTTAAAGCTTTGCCTATATGTCTACATAGTTTTTTTTGCCAAACGAATTTAATTATGCGAAGTAATTGCAGGATCGGTACAGCTTTCGTGCCTAACTTATGGCGTTGACCTAGTTCTAGCTATTTTCGTGTCCAATTTTAATTCAACATCGCAAAATAGCTACTTCGGTGCTTTTTTGTGAAATGTCTCAAAGATTAATTTATAAAAGTAGTGCAAAGTTTAAATGACAAAATTGATATATTTATTTATTTATTGGAATTTTGTACACACAAATCATATACAGTAGATAACATACATATATTATATACAAAGAGCATCACAATATAGTATAATAACATACATATGGGGTGGAATGGACACCGACGCGAAAACGGAAACCACATAGTCAGTACATCATTCTGAACCCCCCACAAAGAAATTATTTGTCGCTTATTAAAAAAAAACACATGTTTCCTACATAAGTGCAATACCAACACGGTCAAAATGATTGTATGGAACAGCTGATGATGTTTTTTTTAATAACCGTCGAAAAATTTCTATGCGGGGTTCAGAATAATGCACTGAGTATGTGGTTTCCGTTTTCGCGTCGGTGTCCCCCCCACCCCGTATAGACAAAGAGTACCGCTTATTTTAATTAGAAAAAAGATTCAAAATTCAAAGCATTCCGTCTCGAAGATTACTCTCGGTAAAACTAAAATGAGGGCGACCAGAGCCAACAACATTAAAGACTATGTAGGTACGTAGGTAGTTGGCACCTTAAGATGTCGCCAATAATGAAATCTTTGACAGTCGCACTAGCGACTGTCAGAGATAACCAATCTTACCAATGGATACCGTATTACCCAGTACTAATTGGGATGTGGAGATCAGATAGGCAGTCGCTCTACGTTGCATCCGGTAAGAGTGTAAGCCGACCCCAATAAAGGTGGGAAAAAGGCTAGACAGATGATGATTTCTATATCATCACTCACTGTGTGAAGGATGATATGGCAAGAAAGGAGGTGTCTGATGAGATGACGAGTAATAGAGAAGTATGGAAGAAGAAGATATGCAACGCCAACCCCAAATAAATTGGGACCTACACAATATTGTTACCTTTAAATACGGTGCTATTCACCAAGGCAGGCCTCACTCCCCCTCAATACTCTCATCTCAGCATATTCTAATTCAAAACTAACAAGAAACCAGGTACGTAAACCTAGGAAAATAATAAAAAAACGGTTTATAATTTAACCACGGTTTGATATTGACATCGTATTTTACAAAACAGCTATACATATTTGCGACACTGACACCAAACGCATACCCCAACCTTATGAAAGTGCAGCACAAAGCGCTACGTGTCGTATCGCGAAATAGGTAGCAATCGCTTTGATCTCGATTACAACCCCCATTCATTGAACACCGGTGCCGATACCGTCATAAGCGTGGTTTCGTTTGCTTTGCGTTTTAAAAGATTATTTTAATTGCCTCCACATTTGTTATAAAATTGGGTTGCGAATATGACAAAGGAGCGTTTAAAAAAGTTATAAATACTCGTTGTTATACATAGGCACTAGGATGAGTAGGTATAGCTGTAGAAGGATAATTTTGGCAGGGATGCGCTGTTGGTAAATATTTGTGCATTTTTTTCAATTTCCTGAATTGAAATGTTTGTAAAACCTCTTAATAATGAAAAACAACAAAATACATTTTAAAGAGTCAACTACTGTGTTATAAAATTCCAAGTTATGCCATTATGATATTGAACGGAGCATAAAATGTGAGTTAAAGCGGACACTTAAAAACTTGTCTTCGTTTTAAAATAAGATGTCTGCTGGTGAAAAGATTTTGGAAATGCTAATGGATATTTACGTCACGAACGTAATAATAGAATTAGCACTTTTACTTACAAACATACACAGACTCACGCCTCATTCCCATCAGGGGCTAGACAGAAACAAGAAGAAAAAAATATCTTTTACTACTTACTTGCTACTTTCTTTATCGTTTTGTTCATTTGTAAATTGAGTTTTATTTACTGAAATTATCGTCTTATTTAAAAGTATTTGCATATCAATCTGTACTATCTGTACTTATATTATAAAGCTGGAGAGTTTGTTTGTTAGATTGTCTCAAAAAAAAAAATTGTAGCTGTTAATATCATGCAGCGACCAATACAAACGGAGCATCAATCAAAAATGTTATGCAGGCGAAGTAGCGCGGGTCAGCTAGTGCCTGTTATATAAAATGTGTCATTGCACTAATGAATTTTGTACCAACTATTGTACCTACCACATTTACAGCAAATAAATTATTTTAACTTTGACTTTGATTACGTTGCCTCCGCATAATCAGCTTATGTATACGGTTCAATTACTGTTACTTAGCTCGCCTTTCTGTGGGAGGGGTTGTATTACCCTAACGTCGTATTATTTTGTAATTATGCATAAATTTTGCCTAAAATAATTACACAAGTTTACGAAACCATCTCAAAGGTAGACTTCAAAGATTAAATCGGCATAAATACCACAACAAGCCCTTTAATTAAAAACAAACCGACCTTACACCTCCCTTATTGAAACTGTTTCCTACATAAATTCAAATTAATTTGTCACCGTCTCAAGCATACTTTCTGTACATCAGCTAGAAGTAAAATTGCCAATTTTCAAGGGGTGTCACCGGACGATGCGACACCCCTGCTTACCCATTCATTTATTTTCTCAAACAACGGGTGCATTTGATGGTGGTGTATGTACTAAACGTATGTATTTGGGGTAAGTAGACACAGGTGTGTTCCTATTTGCATATACCTATGGAATGAGAATCGACAAGGAAAAGGTTTTCAATTCAAAGCTTACGTGAATTGGATTTATCAGTCTCTTTTGTCACTTCCCCGATTCCATTATGGCATCTGCAAATGCACGAATATGCAGTCAAATAATAAATCGGTGATTGATCGTACAAAATGTTAAAAGAGCATTTTTGACAATTATGTACTTTACCTTGTGTGACCTAATTTAAAGGCGTTCCTTTTCCGGACTTAAAAGGAAACACTGGGCCCTGAATATGCCTGTAATGTGTCAGTAAAAACTCTTTAAATTAATTATCCAAAAAGATCATACATGTTATTTAAAAACAAAACAAAATACAGCCAGTAGAAATCGCAACCACACGATCTTACCACAACCTCGCTTCAAAGTGAACTTAATTCTTTCATCGTTCACTCCTGTCATGCTACGTCTACGTAGATTACAATTAATTACCCCTGACGAACTTCCCGACGCGTCAGCCCGATATAATTACCTTAATAACCCTTCAGCAGCTCAGCCAAAAATTAAGAGCAAAATAAATCAGTTATTTAATAAACACAGCCCTGTTAAGAACGGTTTAAGGCAGCTTAGCGCATATCAAATAACTTTTATTGAGGAATTTCCGCAGTTTCTCGTTATAAGTTTCTTTGAGAATTCACGCTAAATAGCGTTTTCGAGTTCTTGTTTTTCAAATTCAATTAAGGATTTTTTCGGGTTGAGATTTTGATCCAGGTTTTCTGAGTGCTTTAGGAATTAGGCTGCTGAACTAAGAACAATAGTCATGACGCTTCATTAAGCTTAGTAGGTTAATACAAAAGTTTTCGGTGAAATTATATCTTGACATAATTAGTAGGTAACCTTTTTTCTTGGAATCAGTTTTGAAAGAATTCAATTCAATTCATTCAATAACGATTTTTACATCGTGTCTGAATTCCTATAACTAAATATAAAAGTAATATCATACATGCAATCCATATTTAAAACATTACAATCATCCAAAAAACATTAAAATTAGAATAATAATAAGAATATTACAAAAATAATTAAGAAAAAGATATAAGAATTAGTGGCATAAGTCAATATCATAAAAATCAATATTTAACAAATGAAAATAAAAATGAAATCATCAATATCTAACTAGCTTACTAAAAGTGTAGTTTCCCTATCCATACAATTATCATTTAATCATACTCGTACCAACAATTATATTAAAACTAAACGGTCTAGCTTACTAACCCATTTCTACGTCTGACGTCAGAAACACTAACACACTTATTTCGCCATTTCTAGTTCAGAAAGCGAACGAAACAAAATAAACACGCAATCTAGCCTGACTTTCTTCATCTGGTAGCATTATCCAGCAATCTGGGCTAAAAGCCGCCTCGGTAGCGAACTAATGTAGCGTCTAAACAGTTAAACAACAAAATATCAACCCGCCACAAACATTCTCAGGTTGAGCGGTCCAAAATCGATGTAACATCGATATATTGATATACCTATTCGATATAAATTAATGGTCTGCCAATAGCAGGCGGGTTAGGGGTTTCACATTCAGTTGAATACGATATTTCAGGCTTTGTGTTGTTATATGTATACAAGGTTAACCCTGTTTTGTGGATGATGGGCTGTGGTACATTTTGTTTGGGTAAGGGGATGGCTCTTGGCATGGAAGGAATTATAAAATCTCTGTTGGTTTGCGGTACGTTTACGGTTACTATAATTGCTTTTGCTGTCTTCAGTGTTTCAATTCCGTTTACACCATGACATAAAATACCTATAGATAACAAGGCCTGAAAGGTCTGCCTGTGAGAAAAACTCAGTTATACGGCTTTTTCCATCTATGAATACCACATTATTGCGAGTGGCGAAGATACACATGTACAGTGACTGTACATATTTACCGTACAGTGTGCACTGTGTACTGTAGTGTAGGTGTTGCCACGCACTGTGTTAACAAAGTGGAAATTTTTAATTAACCCCTAGGTTATAAGGGGGTAACGATAACGTGTTTCAGTTTTACTGAGAGTGATGTATGCACTTCAGTGTGATTCTAACATAATTGTGAAGCAATTTTATGGTTTTTGTTTCATCACGGCAGCTAAGAGGTTTAAAGACCAGTTTTTTTACTGAAAATTTTCATAGGAAAAATGCGTAATAATCCCATAGCTATTTGCAATTTACCCCATGTAAGCTAGAATTAGGTACCTGTGGGGCTGACTTTGTCATTGCGTCTTCAGACTTTTTCTGTTCTTTTACCTCCGTTCTTAGTATTTGTGCCATCTTTATCTATGTCTGTCTGCTATTTTAATTATTTCAACAAAGTTTTAAAGGCCAGGGCCATACGACTAAGGTCAGAGCAACGCATCGATGTTGAAACTAAAGCGATTTCCCGCCAATTTGCAGCGGAGGCCACGCTGCAAATTACTTCGTTACATTGTTGCAGTTGCGTTTCTTAAATAATGTAGTCGGTATTTTGTCAAAACAAAAACTTAGGTACCTACTATAATATATTTTCTAGGAAAAAACCTAGATTTTTGTCTGTTGTTTCGAATGAAAGTCGAAAACTATCTATCTGATTTACGCGTTTATCAGTGTAAATTTCAGGACGATTTTAGAATGCTCCCTGGTGGTTTGGTACAAGTCAAAGTTTAATTGTAACTACTAACATTTCTACCAAGCCGATGTATGTGTTTAATGTTTCGCACCTCGGTTTTGTAGAGTGATTTAGCAACTATAGTTTCAACTTATGCTTCTTCAATATTTTTGACTCTGTATTTAATAATATGAGTATAGTGAGAAATATGTTACGTATGAATGTAAATGGTCATAATAGTAAACGAAGACCAAAGAAACGATGTATGGACTGTGTGAAGGATGATATGGCTATTGGCTAGAAAGGAGGTGACTGCTGAGATGTCGAGTAATAGAGAAGTATGGAAGAAGAAGTCATGCTGTGCCGACCCCAACTAAATTGGAATAAGGGCAGGAGAATGATTTAATAGTATGGTTAGATGGCAAAATTCAAAGGTTGTTTAAATAAGATGACGAAGTATCGAATCAAAAATCTGGTAAAACTTAAAAAAGAATTATGCATATACGAGTATGTAGGTATAATTATAAATAATTATATCATATCATATAATTATTATGGTTTATAATTGGTATTTTTATAATAAAACAATTGGTTGGTTGGTTGGTGATTGGTTTTTTTGTTTTTTTTTTGGAATATTAAATACAAATTTTCTAAAATGAACCTACCATAGTTTGTCTCTGCATCACCCAACGGTTGACTGGTTGAGAATGCTATTGGCATCAAGTCCGCCTCTGTACATTATGGTGTGTTTAAAGTATTAAATAATAATAAATTAAAAACAGCTTAATCAAGCAGCTATCTCTTATAAAACTACGTTTACTTTATATAAATTCTATAAAACCGTTCTTTATGAACTTGGTAAAAGGAACGAAAACGTTAACTTGGGTCACTTCACTAATTGCACTAATTACCTAGGTGCTCAGTTTTTATATCTCTCTGCGAAACTGTGTAATTTATTTTTCCTTTTTGTAAAGCTGATTTATGAATCATTTTTCTCAGTCGACCTGGGGGCCTAAAATGGCCACTTAAGCAGCTATGTACTGCTATATAGGATAATAATATTAATTACGTCACAATTCGTAAAATGGTCACAATTGATAATTCAACATATTATTAACTGTGTCTGTGACCATTTTAAGAATTTTAATGTGATTTATATTATAATACTATTATGTTCTGCTAAAGTGGCCATTTTAGGCCCCCAGCAGTCGCTGGTAGGTTTAAAAACCGCATTTTTGCTTCATGTTCGGGCTTTAGTTTGTCTGGCTCATCGCCAGCGTTTTATGTCTTGAAAATACTGTTTTCTACTTTTTCATAGCGTGTCGGTATCAAACATAATTGAATAAGTGAGATTAAAGCTTGGCTTTATGAATCTTTACTGCAATTACTAGTTTACAAAAAAGTTTCATTGAAGTTTACTTTTAAAATACTTATATTTAACTTTTTTTTTCAGATTAATTATGTCTATAAAGAGGTATAAATTATGTCTATTAACTCCAGTTGATAATTATTATTTACAGCCTGACTCCACCTGATAGGATCGTCTGAATCTGTTAATATTAATAGGTGGTTATCATTTATTCACTCAACTGGATTTATTAAAAAATTCAATTTACTCAATTTCCATTTTACCAAAAGATTTAATCAACCGGCCTTTACGAGTCAGAACCATTTCTTAAGCATCGTGAAAAGATCCCAAAAATGTACCAAAGTGATCCAATTATATCTCCGAGTTAATAGTTCGTTTAGCTTCGATAATAAATTCAGAAAGTTTTTCAAGTGAAAGCTTTTCGTATACATTATTCAATTAATAGGAATCGGACTCAATGTCCCAAATTCGCAAACATTTCGGAAAAGAAGACTTTTCGTTTGGAAATAACGGTCCTAAGATTTCTTCCATTATCTACGATTGTCACTCAATTAGTTGTTTTTATTTTTAGTCCTTTACGGAGCTTTCTAGCTGAGACTATTCTTGTCAAAGTGATGTCTGTAGGCCAGGGTGACACTCGCCGAAGATTGCGTAGAGAACTTTGTGATTTTTATTATTACTGATGTGCGTGTATGACCAATGATGAATGTAGACGAAGCAAACGGAGTGTCCCCGTGAGAAAAAGTGCGACTTTAATGATACATGTTGATGGAAATAAAATTTCAGTGAAATAAAAAATATGGATTTGTAAGACACTAACTAAACAATTTCATAATCTTACAAAAAAAAAACCTAATCCAGTCTTCTGGTTGTAATGTTTTCCATCCATTAGACCGACGAGGTAGGTATCTAACAATAATTAGTTCGACAAACTACAGTTGGAAAACATTTCCCATTGTTATCTAAGATAGAACAGTTAACTAATGTCCATTTTATTTATGAACCCGTGTCGCTTCAAGTTCATGATTGATATAAAGGTCGGGGTCGAGGTCACGCAACTTATGAGGAAAACTATCCAGTACAAGGTCAACACGACACGTTTAATTATGAATTGTTTCGATCCATTTGCTTGAAAGACATCATCAACATAAAATACTGTTGAGGACCCTAAGGAGAGATGATTCGAACTTTAAAAATAAAATCCGTATCTAGGTAAAGCCTTTTAAACATACATACGTTAGAAGGGACGAAATTAACTAAGTTAAAGGAGCCGACTAGTAATAGTTTACACAAGTCTAACATGTTAAATTTGGCGTTCTGGGGATCTTCTTCGTCTTAACGTGTCGATAACAATTGAAATTGAGTCAGCTCCGAATTTGGCGACGAGTTTAGCACTTTCAGTAGCGTCCATCAGCTAATGTGATGTACAAACAACAGGACAGGCAGGACACAATATAAAATGTCTCATCGATTTTGGGGCATCACCACATAAAGACTCGAGGGCACAGTCATCTGTGAATCTCCACCTGAACTGGTTTTCCTTGCTTCGGCCAACCTGTGTCCGGAGTGAATTTGAAGACTTCCAGGTCAGCTTTCAGGGAGATTTTTAATGGGGATAGTAACTGTGAAACTAATGGCGCTGGTATAGCTAGTTCCAATCACCGTCATTGGTTGAAAATCTGATCATGTCAGTTTATACTTCAAAATCGCTTAACATGATTGCCTGCAGATTCAGACGCGCCTCTAAAGAGGTCAATCGCGTTATATTTAGTGCGTACTGCACGTCTTTTTACACTTGCAGTCTGTGGGTTTATTTTACTCAGAAGTCATACAGCGCCCTTCGCGTCCAATACAATAACGCATTCAGGGTGCTGATGGGGTTACCCCGATACTGCAGCGCATCAGGGATGTTTGCTGAAGCTCACGTGGACTGTTCTTACACGGTGATGCGGAAACGGTGCGCATCCTTGGTCCGTAGGGAGCGGGGCAGCGCCAACAGCATCCTATGTATGATAGCAAGCCGGCTTGATTGTCAGTTTGTGAACCACTGCTGCAAGTTTCGGCTGGGCCTATTACCTTGCACCAATCATTTCACAATCTGTTTCTGTTTTTGTCTTTGTTAGCGTGTTACTAACATAGTTTGTAAGTACATTGTTGCTAACACTGTGTGTCTTGTTGATTGCACAAATAGATTTTCATTTAATTTTATGTATTGTGTGTTGTATGGATTATAATTATCTGAAATAAATGAATTAATTATTGGTCAGATTGAGACCTAGCTATGGTCACGCCAACTACAATGAGTATTGACAGACCTTTCCTATTATGATGTTTTGATATATGAGCTCATTGAAACATGGGATCATGTTTTTTTATGACATTTCTTCTGTCAGCTTCTCTGTGCAGTCGGTGTATCACTGTTTGCATCTATACAAATATGATGATGGTGGTTGATTATTGATAGCCGTAAAAGCATTTAATTTCAAAAACAACTGTAATCTTTCTGCCCTTGTCTCGCATTACTTGGATTTTATTGGACCTTCTTTTTTCTTCCCTTCTCCCATCAACCGTCATGTCAGGTGCTATTTTACTTTCATAATATCATTCTTCAAACAACATCTGCCTAGCCTTTTCCCAATTATGTTGGGATCGGCTTCCAGCCCAACCGGATGCAGTATTTTTATAATATCATTCTTCAAAGATTCCTTTTTTATTTTTTAGAACCCATCCGCATTTTCTTTGTCCTTCCTCTCCTGCATATAAATGTAATTGACCCTGTATTACACAGCTACCTGTACAGCTGTTATATCTATCTGTTAGTTTTCACCTTAATAAATAAATAAATATGAACATTCGCATTCATAATTATTTCAGTCAAATGTCTTTTAATTTTCTGAAAATCTAAAGACACACACGCATCTGTAGACTATTAACCCTATATTCTTAAACAAAGATATTTAACTTCATAGCCCTACGTAACCTAACCACAATAACCAAACTTCCAACGGCTCATGTACCAGGCAAACATAATATATGAAGAGCATCCTTTTCAGCGAAAGTAAACTAATATTAACGCTCCGGTCAAACTATTAGCTGACATTAGTGACGGTAATGTGGGGCTATTAGGACGATCTATAGATGGTACGAAAGTTAATAGACGTTAGCATAATGTTTTAATGGATGATATGTGAATTTTGTTATGGTTCTTCGGCTCTATTTTGTATAACAATATAGATAATTTAATAGGTACTTCTTTTTTGCTATCACTTTTTCTAGTTTTAGAGCTTTTGGGGTTCAGTCATAGCTGACGCTTGGGTATGAATAAGATGTCTACTGACGGTTTGTTTTTCAATGAATGTTTTTGAACAACTAGCTATGTATTAGTGTTGCAACAGAACTCTGCTTCCGCTTCCGCTTCTGCAGAAGTTCCGCAAGCTTTTTCACTTCTGTTTCCGTTTCTGGTTCCGCAACTTTATAACAGAACTCTAAACGGAAGATACAGCGAGGAGCGCGGGGGTGGGGGCGCGTGAACGACTGGACATGCATGACGGAATCGGCGCGTGCGGGGGGTTGGCGGTGGCGGTACGCAAACGCGTCGCAACGAGTTTGTTTATCATTCTATTTTCTGTTTCATTCTGCGCATCACCGCGCCTCGTGACGTTTAACGTAAGCTCGTAAATCTTCTGTTGATTTTTTCTTATTTTTGTTACTTGTTACTTAGGTACCTATTAGTTTTGTGTCTAGTGCAATTATGAAACCAAAAACCAGTCCCATTTGGAACTATTTTGTTGAGATTAATGACTCAAGTGCCCGCTGCAAACTCTGTGAAAAAGTGTATTCGCGAAAAGGTCGCACGACTACAGCGGAGCTGGTTTAATATATATATGAAGAACACCGAAACAGACTCAAAGGTGTAAAAGCGGCCAAATTACTTTTTATTAAATAACTTACCTCTGTTTAACTTCGAGTACTAAAAGTACAAAATACAAATGACAAATTCTATTAAACAAATCTGAAAAAAATAAAAATGTGTTTTTTCTTCATAGTATTAACACTTCCGCTTCCGCTTCCGCATCCGCATCCGCATCCGCTAAGATTTACTTTTGACATCTGTTTCCGTTTCTGCTTCCGTTAAGACACTTCCGTTGCATCACTACTATGTATAACTCGCTTTCGGCCCGTTTACTTGTCTACTTGCGTTCCGTTTACGTGTTACGTACACTCTAAGCTTAGCGTTGAACGTTCTTAAAATTCAACTGTGCGAATACGGTCAGGTATCGATTAGTGTGGATATGGTAGTTAGCAACCTGCATACCTTCAACAATGTCTAAAGACTTTATCTCGCCTTTTCAAAAACCTACATTCAACGCAAAGTAGCTTGATGTCCTGCTTGACGTTCTGGGTACAGTAGACGCAAGTCTGTGGTGACAAGAGCTGGCCAAGCGTAGTACGGAGTTGCAATAGAATCAAAAGCCAGCTTATACTGGTTTTCTTACCACGATTCAAGTGTCCAATAAAATGGTACTTCGATAAAATCCTCAAAAGAATGTCCAAGAATAATTCTACACAAATACTTATCTTTTACGAGTATTGTGGTGGTATGTACATAAGTACTGTAAACATAGTTTACGTTCTGCTCGGACTCTAAAAATAAAAGGCTCTTTTATGAGAAATACACAACCTAGACCGAAGTGGACATAAAACAAAGGCTTTTAGGGTTCCTTTCAACGGAAGGAACACAAATATTTTTACCTTAGATTTTGGTTGGCGAAACAGAATTTCCTGCTATTGATTACATTATGAAAGAAAGAAAAAGTATTTATTAGTCTCGCACTGGACAAAACAAAATGGTAACTTGACAATAAAACGAGATTTAAAAAAGTAAACTTAAGAACAAATTGAAATAAAACTAAGTAAACTGGTCCTGTACGACAAGTAGGCCTAGACAAGGCAGTGGCAATCACTTTCAAAGCTTTTCAAATTTCTGCAACGAATTCCAAAATGATTAAAATAAGTTGTTGGACATGAATACATTTTCTAACACATTTTTGACTTTTCCATCTTCGTCACCATTTATATAATTATCTACCTATGCCTTATACCCCTATTTCGTTGGTACTCCAATTTTATACATAACTATTAGCGACCCATCCCGGCTACGCACGGGTCCAAATATTTCGTATTTCCCGAGAGACTTGTTCTGACAATTACGAGCACAAAAAAAAAACAGACAAATCACTAGAGCCATCCTCAAGTGATGCTCCGTCATACAAGTGACAATTGATTTTTATTTATATATTGGAGATAGAAGTTAGAAACCGTTTTTGCAAAAAAATAACAGACTTCCAAAAAAAAACACAAAAAATGTGGAAAATAACTTTACTTTCGGAAGTCGGTGACTACTATTGTTTGTTTCATTAACTTTTTTGGCACCGACTTCCGAAAGTAATAGTTATTTGTTATACAAGAGTGCAAAGTTGCTTTTTAACCGCGTGTTCAATTTTGATGACCGAGCAAGCGAAGGATTCTAAAATTGAATCACGAGCGCAGCGAGTGATTCAAAATTAGAATCCTGAGCGTTAGCGAGGGAATCAAAAGAGCACGAGGTGAAAAATCTTTGCACTCGAGTGCAACACGTAACTTTTCATTCCACCTCAGCGAGGAAATGACTAAATGCAAAAAAAAAACGTTTACAATCACAAGATAGGTACACTTTTATTTCAGTTTAGGTATTAATTACTACATTATGACTAAACCAATGACGTGAAAAAATGCCGCGTAAAGAACCGCGTACAAAGCAAATTGAAAAAAGAACACCAAGAAGGTTCCGAGTCTGAGTTTTTAACAAATTAAAAAAAAGTTGTATGATATATTCGGCACCATAGAGGTAGCAGTAAATAGGTTTAATGTTTTTTTTAATTCACAAACTTAGTGCACACGATGTTCTAAATTCAATTTACTTTATCCTCTAGAGAATAAAAACGGCTTTTCCACTCAGATATTGAAGATTAAAAATACTCTTTCCGAGATGGTGGGATGAAAAGTTATTTTCCACTATTTTTTGTGTTTTTTTTGGAAGTCGGTTATTTTTTTGCAAAAACGTTTTTATTTTACCCTTTTTAGTTATCGCATCACAGACACAAATCCTTGTCAAGTATCAATTTCGCAATTACTTGGATGACATATTTTTTCCAGCTATTTTGTTAAAACCAAACTGCTGAACCGATTTTGATTAAATTTCTATGGGACCAATCGGGAAGTAGATCCATTCAGACAAAAGAAGAAATTTTCAAATCGGTTCATAAATGACGAAGATGTGAGGTAACCTTCTCCTTTTTTTGAAGTCGGTTAAAAAAGAGTTTGACGCTAGAAAAATGCAAGGCCTTTTCACCGATAGTATCCCAGACGCTACAGAAGCTCTGACCACTGAGGAAGCTCAAAACGGAACGAAGCAACGAAGGTTAAAAAAAAATACAGCGACTGGCCGAAATTGCGGTAGAAAAAAAAAACAGTTTAAAAAAGAAATGTATCGAAATACGGCTCACTCGGTCCGGTTCACGCCCCGCTTTGAGGATTTTTATTTAGCTAAGAGCTAGAATAGGTTTGCCACAAGCGAAATCGTTACACTTTTTCTTTTTCAAAAATGTTCTCGATGTGCTAGATGTTAGGTAACCTTAGTTGAATAAGTAAAAGGATAATCAGCCGATCATATTCTAATTGGGATATAGCTCTCCGCTTTGTGTAACGAAATACGAAATTAGTCGTAAAGTGTAAAATTTAAAAAATATTCTTGTTCGAATTTTCATGTTCGAATTTTTCGGTTCAGAACATGTCAAAAAAAGCAAAGACATTAAGTAACTCCAATGGTTTTGCTTTTTTTCTTGAAATTTAGCTATGTATGTGTATAGAGTTGTATGTTACGTTTAATGTCTCGTTTTTCTGTAAAATATATTTATTTCAATCTTACAAAAAGAAAGTAGTATCAAAAATGTCTCCATCAAAAACACAATGCTACTCCTTTCCTCCTGAACTTTTATTAGCGCAACAAAAAAAAAGCGTAGGTTTAACACATGCCTACTGAACAATTGACAAACAGACAAATAAAACAGCACCCAGATTCCGTTATTACAAGGCACTATCGGAAAAGGTCGCCGAATGACGGCGGGCGACGCCGCCGCCGACGCGCGACAACCAACCCTGGATTATCTTGGATATAGGAATTCCAATAATATTTCACTGCGGGGTGAAATGTGGTACAAGTTAGAAAAGACTATTCAGTCTCTAATCTAAACCGTTTTCTCGGCAAATCAACCGTCGATTTTACACCAAACAGTATAAACTCAAAAATCAGACAGTGGATCAGGTTTTAATATACTAGTAGACATTTTTAAATTATGAAAATAGTTCTGAGTGCTTAGGATCTTATACCAAACTAATATGTGATAGGTAACCTTTCTTACTCTATTCTAAAATAAAGTTTGCTAGTAACAACGGACAAAATAATTTCTAAGTATTTAAAACTCGTTGTTGACTGTTTCTTGGTTTTAGTGGTCGTAAGCGCGACTACTGAGCCTCAGGTGCAGCCTGGGCTGGATCCGCAGGTCGAGAAAAGTGTTATTGAGTTTTGCCATCACGAATTTCTCAGTAGCAAGCACGAAGTCTAGATTTGTGCCCGGTTGATGGCAATAGGCTCGCCACCATTACATGGAACTTACACATATCTGGTGAAATGTGGGTACTTGTTAGGTACACCTCTGCCTGGCCCTTCGAGGATTACAAAGCGGGGTGACGTTATGTATTATTCAAGACTCCAAATCCTCTCACTTACACCCCAGCAGTAGGGTAGCGCGGACTATCAAACAGTGGACCTTTGCATTCGGAAATCTGGCTGGCTTTGACGTCCCATTAATTTGTGCAACTTCCGCCCACCGGCTTTTGGATTTGCGATTAATGTTGGCCAAATAGATTTACATTTGACACGACTTCCGTACTTTAAAGTTTTAGAGGAACGCTGACCAATACAAGTTGTTAGCAATTAGGGTCAATGTTGGTGATTCGGGCCTGCAATCTGCGACACTTGGAATTAGGTATCCGAGGCGTTTATAAAAGTATTTTTTCCATGTCAACTAAAAATGTTATCAGATTTTATTATAAAGAAACTTTCAGAAGCAGTCATGCTCGGTGTTTTTCAGTTGATTTATTTTCAAATTCTTTTCTCCCCAATCCACTTGATTGACTCCTTATAATAATGATAACGTCTGGCATTCCATTGGAATCGTAATGAAATTCGATCAAATGGTAAGCACGTTACCGATACATTTCATTCAGACGATATCAATCAATACACCCACTTGGAATTTTCCCAACCTTCAGGAATCGTAACGACATATAAAGCATAATACGAAACGTATTTGCTCACAATACGTTCAGAAATTAGCATTCCCAGTTCGTCCCCTACGTATAAAATCCTAAACCAATAAAGTCTAAAATGGTACACGAATGTGAGGTCACACAAAAGTACAGGCTTGCGAGATTGAATTTCTCTGGACCATTCGGCTGAACAAAACACTCAATTTGAGATCAAGCACTTTTTTATTGGCCCAATCTACCGCCTTAATTCGGAGTGTAAAGGAACTTTCGTTATTTAAAAGCGGATTCTGGACATCTTAATTTAATTCTTTGGATGTTTCAAACAATGTCTGTTTGTTTGCTGATATAATAAAAAAAACTTGCTTAGTTTTACTTTAGTTTGACAGCAGCACTTTCGTATATTCGGATATGAGTATCATGCAGTAAACACTAATTTGCAAAGTATCTGTCTAATTCAATTGACGTTTGTCAAAGAAACTTTATTCTATTAGATCTAGATCTGACTGGAGGCCTACGTTTTCGGATAGTTTCTATTTTAATTCGCCATATTATACATGTTTTGAAAATTCAAGTGCTAACGGCCCGTTCACACGACGACGTATCGTTTTTTTTTTCACGATCCGTCAATTTTTTTGACGACGGTGATGTTTTTTAAATGCCCGTGTTCACAAGCATCACGAAGCGTGAAAAATGACGGACGTGTCTTAAATCACGTGACGTCTTTTTAAAACCAGGTATGTCAAAAAACACAGATCGTGATTTTTTTGTGACGGATTCGCCGATCCGTCGCCAAAAAATCAAGGAACTTATGTGAACACCAATTCGTTTTTTTTGGCCGGATCGTGATCAAACACGATTCCGTATGCGATGTGAACGTCCATCCGTCATGACGTATCGTGTTTTATGACGGATCTTCAATGACGGAAGCCTTGTGAACGGGCTGTTAGGTAAAAAAAAGGTCTGAAACTTACTTTATGGAATACGAAAGTTTTAAGTCATTTTGCTACACTTTACATCGAAACTCTCAACAACCAAAAAAACATCTAATATAGTTGCTGTGGCTGAAATTGGACAACTGGCATCATCATCATCTTCTTTCTTTTCTTTCTTTTTTAAAGAACGTTGTCCCTAGGAATTTTTCCTGTGTCGTGGGTGCGTTTACAAACATTTAAACTCACATACACAAATAACCAGTTCCAGAACAACTATCGGTAGGTCATACAAATATTTGTTCCGTTCGAGGATCGAACCCGCGACACGCAGCGCAGCAGTCAATCGCTCAGCCACTGCGCCAACCTTGCCGTCTACACGGTGCACACATTTATATACTATACTATATAATAGTATAAAGAGGTAAATTTGTATGTGGGTTTGAATGAATAAATATAGCCTGTGACACCTAAGGATAATGTAGCTTCAAGTTAGTGAAAGAATTTTCGGAAGTGGATCAGTAGTTTCGAAGATTACCCCCTAGTTAATCATAATCTTTATCCTTGAGTGGCACAGGCTATATTTAAAACGTAGCCGTGGGAAAATGTCCGTACGTAACGGCAGCGAAGCCGCGTGCAAAAGCTAGTAAGATATAAAGCGAACATAGTACGAAGCAGTAGTATACCAAAAAAGGAGTGCTCAACAAAGGCTTATTTGCTTCAGAATCGGGATTACCGGACGATATTAATTTCTTCTGTGAGCACTTACTGGTCTTGGAAATTGAATCAGTGTAGATGGGATCACTTTTTTCCATTACAAAGTGGGCGGGCTTCACCTCGATCGAGGGAGATTAGAATTTAATAGGGTATATTAATTTAATGGGTGAATTAATTTTTGCGGAGGTAACCACAGTCTTTTGGGCTTAGAGATTTCGAGGAAAGCTTAGAGTTTAAAGCAAATTGAGTTTAAATCTTGAGGTATTTAGATTAAGGTTATTTTTGAGTAAGAGTTTCAAAGTCCTGTTTTATTTACAAGAAGAATATAAGCCATCTCCCAAATACCCCTGTATTTTTTGTCTGGTTATGAAAAATCCTAATGACCTTTACTAAGATACCTTTCACATCGCTGTAACTGTGATACACAAATTCACCACCTCTTCTTCCACATTTTAAAAACGGCTTACTCCCATATTTCCACCGCCTACCAGGAAAGCAGCAACAAAGAAGTCTGTACCTAAAATAAACCCATGTTGTGCGGAGATCTTTACGGTAATAGCCAGCATGTTAGCGCTAAACGGACCCTTCACGAAGCCGTCAACCAAGTCTTCTGCACATCAAACAAAGTAACTCTACCCAAAAATTATTGCCGGGATCAATATTTTTTGGGGTGAAAAATCTCGTTTTAGGGTAAGACTCGATGTAACGCATTCAATACATTGTGCTGATGTATGCGTTGATAGTACGGAGGTTATGGAGGTTTTAAAGTAAAATCATAACATTAAAAACTTATATTAGACAAAAAATACATTGACCCCCGAATATCTCGGAAAATAGAAGGTGTCCAGGTAACCCAGAACAAAAAAAAATCACAATGACGAGGACCACAAGGGCCTTTCGGACTTCGTTAAGGATATTTTTACACCGATTATAGTTTTTCCGCATTTATGTTATTCAACAACACAAAAGTTACCTCACTCACTTAAAAATATTCTAAACATTGCCGATACCTTTTTTGTCACATCTATATTTCCCGGGTTCATCATAATCAAGAGTAGTTTCCTAAACCAGGATCATTATGCCATGTCCAAATATTAGCACCGCATGCATCACGCTATATTTTCCATGAAGGTCAGGAGGCTGCCCAACTGCCTAGTAACGACCTCTTGGCTCACTGCCTATGGGGAAGTAGGCACATTACCCCGTTCCACTCTCATGATGTAATGTGGGAAGAAAACACATTACTCATGACCCTTATACGGTAAATTCTTTATGGAAGGTAGTTTTTATGGTAACCGTTAATTACTAGCAATAAACCGAAATTATGTATATAGATACATCTCTGCCTAACGCTTTGGGAATATCAGGTGTGATGTAATGTTATGCTAATTAACCGAAATCTTGGTCATTCCCTTCTTTAAGTCCTGAGGTTTAAAAAACAAATCCATTAATAACAATATTTAAATTAATAAAATACAACTATTTATTATTTGAATTGTACATTTTAATGGAATAAGCACTTTCTGTCATTGTAAAATTCCAATTCCCTTACGTTGCGTATTAACAAGAAACTCAATGCAGTCCAGAGCAAGGTAACTAAGCAGTTTTTTTTTTCAATAATAATATTCTTAGTACTTAGGTCTAAGATATAATTGAAAAATGTAAATGTTAACTATTCAAATAATAATGTTAATGTTTGAAACCGATCCCAACAGTGCTGGGAAAATGCTAGCTGATGATGGATTTGTTAATTGTGTCCACAAAAACATCTGTTTACTGAAGAAAAATAAAACACAAACACCTCACCCAAACAAACCTTCCATTCATAAAATAACAGTAAAAAAAAATATACATACTTCAAAAAACTTAATACAAAACTACTTACCATACAAAAGCACAAAGCACGATACAACTTAGTTCGCGAGTTGGGCGCCTCGCGGACAAGCGTTCCTGCTCGGCGACGCGCTACGACTGGCCACCCGCCCCGCTACGAGACTGCTACGACGCTACGGTGGAGCTACGAGCGTAGCCGGCATTTTGGCACTTTTTGCTGAAGCAATTTTTTATTTGTTACTTTTCTGTAATTAATTTGTTGTTTTTTTTTTCTCTTGCTTGCTTAAGGTCAATGTGGAATTTCTTTCAAATTAAATATAAATGAAAGGACTAACAAGTGTTTCCGTGAACATGACAAGATTGACCTTTCTTAAAATTATCTTGTGTGGGATCAAATTGTATTAAAGAAACCGTTGATGACTGAATACTTTCCAGTAATAAATGGTTTTGGTACGTCGTACTTATTTAAGATAGATAGATGCTGTTTATTTTAATTAAAACTTTCTTAATGGGCTGACGAAAAACAGAATTGTGTTGAAAAAATTGTGGGAGGGGGGGCCTTTCCCCTGCATTGGGACAATACAGGCTAGTTTAGTTTATTGCACTCATGCTTTTTATTAACCGACTTAAAAAGAGGAGGAGGTTCTCAATTCTGTCTTCGTCATTTATCAACCGATTTGAAAAATTCTTCTTTTATCTGAATGGATATACCTCCCGACTGGTCCCATAGAAATTTCATCAAAATCGTTTCAGCAGTTTGGTTTTTAAATCAAAATAGCTAGAAAAACTATATCATCCAAGTAAAAGAAATTGCGAAATTGATACTTGACAAGGATTTGTGTGTGATGCGATAGCTAAAAAGGGTAAAATAAAAACTTTTTTGCAAAAAAATAACGCATTCCAAAAAAAAAACACAAAAATAATGGAAAATAACTTTACTTTCGGAAGTCGGTGGCAAAAAAGTCAATGAAACAAATAATAGTCACCGACTTCCGAAAGTAAAGTTATTTTAAGTCTCAAACACCGATTTAACGAACGCCTACTTGATGTTCCTTTTAACATAATATACCTACATTGGTATATTTACCAGTTATACGTTGACTTAACATTGGTGGGCGAGGGGGTGGAATTATGAATTATTGTAGATAATTGTGTAATCATCTACATGGGACTTAAACATAACTGGAGAAATGTGGGCATACTTTATACAACATTAGTTTTAGTATATGCGAAACCTGAAACACGTGTCTAGTATTTTATTATGTAAAGAATCTATGTACAAAATTTCAAAACTGTATCATGAAAAATCACAATGTTATAAGCTTGTTATGTTACCTGGTTGTCCGTACAAAACATACTCACCACGCGGCGCCCCACTGTGTGCCCGCGCCTAATGCCTGTGTTGTGCGCGTATGTTCGCGGATAGGTACTAAGTGTCGCTCGGTGTCCAACTCGTAACCTTTTTTTAAATATTTTTGGGACAAATTATAACATGATATAAAAAAAATATTACAATCGATTCAGTTACTTATTCTGAACAAACTATATTCTGGTTTCGCATATACTAAAAATGATGTTGTATAGTCCTCTGCCTAATCTCTCTGGGATTACAGGCGTTGTGTTATAATGTCACAAGATTATCTTAAGAAATGCCTTAGACAGACACTATCACAAACAGGACAATCTACACTCCGTACTACAGACAGTCCGGCCGGCAGACAAAACTTCTTCGGCAGTTGACATTGTCTTCTTAGCAGCCGACTAAGCCTTGCCTCTGAGTTCACTCGGCATCCTTTGTAACATTCAGAGATTCTCAACAGTAATTGAAATGGTATCTTTTTTATTCTTAATTTGTTTGGTGTGGCGTTAAATAAATGGTAATACAACAAAGAGTATTTTATCCTTCTTCGGTTCTAACCTTATAATAGTCCTTTTGTCCGTTTTCCGCCATCGTAGTCATGTGGCACATGTGTGGGTGCAAACTCACCACACTCACAGTCATAGTCTTTCATTTCTTTAAAAAAAAAAAACAAAAAAACGTTGCCCCACACGAAACTTCTGTATCGTGGCTGTATTTACAAAATCAAAATCAAAGCATTTATTTCAAGTAGGCCAATTACAGGCACATTTGAATTGTCGAAACAAAGACAGCAATAAAAAATGAAGCTACAGTCCCAGTCACAAGACATAATATAAATAAATAAATATCGCTGGACATTACACACAGCGCCATCTAGTGCCACACTAAGCAACGAGGCTTGTGTCGTGGACACCAGATAGTTGATATACTACATGAATAACTGTGAAAGTACTGTAGTTGCCCATTCCAAAGCGTAGATCTCTATGGAGAAGAATGGGCAAGAAACTCCATGGATACTTTTTTAAATCATAATGTTTTTACAAACATTTAAACTCACATACACAAACAGCCGGACCCGGAACAACTACCTGTAGGTCATACAAATATTTGTTCCGTGACCGGGGATCGAACCCGCGACACGCAGCGCGACACCCAATCGCTCAACGCAAACCGTGTCGTCAATAGTCCGTTGAGACGGCAATCAGACATAACCGGAGAAAGATTAGCAGGACTAGCGGCTCCCTCAGGCTCTCCCATGGGGCTGCTACTCAAAAATTCCTAACGGAAAAACCCAATACAACCACGGTTGTAGCACCAACCAAAATCATGCATCTATAAGAAAACTAATTCCAATGTCTCAGCAAAAAAAAATGTCTCCATTCCCCTCGGACATTTTTACTTATCATCGCAATCAACAAACAAAATATTAAGGCTTTTGAATAAATAAACAGCAGTTTCATGGCGCCTTAGAAAAAGAGCCTTTATTTGGTCCCTCCATTCACAACTGCCATCGCGGAGGTGAAAATATTATATATTTTTATCACCTCCGAGTCTATAGAAACTTTTATGCTGACGACATTTTTTGTGGGAAATTATTTTTTGCCGTAATAGAAATATAATGTGAGTTTGGTTGGTACCTAGTGGAATGCAAATATTATTTTGTTTAAGACTACGGAAACTTGGATTGAATTGATACTTCGGCTGTTGGCTCAATTTATTGCATTAATATACACTAGCTGTTACCCACCACCTTCGGCCGCGGGAAATTATTATAAAAATATTACTCCCCCTTTAGAATCGCATTTGGTTAACAATTTCATGGGTTTCAATTATAATTATTTGGCACGGAACCCTAATCTTTTTTCTTAAATAAAAGTAGCCTAAATTTCTCCTTACAACATCAGCTATCTGCCAGTAAAAGTCTCGTGAAAACCGGTCCAGCCGTTTCAGAGATTAGCCCGAACCGACAGACAGACACACAAAAAAAAAAAAAATAGTTTGTTTTGTTGTAATTACCGTAAAATTTTCATTTCATATGCATTCAGTAAAAATCTATTATTTTAACATTTCAAACAGACACTTCAATTTTATTTACTTATATGTAATAATGATGTGGTAAAGTTTTGACAAAATCAATCAATCAATCGTTTATTTTATAAAAAGGTGCACAGTTACAATAAAATATCACAACAATTAAAATAGAGCACAGTTGCTTATTTGCCTGAACTAGGTTGAACCTGTGTCTCAGGCTACAAAGTGCAAGTAGACATCTACTTAAAATAAATAAAATTAACATTAAGTGAAAAGTAAAAATAAAAATAAAGTGTAAAGTACTAAAATTAAAACTTACATAAAAATAAAAACAACGTGTTCGCGGATTATTTAGAGACAGCAAGTAAATCTTCTGTCTGCGCATAAGAGGTGGTTTTTAGAAAAATACATATGGATTTTTTACAGCTAAAATAATTTAACTTATAGATACTTAGTTTTCTATTTAACCTATTGTACAGAAATGGGCCTAAAAATGAAAAGAATCTTTCCACAAAGACATGTTTGGAGGCTGCATTAGAAATGCATACTATATCATTCCGTCTCTTGTTAGTATTGTCAGCATTGTACGTGAGCATGGTGTGCTGTTTTAATACTAAGTGCATAATGAAAAGCTGGCGAACAGTCAACACGTTGCAGGATTTATATAGCTGATCTGTGGGAAAGAAAAAGGGATGGAAGTTTGCTACCTTTAAAATAGCTCTTTGAGCTCTTTCAAGAGGAAGCAAGATAGTTTTTGGTGCGCCACCCCATGAAGTGATGCAGTATTGAATTATAGATTGACCTAGGGCGAAGTATACTTGTGTGATTAATTTTGAATCTGCAAAAGTTCGTATTTTTTTAAATACGTATATTAATTTGCGCACTCTTTTAACCAGGGTTTCAATATGTTGCCGAAAAGAGAGTGTGTCGTCTATTATAACCCCGAGGTATTTAATTTTACAGGTTTTGAGGATAGAAGGACAATTGCACATGTTGACTGACAGGTTACCACATTGATGAGCATATAATATACGAAATTTAGCAGTATTAAGTTGAAGCTTGCGCATGGAAAAGTGAATATATTTTGTCTTGTCAGCATTTAATGTTAGTAAATTGCTTTGAAGCCAGTTTGTCACAGTATTAAAACCTAATTGAGCGTTTTCAAACAGTTCGCTACAGTTTTTAGCAGTAAATATAAGCGCCGTGTCATCAGCATATGATATGATTTTGCCGTGTTTGATATTTAGATTACACAAAGTCGTTAATATAAACCAGGAATAGGGTAGGGCCCAAAACACTCCCCTGGGGAACACCAAATCCAGTATTTTTCTGCTCATCACTCGTAAAATTATCAATTCTAACACATTGGTATCGGTCGTCTAAGTAGTTAAATCAAAATGACCATCTATTGAATCGAGAACAAAAAGTACTTATTTCATAAATATGACATATTCCATAAGTACTTAATCTTAAGCTCTGGTGGGTGGGTTACCATGATCTGTTTTAGTATTATGCCGAGAGTGGGTAAGAGATGGCGCTAGACAGCTGTCTAGCGCTGTCATTTTCCCACTCTCGGAATAGTCCTAACACATTCCTGCACTAACAGATCATTATAACCCCACAGGTGTCAATTGTGCAACTTGCTCGCGCTTTAAAAAGCCCAATAACCACAAAACGGGAGATGCTGAGTCCCGTGCTAGGAAAATAGCAGAATACAGGTACACCAACTCGATCGATTATGAGGGCGCATAAAGTGTCATACTCTAGGTCAGACTTCCGCGTTGGTACCTACGCCTGATGCTGACACAGCATTAACAGACCACTGTGCTGGCCTACTCATCGATGTTTGCTGTCTCAGCGTATTAGTCGCTAGCTGCAATAAACGAAAGCAAACAAGAGCGCCTTGACTGTGTTTTTTTGCTTCAAGGATTTTAACCTAGTTTACGTATCTGCTGACGCACATACTTCCCTGTTATTATTACGTCTTTTAGTTCTAGTTAATTAGGTTTACAGTATCAAATAATTCTAATTTTATCACTATATAATGTTAAATCTTGTTTTATAAATCCGTTGTACTAGAAGTGTTATACAAGTTGTAGTTTTGCATCCTCGTCAAAATTCAGTAGGTTGTCATAGAAGACGTAAATAATCAATATAAATTACGTTACCTGGTCAATAAGTCTTCGCGCGAACTCGGTGACGTTCGGGTGCAGAAAAATGTCTTCCGAAAAGATAAAGTGTATTAAGTGTAACATCGTTATAAACGAGTTATTATGTTTTGTGCAGAACAAAATTGACATAATGGACGAAGAAAGTTTAACTCGGTTGTGTGTAAGCTCATATACGACCGCGGAAATTACCACAGCGAAGGATTTGTTGTTTGAATCAATATCTACGAGTACCCGCAACATTTCGCGACGCAAGAACCGTGAACAAAAAGAGGTGGAAGATATTATCTGCACATTTAAGAGTACAGATCCTGATAAAACCCCTATTTTTGTTGCAAGGGAATTAGAAAAATTACCTCCAGTGTCCTTTGATCACATAGACGTCACGGCCTTACTAAAGGACATCGTCATATTAAAATCGGAGGTCAAGTATTTAAAAGAATCGTGTGCTACGGTTGTCCAACTAAACACAGTGAAAGCAGAGTTAAACGACATGAAATTTGCATCATTGGTAGATGTGGAACGCACTGGCACCGCTAACGTAAACATAAGACGGGGTGCTTACTTACTGGATAGCGGCCGAGACAGTGGGCCAATCGGTTTGTTAAATATCTCAAACCGAAACAGTAGCAATAGTTCACCTGAGAAAAATTATCTAACTACTGATCAAGTAAATTGGCGATCGCCGGTAGCCCTGCAGACAAAGAACACAGGTAGTGATCGTACTAAAACAGCCGTACTCAGTGCACTCAATAACACGACCACTGTCTACGGAGCCGAGCCCCAGCCCCCGGCAAGCGGTGGGAGCGGAGCGGTCAGCTGTTCGCCGACACACAACGCGATGCCTGTGTCGTCAAACCAGTTTAATAAAGATATATGTATGTATACGGCGCCGGCGGCGAGTAACTTAAGTGTCACGATGGATGTAAACAAAGCGAAATCATTAGCGGAAATAACGCGGGAGGGTGAATGGAAATCGCAGCATCCAAAAAACGAGTGGATTTTAGTGCAGGAGAAAAGACTCAAAAACAGACGTTCAGAGTCTCAATTAGTGAGAGGCAAGGCTCCCTGTATGCCTGGGAATAAGTTTAAGTCCGCAAGTGTGACGATACCCCTGTTTCTCTCTAACGTTCACAAAGATACTTCAGAAAATGATATTGCTCAATACGTACTTTCAATAATAAAGGAAAAGGTAACGGTACAGAAAATCAGAATGAAGACAGAAAAAGAATATAATGCATTTAAAATAATAGTTCCAAAAACTAAACTAGATTTGTTTTTGAGTGGCGAGTCTTGGCCGGCCGATATTACATGCAGACGGTTCAGACCTTATAAAAACCCTCAATCTGTTGGCGAAGAAGAATCCAGAAAACCCTCATAACAACATGCATAAAGTTAATTTCGTAACATACAACTGTAAAAACATTAAGCGGTCTATTGAGGGTATAAAACAGCTTTGCAGCTTTGCGGACATAATCGCGCTGCAAGAGACGTGGTTACAGCCTGATGAGCTACCGTACCTGTCCAGCGTGCACGAGGATTTCGGAAGCACGGGAACGTCTGCTATGGACACCGCTGCCGGCATCATCAGAGGACGGCCCTTCGGTGGAGTTGCGCTATTATGGCGTAGGTCGGTGTTTCCGTGTGTTTCAGTGATTGCGTGTACTAATCCGCGTATTGCGGCAATACGCCTGACGACGAACGACAGGCCATTGCTAGTTGTGAGTGTTTATATGCCAACTGATAGCGTAGAAAACCTAACGGAGTTCACAGATTGTCTTAGTTGTGTAAGTGCCATAATAAGTGACAGTGATATCGAGTCTGTTTTTATTCTTGGTGACTACAACGCGCATCCAGGTGAGCGTTTTTACCGTGAACTAATAGATTTCTCGTTGGAGCAAGATTGGACTTGTGTAGATACTAGTAGGTTGCAACTGTCGTCGGGAACGTTCACATTTGTTAGCGAAGCTCACGGTAGCAGGCGGTGGCTCGACCACTGCGTTGTGACTGACTCGGCTGTGCATTGTATAACAGATGTGTTCGTGAAATACGATGTATATTGGTCTGACCATTTACCGCTAGTTATAACTTGTAATCTTAATGTTGTTAGGCAGAAAACAATTGGGAAAAACACTGCTTGTAATAAAATACAATGGGGCGAGAGGAATGCTGAGCAATGTGTAGTCTATAAAAACGTGTGTAATTCACAATTAAAACATGTTGACTTAACAGTAGACTTGCAAAATTGCTGTGGCAAATTTTGTAGTGATCATAGCCATAAAGAGTTAATTAATAATTTATATAATGATATTGTGAAAATTTTATGTTCGTGTGCTACTGCCACATATGAAAGCAGGCGTGGTAAGCGGAAACCTCTGGCGGGCTGGAACAAGCATGTGAGCGAGGCTCATAGGAAGGCCAGGTTGGAGTTCAATATTTGGTGTTGGTACGGTCAACCGTCCACTGGTCCCATTTTTGACGCCATGATGATGGCACGAAAGATCTTTAAGGGAAAGCTTAAGTGGTGCCAAAAACACCAGGAACAAATTAAAATGGATTTATTAGCCAAACACCAAGCTAATTCAAATTTCAAAGGCTTTTGGAGAGCCACTAATAAATTGAATCCTAAACCTGGCATTCCTGTGAGCGTTGACGGGGTTTCCTGCCCTAAGGATATAGCTGAGGTGTTCAAAAAGCAATTTTCTATTAAATCGACACTGGGGCCGCCGTGCGGGGTGTTCGATGCTGGCCCTGAGCGCGAGGAGTTGTCCACTGTAATTCTTGCAAAGGAGATAAGGCACATATTGAAGAAGATGACAAGAGGCAAATCCCCTGGGCATGACGGACTCAGCATTGAGCACCTGCAGCATGCTGGTTCCCACTTACCACGGGTGCTGGCACTATTATTTAATCTATGCCTGTGTCATTCACATCTTCCGCCTGATCTAGTGCGAACTCTGGTGGTGCCAGTGGTCAAAAGCAAGACGGGAGACGTATCGGACAAGTCAAACTACAGGCCTATTTCACTCGCCACCGTCATAGCCAAGGTCCTTGACAGCGTGCTTAACTCACATCTAAATAAGCATGTGCGACTCTGTGATGCTCAGTTTGGATTCCGGCCTGGGCTGTCAACAGAGACTGCTATTGTTAGTTTGAAGCACGCTGTCAGGTATTACACGGATAGGAATACGCCTGTTTATGCGGTTTTCCTAGATTTGTCCAGGGCCTTTGACCTTGTCCCATACGATCTTCTTTGGAAAAAGCTTGAAGAGACAGCGCTGCCGCCGGAGTTTGTATTACTCCTCAAGTATTGGTACCTGAACCAGGACACTCAGGTGCGGTGGGCGGGAGAGCTGTCGGAGCCATGCCGGCCGGAGTGCGGGGTGAGGCAGGGAGGCCTGTCATCGCCTTTGCTCTTCGGTCTGTATGTTAATGCTCTGATTGAGCGACTCAGCAGCGCACGTGTCGGCTGCTACGTGGATGGAGTTTGTTTTAACAACATTAGCTACGCAGACGACATGGTGCTTCTGGCTCCCTCGATCGGTGCTCTCCGAAAGCTACTCAATGTGTGTGAGTCTTATGCCGCGACTCATGGGTTAATTTATAATAGCTGTAAGACAGAATTCATGGTCTTCAGGTCTGGCACCAGGTGTCTCACTAGTGTTCCCCCTCTCCTAATGAAAGGTCACCCGATTAACAGGGTATATAAATTTAAATACCTGGGCCATCTGGTTACTGACGACCTGAAAGATGACATGGATCTAGAGAGGGAGCGCAGAGCATTGTCAGTTAGGGCTAATATGTTGGCCCGCAGATTTTCTCGATGTACAGACGCAATTAAAATAACCCTTTTTAAGGCGTACTGTACAGCACTGTACTCGGGAGCCCTGTGGTTCGCATATACCCAAAAGGCTTACAATGCTCTGCGTATCCAATACAATAACACATTTAGGGTATTGCTGCGATTGCCGCGCTTTTGTAGTGCCTCGGCAATGTTTGCAGACGCACGCACTGACAGCTTTGATGCACTGTGGCGTAAGAAATCTGCTTCGCTACTCCGCAGACTGCGTGGCAGTCCCAACACTATCCTGCAATCAATAGCCGCCCGGGCAGATAGCCCGCTAGTGTGGGCGCTTACGAACCGGACTCGCTCTGTTTTAGTAATTAAGTACTAACATAGGTTAAGTTATTTTGTTATTAACACTATAGACCTTTGTAGTTTGACTAAATAAATATTATTATTAATAATAATAAACGTTGCTTTTTTTGTTGTTTTAATTTGACACTATTTCAGAATGAAGCCCTTTTCAAAAGAGGAGAATCACCCGTTTATCGAATAAACGTATGCGTTTGTTTGTGTGTGTGAAAGCGCGGTTATAGGGCTAGTATTAGACGGGCCGCGTTTTAATACGGGTGGGGTACACTTATCGATTTCTCATAATAAGAAAAATATATAAAAATACCTACCCATTTTATTATTGATTCGGGTCAGAATCTAATGATTACCTCCTTGTTACCTCCTTGTTGCATAGTTACCTCCTTGAATTTGACGAGGATGCAAAGCAACACCTTGTATTGTAAGAGCTCCTTCCGCATGTGATACAGGATTATCCTAGTAGATTGTGAGACCGACATTGTTTAATTAAGACTATTTTACTATTTTACCCATTATTGGTTCTGAATAAAGATTTATTTATTTATTTAATTAATTAGATGTATTATACAAAAACAAAAGAAAATGCAAGAAAAAGACGTTTCATTTTGTGCGCAACATTCCGTCTTTGTCTTAAGATTTATGACGTGTGGCTTGGAAGTCAGCGGATACTTCGAAATAAGTTCGCTAAAAAGAGGTATAGCTAAGCATCATTCAACAATCTAAAAACACATAATAGTTTTCAACTAACATTCAATGGTGGTTGTTGGCTTTTATCAAAATGGAAAACTTGAATATCAACATAAACGTGTAAATAGTAAAAATCATTTTGTACACTCTCTGCTTAAAATAAACTAAAAATAACCAAAAAACAAACAATAAACTGTGTGAAAGTGATAAAAATATCATAACAACACTCGCTGCCTCCAAACCCCGCTTGGCCGACCTTCTGATGCATTTAAGTTAATCCCTACAATTAACGAACTCAAGCGGGCAACGCACTACGAATCCCTTTACTACCCCCCGAAAATGTCCGGGGATTAGCAAAAGAAGAAAGCGGACAATAAATATTCCTAATCCCCCTAGCTTATACCTAAGTACATTTGTATTGTAATCTTCTCGATTTGTATGGATAATAGTGTTTATTTCTTCTTCTAGTTTAGTTCCCGACCTTTGAGTAAATTCTCCTGAATAATTTAGATTTGCATGAAAATTGCGTTGATGGCTCGATTTTTATATTTAGCAGCAGTGTTATCAAAATAAAGATGGGTTTCGGTACTGAGTGCGTTCATTGCACATAGCTAAATCAAACAGGACCAAAATATCTAGGTACACACGGCGTCAGTATGTGCTAACCCCTCAAGTTTTAAAATGTTACAGTGCTACAACATTGAATTAGTTACGAATAATCTAAAGAATACTTCAAAAAGACTTCATTGTTTAGACTTGGATTCGAACCATCGTATCACTGAACGTCGCCATAATGAACCGGCAGTTTGACGAACTAGCCAGCGAGCTCATATTAATTGCGATGAAATTGTTATGTACTATCGTCCGAGTCACTTTATCTTTATGTCTCTGTCTAACCGATAGTTTGAAGGTATCCATTAATTTTACTTTCATAAGTTTCCTTTATAAAATTAATCCATACCCTCAAGTTATAACTACAACTTTCGGTCAGTTGGCAAAATAAGTATAATAATTATGATAACTGTAAATTATCAAATCAAATTATAAAATATAAATATTTAAATTCATATTACTAAAACAAAATAGAAAAATAGTTTATAGTAAAAAATAGAATGCATGACAAAAAGCACAGTTCGTGCTTAGGATTTGAACCTCCAATCTTATGCACGGCAAGCGGTTTTGACAACTATTCGTTAATTATTATTCTTATTATTGCTGGTACACAAAAAAGTATTAATGTTGTATTGAAAATAAAACAATATTAAAAACAGACAACAAAAAATTACTAATAAAACTAATTTATTCAACAAAACAATACATTAATTATAATAAGATGTTTTTGCAAAATACAAAAACCAACTTGGGCCTATCACGAATTCGAACGTCTTTTGGGGGGTAAGCATTTAATGGAGCTGTGTGTACTCTTGTAATAAAGCATGTTTGAGATCATCTGTTTGTTCGCCCCAGTTTAGTTTGGCGGTCGTGCAAGACCAGAAATGTGTCTAGGATTCTAAGTTCCCAAATGAGATGAAACAAAAAAAAACTTTACCTATCTTTTAGTCATTTGAAACCAGTGTTGGTCACACATCCAAAATCTCACCTAGACTGATATCCAAAAGAAATCACCCATAAGTTTTCAAGACAGGCCATTTAAAACTAAAATGGACAGAGCAATTAATTTAATACCTCACCCAATTCTAGCGACTACACTGTATCGAAATTTTCTCCGAAAATTTAATTAATTTGGGTTCATTTGCCTCGCCTTTTAACAATTTATCGGCTTTATGTGTAATTTCAGGGTATAAATGATACTTGGTCGACAACCCTGCTGAAAACCTCAAGGGCGATTACTGTATTAATTTTGTTATAATGAAGTCTAACTTCACTTTCTAAAAAACATGTTTTCTCTATAAACTAGCCTTTGAGTAGGTACTGAGCCATTATAATGCCCGGGTTACAGGTAACAGCCCGTTCACACGGCTTTAGTCATAAAACACGATACGTCATGACGGATGGACGTTCACATTGCATACGGAATCATGTTTTATCACGATCCTGAAAAAAAAAAACGAATTGATGTTCACATTAGTTCCGTGATTTTTCGGAAGCGAATGCATCGGCGAATCTGCCACAAAAAGTCAGGATCCGAGTTTTTGACGTACCTGATTTTTAAAAGACGTTACGTGACTAAAGACGTGTCGTCATTTTTCACGATTCGTGATGTGTGTAAACACGGGCATTTAAAAAGCATTGCCGCCGTCAAAAATATTGACGGATCGTGAAAAAAGACAACACGTCTAAAAAACGATACGTCGTCGTGTGAACAGGCTGTAATCGTAGCTAGGTTTTGTGGGTAAGTACTTAATATATGATATAATCACAAAATCTCTAATATAATTACAAGATATAACAACCGAGTCTATAATTTTATTTGATATATTGATCAGTTAATATAATAAACGATTGATATAATTTTAAAGTAGCTAATTTTTATAAGCATAACATATGTACATTGAATATAAAATCTTGTGAAATACAACTCAAAAGACATAAAACCTATTTAGTCTAATAATATGATAAAACACATAGTAAAAAACATGCAGCATGCAAGTATGCAGGATGCAAGCAAGCATGCAGCATGCAGCAAGCATGGTTTCTGTCACGGCTCCGGCGCTGCGGGGCTCCGGCGCGCGGCGGTCCCATGCGAGCTTATCGTCGCAGATATGTTTCACGCTCACCGCCGCGGCTGAAGCTGGCCGGCGAAGCTGGCCAACAAGCCGCAGCCGAAGGCGAGTGTTAAAACCACCTGCTCCTCAGCTCACAGGCCTCCTCGCCCCTCCGCGCCTATTCGATTTTAAATAACAGTCTAAGGGTAGGGCAAACAGTGCTGCGGGTTGTTCGAGTGCTGCGGGTTGTTCGAAAGAGATACCGCGGCTCCGAAACACAAAGGGCGATGAAGGAACATGGGTGGGTTTTAGTCAGTAAAAGTCTGACACTCCCTCCCGCTCAGCCCAGAGCGGGAGAAGTCATTTGATGATTACCCATCCGGAAAAAAAAGGGTAGGGCAAACAAGACTACGTGGAGTCGGTTTTGCAGCGATTCGTTTCTGTCACGCCACCACCGCTCCCGCAGCACGCTCGCTTCACTCGTTCGCCTTCGCGCGTTAATGGTCACTGTTCTAACCAAACCTAACCCAAATGATTCACCAACATAGAGGGGACCTGGCACTCCGCTCCGCTCCCGAATTAACCTTCTAACCTAATATAACCCATCCGAGTTGGATTGCTTTGAATCGGGGTGATAACCATAAAGATAATATACTTATATATTTCAATATTATATATTTTAAAAGATAGAACCATGATTTTCGATTAAATTAACGTTATATCCAATAACGTTATACGAAATAAGTTTTAGAGTATATAAATGTTATATCTAAAGAAATTATATCAATAGTTGGTATAACTCACATTTATTATATTTTGTGAACGTTATTGAAATGAAAATATACCAAATAACTTTATATGATATGAGACGCACCCAGGTTTTGTCGCCAGTGTTACAACTAGAGATGGGCCAACTATGACTTTGGCCGACTACCTAGCCGGTTGTAAAAAGGCCGATTAGTCGGCCAAGCCAATCATTGCTTTCAATGGAGTTCTGGCATCGGCAATGTCCGTGGCACTTCGTGTACAGCAGCTAAGTCACTCGCATTGAGAACATTAGGTATGCAACATTGTCGCTCTGGAATGAGGAATGAGGAAAATGTTGTGAGGAATGTTTTGTATGAATGTGGATGGGTATAAAAGTAGAGGAAAGCCAAAAAGCGATGGATGGACTGTGTGAAGGATAATGTGGCTAGAAAGGAGGTAACTGCTGAGATAACGAGTAATAGAGGAGTATGGAAGAAGACGACATGCTGCGCCGACCCCTAGTAAATAGGGATAAGGGCAGGAGAATGATGATGATACAACGTTGTCGCTCAAACCCACAGTGGTCATAGAAATTTAAATTATTTTTTCTGACTAAAGTTGTGTTTCTTGCTTTAAGTTCAATTATGGACTACCAAAGGCAAAGTTCCGCTTCCTAGATTTAGATTATGATTTAGATTATGTAGCAAATGGTAAGGCAATGGTATTTTCATTGGGTAACTGTTGTATGACTTTCACACTTCAGCAGCAGGCAAAAACCTAGTTTTGTGTGTTTTGTGTGTGTTTTGTAGTTTTGTTTTGTGTGTTTGTTTTGTGTTGTTGTATCTTAAAAGACGTAGGTAAATAACCGTGTTTTAGACCCATTAAGTAAACCGCATTACGGTGAACATGGGCCTATTAGAAGCATAGCTAAGCCACTCTCACCCTCTTTAGAATTCGTTAATCTTTCAAAGATTACCTTTAATTTGGGATAAATCACGACCCTAAAAACCCTCGTGCTTAATATTTTTACGAGCACGTTAGAACGTCTACAGAACAAAATAGGTTGGGCAGTTTAACTTTTTTCCAGATGAGAACTTTTTTGCCGCAAACTCTTTCAATCAAGCGAGGAACGCGGCACGCCAATAAAAATATTGCCAGTCCGACTGGAATTACTGGTATACGGTCTGGACAGCGCTGGAGGAAAATAAACGATTTAAAAATAGAGCACGTAGTTTTAAAAGCAAATACCTACATACGTCAAACTCGACGTGATCGCAACGCGTTGGCGCATTTCAGTACTTTGTTATTATAACTAAAATAATTAATTCTACTTTTATAAAACATGTAAAAAGTACTTTTTGGTGTTAGAAAAAATCTATTGTTTCTGTTCGTACTGCATAAGTGTTACTGTGCAATGCAGGAGTTGCTGGACAGTTTTGACAGTGATTACGAGTTCCTTGTCACTGGATGGAATTTTTTTTATTGTCAGTCTAGAAACGTTTTAATTCGCTCCTGGGACCTTCCAAACGGATGGTTGCATAATTTTCGTAAACCATTCAGTAAGTACCTCTAGTAGACAGTATCTATCTACCCGATCTATAAAAATCTCTTTCCGTTAATAACCATATATTTAGCCTGTAATGTCAAAGCTGAGAAAAGGCCTCCCTCTATGTTTTCCACACGCGTCTGATCTCTCTAATCTCATTTAAGTAAATTATTTCTCTGTAGTTAGCTATTACGAAAATAATCATATTTTTATTTTTTAATGTAACTGTTTAGCTCCGTCTTACAGAATCTTATTAAAAAAACGATGAATGCTGAGGTGGAGTTACCTGTATCTGAGGTTTTACTTTTGAATGAACCGGAAATTAACGGTAATTTCATTGGATGCACATAATATATTTTTTTTTCTGAGCCTATATTGTCCCACTGCTAGGCAAAGGCCTCCCCCATAGCCTTCCACTTCTCTCCATGCGGTTTTCTTCGGCCAATCTCTCACCAACTCCTCTAAGTCATCACGCTAGCCTTTTCTAGGCCTCCCTCGGTGACGACGTCCTGCGTTGCTTTGCATCCTCGTCAAATTCAAGGAGGTAACTATGCTAATGATTTTCGACCCGAATCGATAATAAAATGAGTAGGTAGTTTTTTTATCGGTTAGTGTACACCACCCGTATTAAAACGCGGGCCGTCTAATACTAGCCCTATAACCGGGCTTTCACACACACAAACAAACGCAGACGTTTATTCGATGAATGCGTGATTCTACTCTTTTGGGAAGGGCCATGCTGTGGTATCTTAGAACAAACGGCACGGTACGCTGTTAGCACTGCCATCTAGTGGCTGCTTCAAGAAACAAAATGCTGTTTGTAATAATTTTAACAAAAGATTGTTACTAGATGGCATTATGACGATGACACTATAGTGATGTTGACATTTGACTTGTTTGACATTGTTTTGAATTTTTCACAAGATTTTTTTCGGTTGATGTGCATGCGCAAAGCCTGTTAATTTTCTTGTATTTTCGTGATTTCTCGGTGTTATTTTCATTCAGTACGAAGTTTGAACGATACGAGTTTGAACAATTGGTGTAAAGACATGAACCAGTTAATATCTGGAAAAAACACGTTTTGGGATGAAAGTGATGAAATGAAAGTGGCAGCTCATAATTATTATGTAACTCATAAAACCCGAAATAAAAACTAATAACATAAAATATTGTTTTTTATTTCTCTTTAAAAAAATGTCATGCATTGTTTTCAAGATTTGTGTTACCCTGAAAACACAAATTTATGAAAATAATGCAATATAACAATAATATCTTTAAAAGCTGGGTACCAGACGGATGCACTATACCTATGTATGTATTTATGTAGTGCAGTAGCTTTAGTTCATGAAGCAACCACTACACGGCAGCACTTTCGCGACCTCGAGCGAAGCCGAAGTTGCCTATCTATACCAGTATATTAATCTATGGGAAGGGCTTCATTCTATAATAGTGTCAAATATAAACAACTAAATAAAGCTGCTTTTTTTATTAATGACCAGGTACCGTAATTTAAATTGATTATTTACGTCTTTCATGACAACCTCCTGAATTTTGACAAGGATGCAAAACTATATTTTATCATGTGCATGTGGATTGAGTGATCCTCTCTTCAATCTTAACAAAAATCGAGGAAGATTTAGTAGAAAATAGTTAAAACATTATGGTGAAGTAAAAAAATTTGTTAAACCTGAGATAAAAATGATATGGTCAATAAAGTGGATCACTCAAACCGCACGCTTTAAGAAAACGTCATATGTATATCTCAGAATATATAGCCTTTGCACTGCTTATTTCAATATTGAAAAATTGTTAAAAATAGTTAAAAACTATTAACAATTTGAGAATTCACTAACACGTCCCGTTCCAGATTTATTACGATTAATTTGGATCACTCATTCCGCACACATGCCGTATGAGTGCTCTTAAAAATCAATACTATATACTGAATAAATACGTATTATTTTTGTTGTGTAATATAACTAAACATAAGACTGAATTTGTTAAAGAATGAGTGTGACAAAACTTATAAGCTGAAGGAAGAAATTGACCTTTATGTTTTCCTCCAATATGCCGTCTGAGTGATCCATATTTCGACCTCTATCTACTTATATATACTTCGTAGGTAGACTGAGTTTGTACCCAAAATTGTTAATTGTTTTTAACTAAAAATTGATATATCTTCTGCTTTTACAAGGGTCATACTTTAAGAAATATTATGATTTTTTCATTCCTAAAGGAAAAGACTGAGTAGGGTAGATGTGATTTTTCTATTATGTGAGACTGTTTTGATCAAATACCCTCATAAAACCTTATTATTAACGTTTATTAATTTATTGGTTGGATTCATCAGTCGCGACAACGCAACATTACATAATAATTCAGTTTTGTGGTGCAATATTATTTTATAGTGTTGTGGATTTCCGTTTACTGATAACGTATAAAACCAGGAATATCTTTTTAACCGACTTCAAAAAAAGGAGGAGGTTCTCAATTCGGTTGGTTTTTTTGTTTGCTACCTCATATCTTCGTCATTTATGAACAGATTTGCAAAATTCTTTTTTTGCCTGAAAGGATACTTCCCGATTGGTCCCATAGAAATCGGTTTAGTAGTTTGGTTTTTAAATCGAAATATCTGGTAAAAATAAGTTATCCAAGTAAAAGAAATTGCGAAACTGATAGTTGACAAGGCTTTGTGTGTGATACGATAACTAATAAAAAGGGTAAAATAAAAACTTTTTTGCAAAAAAATAACCGACTTCCAAAAAAACCCTAACTTTAAAATAACTTTACTTTCGGACGTCGGTGGCAAAAAGTCAATGATACAAACAATAGTCACCGACTTCCGAAAGTAAAGTTATTTTCAATTTTTTTGTGTTTTTTTTTTGGAAGTCGGTTATTTTTGAATTCATATTACTTACTTATTTAATTTGATTTTCAACTCAATACTTGAAATGTAATTTTTCTATCGTACAAGATGTATAAACGACATGAAGCTAAACACTGCGGCACCTGATTTAGTGTAATAGTAGTAATTATGCAACAAAACTTATAGTATGATTTGCTGGCGCTGTACTTTTCTTATATTTTAGGTATTTGATGGTTTTTAGGGTTCCATAGTCAAGAAAGAACCCTTATAGTTTTACCATGAATAACTGTCTGTCGCGGTTTATCTCAGATATTCTAATATAGCCGAGAGTGGTAAAAATGTTCAAAAAAACTTTTTTTGGGTTACCCGTAAAGCGGGGTGATGTTTTTTTTATTTTTGCGCCCCATCCTGTGAGATATCGTTGAATAGGTCATTTAAAAACACTGTGTGTTTTCCTTTACATTTTTTTTATGTAAGATAAGCCGTTAACGATTTATTGGATTTAAAAGTTTATTTTTTTTTGTTCGAGGTGCGTGTCCCACCCCCTGCTAAAATCATAACCCCTATACACTGAGACCTAAATTATATGTACTCGTAGAATATTATAAACTTAACGAATTTTATAGGAAAAAATAATTGCAGGCAGAGAGAGAGAGTACGACTACAAAGCCCTACTGCGCGTGATGCAGCATGCACTTAGCCGGTTTTTTTTACTTTATAGCAAAAATGCAACACCCAAAATTGTCTACAGTTTTTGTTTTCAGCAACGCTATGAAAAGAAGTCGGAAACCCGAATTGATCTAAAAAACGCAAATAGATCTTTTTAATAACATAACATTTGCAGAAACCTGACATTAAGTACATCATCTGCCTAACCTTTTCCCAACTATGCTGGGGTCGGCTTCCAGTCTCAACGGATGCAGCTGAATACCAGTATTTTACATGGAGCGTCTGCTTATCTGACCGCCACGTCAGACTTTCGGGCCACTGACTACCTGTAACGACTGTCAAAAATCTAAAATGGACAGCTGGGACCAACGGCTTAACGTGCTTTCCGAGGCACGGGGGAAATTCTGTATGTAAAGGGTGGTCACCCATCCACAGACTAACCTAGGCAAGTGCGGCTTAACCTGAAGATTGATCTGAGCGGCTATTATTATTTAGCCACGAGCTCCTTCTGACATTAATTACAATGACCCCATTTTCTCTGTATGTCGCAAGAGTTAAATGCAAAATTTTCGCCGGCACCGGTCTTATGGACTCACTGATTATTGAAAAGTTGTACTCTTCATAAATTTTGTGAAAATAATGTATTTTATTGTGTTATTTAAATATGGTCACCCTACACGATGTTTTTCTTTGAGAAGTTAAAAATCAGTTATCTAATGAATAGTAATCGTTAAAAAAACATAAGATATATCAATTTTTAGTTAAAAACAATTAACAATTTTGGGTACAAACTCAGTCTACCTACGAAGTATATATAAGTAGATAGAGGTCGAAATATGGATCACTCAGACGGCATATTGGAGGAAAACATAAAGGTCAATTTCTTCCTTCAGCTTATAAGTTTTGTCACACTCATTCTTTAACAAATTCAGTCTTATGTTTAGTTATATTACACAACAAAAATAATACGTATTTATTCAGTATATAGTATTGATTTTTAAGAGCACTCATACGGCATGTGTGCGGAATGAGTGATCCAAATTAATCGTAATAAATCTGGAACGGGACGTGTTAGTGAATTCTCAAATTGTTAATAGTTTTTAACTATTTTTAACAATTTTTCAATATTGAAATAAGCAGCGCAAAGGCTATATATTCTGAGATATACATATGACGTTTTCTTAAAGCGTGCGGTTTGAGTGATCCACTTTATTGACCATATCATTTTTATCTCAGGTTTAACAAATTTTTTAACTTCACCATAATGTTTTAACTATTTTCTACTAAATCTTCCTCGATTTTTGTTAAGATTGAAGAGAGGATCACTCAATCCACATGCACATTATTTTATCTTGTATTATGATTTAATTTTATCACTTTATGATAGACCACTAAAATGCGAGAGCAGATTCGGAACGTTTCTTATTTATAATTCAAATCAGGCCGGTAACACTCACTAGCAAATGCCAATGCAAAATTGCAAATAACATATTTTATTTGACACTTCAAAAAAATGGCGGCGATTGGAATGTGTGAAACACCCGGCTGCAAATCCATTGCACAATTACAATGTCCCACTTGTATAAAACTCGGAATTCAAGGCTCATACTTCTGTAATCAGGACTGCTTCAAGAAATCTTGGAAGAATCACAAAATAATTCATTCGTTGGCGAGTAAGTGCGTTGTAGGTTATGTTACGGTGTTAGGTTACAAATCGTTATAACAATGTGAATTTTTGTTTTAGAGGGTGAGAGTACAGATGTGTCTAATGTGAAATACAACCCGTGGCCGTCGTTCAGTTTCACTGGGAAGCTGAGACCGTTCCCGGCGGGACCAAAGCGAACTGTGCCGCCGCATATCGGTCGCCCTGACTATGCTGATCACCCGACTGGTTTCCCAGCGTCGGAACATGCTGCGAAGGGCTCCGGGCAGATCAAAGTGCTTGATGATGAAGAGATCGAAGGCATGCGCGTGGCGTGTCGCCTCGGGAGAGAGGTTCTGGACGAGGCTGCCAAGTGAGTTCATGTTTTTAAGCTTCTTTAATGTTAACTTCTTGTATTTGTTATTCGAAAACAATTTAACGTTTTACTTTGTGTTCAGAGTTCTGTCGTCCAAAGAAATGCATATCAATTTATTTCTCAAACTTTGACCTACTCAATATCATAATAAACAAAGTTACCTAAAGTATTGTCACCTTAGTAATGAATCAAGATTCCTGATCTTGTGAAAAGATAAAAACACAAATGCTTAATCTACCCACAATCTTAGTTACTGGAACACACTAATGATTTGTTTACATGAAATGATTTACACTTAAAACATTTTTACTTGGTTTTTAGAGTATGTGGTGTGGGAGTGACAACGGAAGAGATTGACCGTGTTGTTCACGAGGCATGTGTTGAGCGGGAGTGCTACCCAAGCCCCCTGAATTATAACAATTTTCCTAACAGCTGCTGCACCTCAGTGAACGAGGTGATCTGCCATGGAATACCTGATTTACGTCCTTTGGAGGTTTGTACATTTTTATACACATAGCAAAACTTTTTATTGTTATCCTGACAATATCAGTTTAGTGACCTGGAAGGTGATAGGCATAAATTGAGTAATTACAAGTCCACCATTTAATGAGAAATATATAGGAAACTTGCTTTGGCTCATGAATAGAGATTGGATATTCGGATGCATATTTATCTAAAGTTTGAGTGTTGACTAGGATGGAGAGTGTGTTATTTGTCTAGTCCGTGAAAAGTGTTAGTTTATGTGAATAAATGGTTATTTATTCATTTTAGTGTCTTAATTCAAAGGAGTTATGCCCAGTCATATTTACTATTTTGTCCTAATCAATATTTCAGCAGCAAAATTTGAATTGGAATAGTTATAAAAATAGTCATTATACTTTTGAGTACTACTTTTTATAAACACTAAAAAATGTATGTAATTTCTACACTATGCTGGGGAAAAACGTACTTTATGTAAATATGCATCCCAAGTGTCCGATCTCTACTTTGACTTACAATTTTATTGTGACCTATGACAGAGATCAGAAATTGACATCATAATATTAGTAATATCTTGGGGTCAATAACCTGTTACAGCATGATAGGAAACACTCAATAGGCTGTTTTGTTTGTCCAAAACATTAAAAATTTCACATCATGTCCTTGAACAATAGCATAATACCCTATGTTGTTATGAGTTTATTGACCTTGTTTAACAAGTTGGAATTTTATTATGATGTTTTCTTGCAAAACTACAATATACACACTCATTATTTCTTATCATTTAACAGTTATTTTACTTTGATAACTTATTCAAAACGCTTACAATAACATTAATTGTAAATGAAGTAAGGTTATTTTTGCAGTCTCAAACGTTTAAATGCTAATTAAAGCTACCATTATTTACAGGACGGTGACATCTGCAATGTAGACGTAACAGTCTATCACCGAGGATTCCATGGTGATCTCAATGAGACATTCTTTGTTGGAAACGTACCAGAATCTACTCGGAAGCTTGTCCAGGTTACGTATGAATGCTTATCGAAAGCTATTGAGATAGTGAAGCCCGGTGAGAAGTACCGAGAAGTTGGGAATGTTATTCAGAAGCATGCTCAGGCAAATGGGTTCAGCGTTGTACGGTCCTACTGTGGACATGGAATACATAGGCTGTTCCATACCACACCCAATGTGCCTCATTATGCCAGTAAGTATTGTAGCCACGAGCATTGTAGTTTAGGGTTGGTTCCTCGACATTTTATAAGTGCCCATGTAGGTCTATGTGAAATAAAATATTTTGATTTTGGTTCAATAAAATCTTAAGGTCTCTTAGTCATTTCATGCTACTTGGTTGATGAATTTTTATTTGTTCAAGATGCTTCTTAAAAAATAGTCGAGACACGATTTTCCAGTGCTTTATTTCAGGCACAATGAGTAAAATTCTTTGCTTATTCTTTCAGAGAACAAAGCCATTGGAGTGATGAAGCCGGGCCATTGCTTCACGATCGAACCAATGATCAACGAAGGCGGATGGCGTGACGAACAGTGGCCGGACCACTGGACCGCTGTCACTGCTGATGGCTCTCGCTCTGCTCAGGTTCGTAATTTTTACTTTTTTTTTTTTTTTTACTAACAGAATGTCAACTACAAGAACACCAACAACATGTCAGTAATTTTCGAAGTGGTAATAAGAAATATTCTTGAACTTGACTATTATTTTTCTCCTAGAATATTGATATAAATACTTCGTTCATCGTTTTCTTGATGTCGCCTACTTTTTTAACAACTGGCTTTATATTTAAAGTAACATCAATAATTGCGGTTGTGAACTCCAAAAATAAATCTTGAAATCGTGTTTAGATATCGATACACAACAGGTTTACGAAGTTTCGCTAGCTAATTAAATTTAACTTTGTATATCTTGACTGTATGTCGAAGGAGCTCGTGGCTAAATAATAACAGCCGCTCGGGTCGATCTTCAGGTTAAGCCGCGCTTGAGTAAGTTGGTCCTTGGAAGGTTGACCACCCATTACATACGAGTTTTCTCCGTGCCTCGGAAAGCTCGTTATGCCGTTGGTCCCGGCTGTCATTTGAAGTACTTTGACAGTCGTTACAGCTAGTCAGTGGCCCGAAAGTCTGACAACCAGTCTTACCAAGGGGTTATACTACCCAATACCAATTGGGTTTTGGAGGTCAGATAGGCAGTCCCTCCATGTAAAATAATGGTATTCAGCTGCATCCGGTAAGACTGGAAGCTGACCCCAACATAGTTGGGTAAAGGCTAGGCGGATAATGATATCTCGAATGTGTGTAATTAGGAATTTTTGTTACATTTATTTTTTCAACTCTTGAATATTAATAAGCTAAGTTTTTATTTTCCAGTTTGAACAAACACTACTTGTTACGGAGACTGGATGCGACATACTCACAAAACGCGCTGCGGGCCGACCGTGGTTTATGGACCAATTGGAGAAACTCAACTCGCTGGCTTAGCCACAGCACACTGCTCATCCACTGAGGTGAACGTAAAACTATTAAAAATACATTGCAATTCATAAACCTCAGGGAGGCTCTTTTATAAATAAATGAACATTTGTATTACGGATTGCCAACAACATTTTTTTTTCTTAAAGATTGCTAAATTACAAGCTTTATATATGGAATGTTAACTTCGCTGATTCTTTTTTAAAATTATCACAAAAGTTTCAGTTGGACTAAATAAGTATTACTATAGGTATTTTCATACATTTGTGTAGCTGCCATTTCATACGAAGACTTTCATTTGTCGATGCTAGAATACATGATGTTATAACACCTTACTAACTAGCATATTGTTCAAAACTCAAAAACACGTTGGGATGTGCCCATGCTACAACATGTTTTCTCCATGTCGATGTGTGAAAACCGTGTGTATTAGATATTGTGTGCACAAGATACTCTTTAAGTGTAGTTTTAATATACACCATATTTCATTAATATAAACAGTTTAACACAATGATGCCGTGACGTCTAAAAGGGGAGAATAGAAGAAAAAACGTGTTGTGCCGACCCCAAGTAGAATGGGACAAGGCCAGGAAGATGATGATGTAACAGTTAACACAAAATGTATGTGCCAAAATAATACAACGCTGAGAGTGAAGGTGTACATGAGCCAGGACAACCTAAAGAGGGTTCTTTATGTATATATTTATAATGTTGTGCAATATACAAGAATTCCACCTCAGTGGAAGCTTAATGTAGTATATTAAAAATATGAATTAAGACGATTTTAGGTGGAACTGTATAATATTATAGTTGATCATAAACTTGTTTTGGAATTTGAGACAAAAGATTAACATAAAAAGCATTTCAGTAATATTTGGGGTCAGTTATTCATCTAACACATCCATTTCGTCCATACGCACAATAGGGTAAAATGTTCAAATTAGAAGAACTTCAAAAGCAGATCCTAGCTTTAGGAATGTTTTATTTTATTTTATTTTATTTTATTTATTAGGGAAAACAAACAATTACACACTATAAATGGTTAACAAATAATTGGTACGAGACTGCGTCAGTGTGCAACTAACTACGTTATCCACATCTTATATAATTAAAATTGGAAGATACATGCACGAGTGCAATAAGCCTTAGCTCTAGTACTAATACTATATAAATTAAAAGAGAGAAAAAAAAAATAGAACAACAACATCTACAGATACAAAAATAAGTAGGTTAATCCTCAGTCTTTGATAGCTTTAAGTATATCACTTCGAAATCTATTAGCTGACAAAGAAAACAAATCCAAACCCGAGAATAGGGTGTTATAATTTTTCGCTAACCGACGTAAAGGTGCGCGATTCCCCGCGTTTGTGCGACACGAGGAGACAGCAAACAGCGGGCGACCGCGCGCCCCGCGTCTTATGATACTCCTAGGTACTACATAATATAATCTGTTTGTTAAATCTGGGCAATCATATTTGTTATTACACAGGTCATAAAGAAACATGCTTTCCAAAAAGGTGCGTCTAATGTTCAGAGTATTAAGTTTGTAATGTTTCAATAAATTACGGTAAGAGGTAGTTTTACGGAAGCATCGGTAATGAGTGGCTTTAAGGAATTTATATTGTACGGTTTCAAGATTTTCTTTGTATTTTATATAGAAGGGATTCCAAATCATTGCAGCATACTCCAACTGTGATCTCACCAAACATTTGTATAAATGAATGTATGTATGAGTACGTTTAAAATCGGTCATGCATCTCATCACAAACCCATACATGCGAAAGGCATTACTAACAATCTTATCTATATGTTGATCAAGATGTAGTTTGTTATCCAGCAACACTCCAAGGTCTCTAACTGAATTTGATTTGTGCAATAAGGTGTTATTTAAGTTATATGTATGAGTTATTACATTTCTATTCTTGGTAAATGTTATAGATGAACACTTTGCAATACTTAGTTGAATTTTATTTTCGATACAATAGGTCGAGAATCTATCCAGATCCTCTTGAAATAAGAGACAATCATTTTTGTTTTGAATTTTTCTAAAAATTTTAAGGTCGTCGGCATACAGTAGAAATTTGGAATATCTGAAACACTTATATATATCATTTATGAATAATATAAACAAGAGAGGGCCCAAAATTGAGCCTTGAGGCACACCGGATGTAACATGTATGGATGTAGATTCCAAACCTTTGATGACTACTTTTTGAGTTCTATTTGAGACATACGATGTAAACCAACGCAGTAAATCACCCCGAATACCGTTGAAAGCAATTTTTGTTAAAAGCAGTTCATGATCCACCTTGTCAAAAGCTTTTCGAAAGTCCGTGTACACCGCATCTACCTGTACTTGTTGATCCATGTTATTAAACAAGAAATCAGTGAAAACCATTAAATTTGTGACTGTTGATCTTTTTTTAACAAATCCATGCTGTTGTTTTATTACAATGTTATGTATTATAGGATAAATCTCGTCATGGACAAGTCTTTCGAAAAGCTTCGACAAGGTGGACAAAATAGATAGGTGGAGAATAGTAGGATATTATTGGGCATTCTACCCCACCTTCCGTTCCATCGGCTCACTCCGTTCGCCTCGTCACTCTCGGTGGAGTAGAATGCCCAATAATATAAATGAAATCCTACATAGCGCAGTAAAATACTGGTTCGGCGCCTATTCCGCCCAGTGGATTAAACAGTGTAATAAAATACTGATGACTTACCTCGATCAAGTACCGCAGATTCTCGAATTGAGCACTAAACCACTACTTTAGTTGACAAGTTTTATAACACCAAGTTTCACACATAACCACTACCTTAGCTGACTGTTTTTATAACAACAAGTTTCACACATATTTCGTTTACTAATGGAACTATACGAACATAGTAAGCTATAATCCAGGACAGATTGTCTCATGTCTCTTCACAGAGCAAGAAATAGCATGCACCTATAGGCACACGCACATTCTATTTCTGTGACCCCAGATTGGGCACCAAGGACATCTGAATTATAGGATACTGTAAACATTAAACTAAAATTTGGGACAGATTGTCTCATGTCTCTTCACAGAGCAAGAAATAGCATGCACCTACAGGCACACACACATTCTATTTCTATGGTCCCAGATTGGACACCAAGGACATCCAAATTTTAATTTAATTAACTCATACAGTTGGCACTAGCTTACATGTTAACAAATAAGGGAGCTCGCTGCTTGAACCATTAGCCTAAAATTCAGGACAGATTGTCTCATGTCTCTTCACAGAACAAGAAATAACATGCACCTACAGGCACAAGCACATTCTATTTCTGTGACCCAGATTGGGCACCAAGGACATCTGAATTATAGGATACTGTAAACATTAAACTAAAATTCAGGACAGATTGTCTCATGTCTCTTCACAGAGCAAGAAATAGCATGCACCTACATGTACACACACATTCTATTTCTATGGTCCCAGATTGGACACCAAGGACATCCAAATTTTAATTTAATTAATTCATACAGCTAACACTACCTTACACGTTAACAAACTACTACTGGTTGCTTTGCTGGTCTGTTAATCTGCGTTGTGCTTTATTAAGATGCTTTCGCACTCGTACAATTGCCTTCGAAACGGTTCGTGTGCCGTCCCGTGGTCATCTATTGTGTCATACTCTTTGTAAAACGCCTGACAACGGCGCCGGAGCGCCGATCGTGTTAAGCTTTCACAGTAGGAGTAAGTGATTCTTAAGAATCTCAAAGTTTGCAAAATTGCGTGTTGTAAATTTGCAGTGTTCGAACTTTGTTACACGAGGTGTATGTATGAGTCATTTCTATGTATTCAACAATTACACTGTAAGATGATCGCTGTGCATGTTGCAGTCATTGATTAAAATTGATCTTTATAGGATTTCCTAATCAATGCAATTAATTTAAATAGAGGATGATCCTAGGAACATCATCATAAAGTTTCGTAACAAATTGTTTGAAAGATGAATCTTAATATCAGTACCTACTGAACCTTTGCATGAAATGTTTATAAAAAAATCGTTTTAGACGTTAGATGATATTACTTATATTGATGTTAAGTTTTACTGCAGCATATTAGTGAACTAACTTTTTGACGCGAGTTCGTTTACATAGATTATTATGCACAAAAAAATTTTTCAGGATATTTTTCTTTCAGCACGTCTTACCTTGCATCTTTGAAAAAAAAATCATTTTTTTAATTCACATGTGTGATGTCATGCGGAGTTTTACATCAAGGTTTAAACAAACATACATACTTTATTATAATACGTAATGTATTAATCATAAGTGTCATGTATCGTCGTCACCTTTGTCGGCGAGGGTAAAAAGCTGGTTTTTTATTTCATTTCTCACGATAAAATTGCAATTTGACGGAAACAATTTTCAATCACTACGATTTAATTAGACCTAAGTAACATAAATTAATCATACAACTGTGACAACATGTAGTTAAGGTTTAATTTTGTAATGGGATAAATATTGCTGAAATGGTATTTTTTATGAATAAAATCAATCAATTTTGATCACAATATTACATTCCCTTCAGTATCTTCCAGTGATAAACACCGGTTACCTTCGCTATATAATTAGTTACGTTATACTCGTACAACCTTCAACTTTAAAAAATGTAAGTAAGTACTACTAACTTTACTGAATTTGCTAATGTATTTATTTAATCACTACCCAGCTACGGACCTGGTTTCTGCCTGCCGGCTGTTGTATCGGAAGTCTTCATCAAGTCATAGTTATAAGGTAAAAAATTAATCTTTATTTGCTCCATTTCAGGTCTGACTCCGATTCAGAATTCCAGACACGGTCTGCAGCTGTAGCCGAGGTTGCGAAGGTGCAACCAAAAAAGAAGGTGTCGAAGCGCAAAGCTCTCGAGAGCACCACGCCGTCAGAATCGAAATCAAGGTAATTTTGTGTAACTGCTTTTAACTTTAGGTGTTTGTTGTGTATGTTAAGTCAATTTCGAACTGTAACGCAGAGAGCGCTGAAATCAATTTCCAATTATTATTCCTTGCAGGAATGTTTACAGTTAATTCATGAGGTATTTTTATTGGAATTAATATAACATAACATCATGCTTTCTATCCGCGTAGGGTTCGACAGAGGAGTATATAATACACCCTCAATTCGCCACTTAAAAAATAAATGTAATGTAATGTGTTGTGTAAATTATTATAAATAAGAATTATGTTAAATTGTTTACAGTAAACGACGCACTTCGAGCTCGGACCTTTTTGGCTTGGTGGACTACATTCCGTCATCGACCTCAATTGGAGACTTCGGTTCGAGCCTCTGCAGCCGTGTCGCCAACGGCAAAGTGCGACGAACGGCGAACTTAACCGGGGACTTCTATGTGGAGGTAAAAGTCTACAACAAGACCGAAGTTGCTTCCACCCCTAAAGAGGATAGGTGGAAGAAAGCCTCGGTGGTTCTAAAAGTGCAGCTAAACCGTAACACGCCGCAGTGGGACGGACTCCAAGTTTTTATGAGACGGACTCATGAATTATTTGATGATTCTGAGCCCGTCTTTTATAGTGACAATATAAACATAAAATAAATATTTAAGTTATTGGGCACCAGGTATATTCTATTATATCCAGGTATTTTTTGTTGTACATCATAATCTTAATAATAATATATTGCAACATCTAATAGTAAGTTTAGAACTATTTTAATCTAAAATGCCTTTCTGTACTGTTTGTAACACATCTGTTGAGCGCAGTCACTGGACAGGTCACCTACGTAGTACTAATCATAAAAACAAAACAGTTTCACATTTTTGCGATGGTGTTGAAATAATACATTCTGCATTTCGTAATCGTATAGCTTCTTATAGAATTGTCGATCCGTCTGAGAATTGTTCTCTAGAGCCTTTTCTTAATAATATTTGGAGCAAAATTAAAACGTTAATTGACATGTCTCTTAAAAAACATACTTGTATAAAAGTTAATTTCGAATATTTTGCGTTGTTTTTAATGTTTAAAAATGATTCTCAGGAGATGAAATCATTTGCCACAAAAAACGTTACTATACATCAGAATTATGAATTTGATTCATTATCGTCTCAAGTAAAAAACATTTTAACAAAAAAGATAGAAGAATTTCAGGACCGAGACAGTGGGTGGACGTTCTTGAGCAGTTCTCATTTGGAAGTCAATGTTAACAAATATCAACCCTTACGCGGTTCGGGCTTTATCGAATTGCCTTCTGCAATAAAATCGAAAAAAGCATGTGTTAATATCCACAATAATGACGAGTATTGTTTTTTATGGTCTGTTGTTGCTGCTTTATATCCAGCTAAGAGTCACCCTGAAAGAGTATCTTCTTACCCTGATTTTCGTAACGTGTTAAATGTAAAGGACATGTCATTTCCAGTGAATTTCTCAGATATTGCGCGGTTCGAAGTGAATAACCCCGAAATTTGCATTTACATTTATGGTTTAAAAAATGATACTGTCATAGGACCGCTTTACAAACCAAAAGCCTTGAACGGAAAAGTGATTCATTTACTTTATTTAGAAAGAGATGATTTGTCACATTACTGTCTCATTAAAGACTTGCCGCGACTTGTTAAAAATCAAATAACAAAACACCACAGTAAACTGTACTTTTGTGACGTTTGTTTAATGTTTTTTAATTCATGCGATAATCTTAGTTCGCATAGTTGTGGCGGGGTCGCCACTGAACTACCTCCAAGGGGTTCTTGCATACAGTTTAAAAATTATAATAGAAAGCAAATTGTACCATTTGTTATATACGCAGATTTTGAAACAATGCTAGAACGGTATGAATCTTGTGACCCTGACCCCACTAAGGCGAGTACTGTAACGCGACAGCGACATGTGCCTGTAGCTTTCGCTTATCATATCACGTGTACGCTAGACGAAAGTCACAATCGTTACGTTTCTTATCGCGGCTTGGATTGTGTATCAAATTTTGTGAAGTCTATCTACAAAGATTCAAAAAAAATTTACGATATTTTAAAAAATAACGCTCCTATGATTTACTCAAATGATAATGCTCACGACTTTGAAAACGCGATGACATGTCATATTTGTGAACAGTTCTTGTTCGGCGATAGGGTTCGCGATCATTGTCACTTGACTGGTAAATATCGTGGCGCAGCTCATAGTTATTGTAACTTACAATACAAACTACCAACATTTTTGCCAGTATTTTTTCATAATTTGTCCGGATACGATTGTCATCTTTTTATAAAAGAATTAGGTGAAGCTCCTGGATCTATTAAAGTGATACCTAAAACAAAAGAAAACTATATTTCATTCACTAAGTTTATTCCGATTTCTACCGGGGAAAGCATCCAGGTACGGTTTGTAGATTCTTTCAAGTTTTTAGGAACTAGCTTAGAAAAGTTGGTTAGTACAATGAAAAAACAAGACTTTAAACAATTAAAATCTTATTTTCCTAATAAAAAACAATTTAACCTACTGACGCGCAAGGGAGTGTATCCATATGACTATATGTCTCAATGGGAACGTTATGAAGATATGTGTTTACCCTCTAAAAAATATTTTTTTAACTCCATAACTAATGAAACAATAAACGACGAAGACTATGAACACGCTCGATCTGTTTGGTCAGTATTTAATATTCAAAACATGGGTATGTACACAGATTTATATCTCAAAACAGATGTTCTGTTGCTAACAGATGTATTTGAAAATTTTCGAAAAACTTGTAAACTACATTACAATCTCGATCCCGCGTTCTATCTTACAGCACCAAGTCTATCTTTTGATGCAATGCTTTTAAAAACAGGAGTTCGATTAGAATTGATTAGTGATGTTGAAATTTTTAGAATGATACAAAAAGGTATTCGAGGAGGTGTTTGTATGTGTTCCAAAAGACATGTCAAAGCCAATCATAAATATTTAGATACTTACGATCCAACCCTTCCAAATTCATTTATAATTTATTTAGACTGTAACAATTTATACGGTTATAGCATGTGTCAATCCCTACCCTATTCCGATTTTAGATTTATAAATAGACAAGAAATTGATTTTTTACAATTGAACTTAGCAGACATCAGTGATACTGCGGAAAACGGTTACATTCTTGAAGTTGATTTAATATATCCGGAGAAATTGCACATGGAACACAATGACTTTCCCTTTTGTCCAGAAAAATGCTTGCCACCTGGTGGTAAGAATAAAAAGCTAATACCAAATTTGTATGATAAATATCACTATGTTATTCATTACGTACATTTAAAAAAATGTTTACAGCACGGTTTAGTATTGAGAAGGATCCATCGCGCTATTATATTTAAGCAAAGTTGTTTTTTAAAGCAATATATTGATATTAACACCCAGTTACGTCAAAAAGCAGAGTCAACTTTTGAACAAGATTTTTTCAAATTGTTGAACAATAGTATTTTTGGAAAGACCCTGGAAAATAATGAACATCGAATAGACGTTAAGTTAGTAAACAAGTGGTGTGACTCGAACAATAAAACGAAAAAGACTGCTTGTGCTGAAAAACTGATAGCCAGTCCATATTTTCATAGCACCTCTGTATTTTCTGATGATTTAGTGGCAATCCAAATGAAACCTGTACGTATTATACTTGATAAACCAATTTACATAGGGTTTGCAGTATTAGAATTATCTAAGACTCACATGTACGACTTTCACTACTCTATCATAAAACCTTTTTATGGTAACCGAATTGAATTGTGCTATACTGACACAGATAGTCTAGTATATGATGTACAGAGTAATGATGTTTACAAAGACTTTAAGCTCCATTTTCTAAAATATTTGGATACCAGCAATTATGACTGTAACAATGACTATAACTTACCAATTATTAATAAGAAGGTTCCAGGACTGTTTAAGGATGAAATGGGTGGCAACATTATCAAAGAATTCGTAGGATTGCGCTCAAAGCTTTATTGTATTAAAACGTTAAACAAAACAATTAAAAAGGCAAAAGGTACAAAAAAATGTATTACTAAAAATTTAAATATGTTAGATTATAAAAATGTTTTGTACAATTCCAATGTAATTCGCAAAAAAAATGTATTGTTCAGATCAATAAAACATGAAATATACACTCAGGATGTAAATAAAATAGCACTTTCAAACAATGATGATAAACGATTGTTATCGTTTGATAAAGTTTCTACTTTAGCCTGGGGTAACGCAACCATATTTATGTAATGCGTTACCATTATTTTTAAATGTATTTTAGATAACGTCCTAAATGTAAAGACGAAATATTATGTAAGTACCTACTAATGACTATTACCTAAAGCAGGCTCCAGATACAAGTAATGTGTAATGTAATTGTAAAACATATATTTTCTTGGTGCCAAATAGATTTAAAAATAGATATTATTATCTTTTTACTTGTAGCAAATAATGTTAGAACTTATTTAGTAGTTAATTAATTTTAAGAATGTTTACGCGACATTTCGTAAAAAATACTAAAATATTTACTAACTTTTTATATCGTATCCTACTTAGACGTATCATGTTTATTAAATCATGTTTATTATTCATTTCCAAAACTTCGGACTTTAAAAATTGTATGAAATGTCGTGCCGCATGAACATGATGTTTTCTTTTATTTGTAATAAATAAATAGTATTTTAAGATCACAATTATATCTGTTTCATTTCCATTCCTGATTGATGACAAAGTCACGGTGCATCAATACAATCATGTTTTGATCCAGGCTGATATTTGCTAATTTTTTCAGAATATTGTAATTATTTATATTAAATTAAATAATGACGAAAAAATAAAACATGAAAACAAAATCCAGACCGGAACAAATACTTATTGTATGTTCCGTGCGGGAATCGAACCCGCGACACTAATTTGGCGCAATTAGTCGCAGCTAGCAACACGCTTATAACCTAATACTTACCATTGTGATGCATCAAGACGAGTTCATAACCAATGCGCCAAACGTGTCGTCGAAAATGTGATAAAATATTGGATTGCTTTGAAGAAGCACGCGCGGTGCAGAATTTGACACCGAACAGGTGCTCGGGCGCAAGCTTGAACATGTTGAAACATGAAATTGAATCATAGCATAATGCTTTATGGAGTCTAATTGCATATTATTGAGTAACATCCATCATTAGACAGTCAGCCGGAGCGGTCATATCACATCGAGTAAAAACGAAACGAAATTGTAAGTATTGTACAAGTACCCATCTACTTATAAGATTATTTCATCATGTTTTTTTATGTAATTTAGTTAATTATTATTTTGTTTGTTTCAGATCGTTGACAATGTGTGATTCTCCAGATATTATCGACTTCTCACAATACGCTCAAGGTTATCCGACTCCGAGTTTAAGTTGGCATATCCCTGAACAACAAAGACCTGTCAACAAGGAGCCTAGAGCAAGACAAGACTACGAACCTGCCAGCAAGAAGCCTAGAACAAGACGGGAGTGTCTAAAACAGAAGCCATATCTGCATACAAGTCAATCATTCCTGATAAACAATGAGAAGAAAAAAGGTTTACGACTGATCCAGGTACAAGTGTTGGATATCAGTGAACAACAAGAACCTGCAAGTGATAATCAGGACATGGTAATGTTAAGTGTGCAGTATGTAGTGACTGAATCAGTGGATCATGTTATGGATGAGACGCAATCGTTAATTAATAAAATATCAAAAAAACTTTGTGGAGATAGATGTTATTATTAACTGGTGTCATTATTTTGTACGTACCTACTTTATAAGTTGTTGTGTAAAATTTGCAGTAATAAGTAATAATAAATTATGTAAGTAATCTACTAGTTATTTGGGTATATTAATATTAGGAATGTATACCATTTATTTGCTTTCTTATTCTTTAGTGTTTTGAATGTATAAAATGTTAAATATGAAATAATTATATATGTTTTACTGCAATTAACTCTTTGTATTTTATCTTGTACTTATTATTTTTGGGTAGGTAGTTATAATTAGATTGTAATAATTGCAAATAATGTAAAAAAGTAAATAAAAATATATTCTTTCATAATTTAATTTACGTTTTTTTATTACTTATTAATACTCGAACTCTAAATTAGCTCTAGTGTGATGTATAATTGTAGGTTATTTGCTTTCAGTATTTTTATAATTAAATTTAAATTTTACATGTTATAATTATATCATGTTACTGCAGCTAATTTAAAGTTTGTTATGTAGGTTACCCTGATTATACTAAATAAAACACTCATAAGTAGATAGACATTTTTTATTAACTGTTCAACACAATAATAATTAAAATAAATTAAATACAGACATGTTATTATCAAAATACCATTTCCTTATACAGATAGCATTATTCAACGCACAATTCATTTTATGATTCACACAATTAAAATCAATTTTATTTTTACAAAACCTTCTTTTTAATTCTGAAAAATTAGGGCATCCCTTCTCACCTATGTCGATAACTTCACAGTTTGCACATAACTCTTTAATCCATTTAATCTTTTCCAAACCCTTTGTGATAATTTTTTTATTTTCTAAGAATGGTAAAATTACACGTTGAAACTCTTTGTAGTCTATGTAACCCTCGCTCCAGTAAATTCCTCGATTTCTTTCTAACCACCTCACCTGCTTTTTTTCTTCTTGTGTTAGGTAATGGAATGAATATGGTGGTTTTACCAAGAACGTCTGTGTATGATCCTGACTCGCAATGGCCAATTCTTTGACAATAAAATTATTTATAGAATCTTTAAATCCTTGGAGTTCCACTATAATGGTATCCGCCTTCATGATATCTTCTTGACAATGCTGCTTAAGGGTTTGTATTCAACAATGCAATCGTTCAGAATGAGACAGTATGCTGAAGTTTTATCTGGTATCTCTGAATCACTCTCAATTTCTACTCTCACATCCACAACCGGACCTGTCTTTAGATTATCCGCTTGTCTAGAACAATCAATGACAAACAGCGGTGCTAAATCTCTAAACTGTTTTTCGCTTAATATGGGCTCCGGACGACGTCCATAATACGACTGTTGGAATCTGGTGTATTGCTCGTATAATAAAGCGATTCTGTTATTAGCAAAACTCACATTTAGGTTTTCATACGGAAAATAAGTTGAATTGAGGTACACTCTAACGTTTCGAACATGACAGTGATCGAATTGAGACATGTCTGAACTTGCATTGCTTTTCCTATTTGACTGTAGCCCGATAATAACGTATCTTGGTTTTTCTATTTGAGATGAAGTTTTGATAGACCAAGTATGTTTTGTAGTTTTAGGCAAAGCTGGATATTCGTACAGATCCCAATTTCTATATATCATTTGAAGTGGGCGATCTTTTTCTAATACTTTTAACAAACCAATTTTTTCTTTGTCTGATACTTTAACATGCGGTACGCGCCATATGATTTTATTAATCTGAACATCATCCACTACTTCGCCAGTATTCAGTTTTACAGCGTTCAAATTAGTATTACTTCGTAACAATATCAGTTCATGTCTACTATTTATCACGACTTTTTTAAAATCTTCAGCAAAACCGAGGAGGTTACAAAGTGGTATTGAAGCAGAAAATCTTCCTCCATCAATATTTTTTATACCATCAATATTCCAGCCCCAAGCATTAGACATTTTTGATTCACTTTCGTTCATTGAAATTAGTGATTTCATGGTTGTTGTTATACCTGCATTTTTTATTTTGTCAATCTCCACTCCATTTAGCTCATACCTAATGTCTTGGAACAAGTAGAGTAGAGCATTGTTCGTGAAATTGACACTAGTAGCTTTGTCCTTCGTATCTTTTTTGGTAACGTTAACAGTTCCTTCCAAATATAGGGTGCTAGCTGATGGTAATATGTACAAGTCCTGTTGGTTGATAGATATGCGGATTTCATCGTTCCTGTTAAAACTCGTTACATAGGGTTTGTAGGAATGAAATTCGATTCCTTCTATAGTAGTATCGCAAGTAGGAGCGGATAAAACGTCTAAGATATTCATTTTAGCAATCCAATTGCTCTAAGGAATGCTTTATTGTCTTTAGTTAATTTTATTTTCTTCTTAGATAGAGGTCTTATTTGATAGGTAGCTCGAGCAGAACTGATATTCTTAACTTGTTGAGACACATTTTTATTGTAATCAATCATTTTTTTCTTCTAAGATGCAGATACACCTGCACTTCTTCACCACGTAAATTGATTAATCGTTTGTTTATATCTAACAACCTGATATGTATGCAGCTTATGTTGTTTTGATTGATTGGAAAGTATATTGCGTTCTTCGGGATTTCTATGATCCTGTATCCAGGTGGCACATTAAGTGCAAATTCGTGAATAATATGACTGGGTTCACCGTTTACATAGGAACCGCTTACAATATCACATTCAATCCTGACTACGGTCGTAGGTAGAATGTTGACTGGAGACTGTGACACATGCCATTTATTTGCTTTCAAGATTTGTTTATTAAATCCTAATAGTCTTCTAAAAGAGTCTTCTTTGATAAAATTAATGTCTTTTGTACAAAATATTGTAGTTTTTAATGTATTATTATTGCACCGTAGTTTGATAGCTGCATCTTTTATTTCGGATTTTAAATAATCGCTGACATCTTGTAATTCATAAGTGCCTTCCGGTATTTCAATAACTTCATTAATGCCATAATAGAACTTATTATTACTTTTATCAATGTTTGGAATAGAATTAAATGTTGAAAAGTGCAATAATGCACACTCATATTCTCCATCTAGTTGCAACGTATTAGGATAGTATGTAGTTAACACTGACGAGTCTCCAGTTATCGACAAAGTGAGTGACATCTTGCAAATGATTGAAATGAAAGAAAAGTATATATTTTATATTACATTTTTATTCCAAAAACTCCACAAATAATTTAAACATAAATGACCACAATTGACTGCGTTAAATTTTTGATATCTTGTGTAGTTATAAAACACATTACAATTTTTGAAATATTGCATCAATTCCATGGGAGGTTTTAAATTTCCATAGCTATCAAAGTATTCACAGTGATTGTATACTTTAGCATAAGCTACCCAATGCGTTCCTTCGTTCTTAGAATTGTCTAAGTTAACGATACCACATTCAATGCGTTTCGGCTTCCGAGGTAGTTGATCCTTCATGTAGATCCCACGAAAATATGGGATGTCTCTTGAATAATTTCGGATGTCTACATTAGTTAGAGGTCGATTGGGTAGCATATTTTTCAGTTTTTTGAAGATGTTATAAACAATCCTTTACCACTTTTATACGGCTTAATGTATAAACCCTTGCCCAACACTAAAGCCTCCATAGCTTTATTATGTCGTTCTGTTTCTTGTAAATTTTGTTTGTTTGCTTTGTAATCATTGACGGTTTTTGCAATGCCAGCTGCACCCCCAGCTAAAGTTCCTAAAGCAGATAAACCAGCAAAAATTGGAATTAAAGGCAAAACTCCCCCAGTCTTTGGTATGGGTATTACTCGGGGTACTCGAATTCGATGATGAATGTTTGGAAATAACTTTTTTGCGGCTAAGTAAGCTGCTTTTATTAAAGTCTTACTATCTTTGCATTTGAGTTTCTTAATTTTCGATTTTATTTTTGAAACTAAGCTTTTAAATGATTTAATGCCGGATCCAGACTTTAATTTCGCTTTCATAACTTTGTTAACTAGCCAAGAGCTTAGTTTTTCACCTTTCCCTGCATCTTTTGATTTAAGTCTTTGTTTAGCCATGTTGAGTAGTTCTAAATCGGCTTTGTGACGATTTGATAAGTCTGTATGGTTTGTATACGCAATATCGTGTTGCATGCAAGCTTCGTCTAGCTTATTTACACCTCGGTCACCTCGCGCTAAGCGTTTGTGAAGTTTGGTTCCTGGTCCGCAATAATTGTATCCTGGCAAATGAACTTCGAATGGTAGATTATTAATTATGCCGTTAACTAGTCCACCCCCTTGCATTATTCAAATTATAATGATCGGATTTCAAATGAAAAATGGTTATATAATATCTTAGTCCATTATTGCAGCTTTTTCAATCCAACTGTTTTCTGCACTGTTCAGACCTAACCATTTAACATACAATTTATTTCCTTTCTTTTTCAAAACCTTTTCTATCAAATATACATCAGGATAAATAGATCTTTGCAGTTCTTGTTCGTAAAAAGCTCCTAATATGTCTTGCTTTCGTCGATCTTCTATGTGATATGTTACTGGTAAGGTTTTATTTACCTTTTTTATAATAAATAATTCAGTCGACCAATTAGGAGTATAACCTTTCTCAAAATTATGTTTGTATTTACTTATACGGACACAATCACCAACTTTGAATTTAGGCTTCCACGGAACTAAATCATGTTTGTTTATTTTTTTAATATTTTCTTTGATTACTTGTTCATTACTTTTATTTACATCTACTGGTTTAAATTGAATAGTGCGATGTTTTGTGTTGTTATATCTCTTCAATGTATCTTCCAATGGTAGATCTAACCATTTATAGTTTCCATTGAGACTAAAATATTTATATAATTTATTTTTTACAGTTCTAATCAGTCTCTCTACAATTGATGCTTTTTTAGTAGAAAACGATGAGTAATGGTTAATGTTATGCTTTTTCATAAGCGTTTGAAAAGTGATGTTATAAAATTCGGTCCCCATGTCAGTTTGCAAGTTAACCGGATTATTACGACTGCTAAGCAGTATATGTTCGAATGCACGAGTAACATCAAATTTATTTTTTGATTTTAACGGTTCAGCCCAGGCATACTTTGAGAAGCAGTCAATCACCACTAAGATGAAATTGTAACCTCTGTTATACTTTTTTAGGTTTTGCATGTCCATCAAGTCTGCTTGCCATAAGTCGTTGATTCCTTTCAAAATAACAGAACGTCGAAGGAAATTTCTCCGTACCCCTTTGTGTATTTCATTCACAATTTGCTGTTTTGTCATTACGAAGTTTTTTGAAGTAATTTATCTACCACTGCTTTAGTATAAAACTTATCTTGCAAATGAGTTGAAACCTCAGGTATCCTTGCTTTTAAAGTAGCTTGAACTGTATCCTTTGCATCTTTTATGATTTGTGAACGTAATGTACCAATCAAATTATTAAGTTCTTTCAACATTTTTGCATTCAATCGATCTATATAATCCTTGTTTACAACTAGATTATTTAATTCTTTTATGGTATTAGCATTCAATAGATCTACATAATCCTTGTTCACAGCATCGTCTGCTTCTACTGGAGATCTAATTCCTCTCAGTCTTGATGTTTTTAAATCAAAATCTCCGTTTTCTGATTTTACCAGTGCATTCTCATTAAACTCAAATAACTCTGATAAACGCATTCTTTTGTGAATGTAGTGTCCAAATTTGTCTACGTTCATGTTTAAGGTGTGTTGTTTTGAGAGGATGATAGTAAAATAAACACATTTTTAAATACTTATTTATTTATAACTTTACTTTCACGTAATTCTTCAATGATAGATATAATTTCATTATCTAATCCTGTGTTGCCAGCATCTCTAGACGCAATCAATAATTTCAACCTTTCCACTAATTCGTTAGGATCATCCCAGTACACTAAGTCTACGTTTTTTCTCCACCTTTTTATCAACGGTAGACCTTTTCCCTGAATTGTCTTCTTCAGTTGAAAAAGAGGTTTAATAACTTGCAAATATTTTTGTCCTTTGTTACTTTTTATTGGTTTACTTGGTTCATAGTCTCGACGATGTGCATTTGTATCAAGTAGCATCGATTTATAATTTTGCATATCACTATCTGTAACCAAACTTAGGTCTACATCTTTCTTAAGCAACAACTGTTTTAAACCAGGTGTATTTCGGTATTTACGTCCAACCACCGTGATGTATTGATCGTTGATCGTTATGCAAGCAGAACCTAACATCAGTTTCCCGTGGTCTGCTCTAACCCCAAATGGAATATCTACCAACGCTTCTGAAGATACTGACCAGGATGACGTATCATAGTCTTGATTCCTTTCAACTACTGATTCATATGAAGAGTTACTGTTGATATCGGATTCATATTTGTCTTCATCACCATTATTATCATTGCTTCCTGCACTACCAGTTTCGTTAGTAAACGGACCATCAGCAAAATCTTCACTAGCACGCAGGGGAGGAGTTTGCTTACTAGCATTAGCAATTAGGTTGAGAGGTTCTGTTACAGGTTTGAAAACAGATTCCAGTGCTTGTTTATTGTTAATCTCAGCATCTCTCATTTTTCGTATTTTTATCTTCACAGCTTCTGCCGCATCAACAATTTGTCGTTTTAATGATTTTTCCATATTAATAAAATAGGTCGTAATTGATTTAGCGTTGTAGGGTGAATAATAATGGCAGGCAGGTAATAACCTTATATATGCATTCGTGTTATTAGTCAAAGACTACAAACGTGTCAAATTGACTTCTATAACATCCTTTGTTTTTGGAACAATCTTTGTTAATTACAAGATAATTGAAAGGTATACTCCATATTTTTGAACACATTTCACGAAATTCAATCCATGGCATGTCAGTGTTGACGTGTTCTTCATAAACATGTCTCATATTTCTTTCATCTTGTTTAAAAAGTACGATTAGGTTTGCATTGTCTCTTACTAATTGCTTAGGGATTTTACTATACGTCTGATTTAGATAAAAACAATCGATGAATTTGTGTCTCCCCATAGCAAAATAATCACGCATACTACTTTGATTTTCACAAGCAACATCATCAAATACAATTACAGAATTCGGTTTTGCGGTCTGAACACTCAGTACTTGCTCATTTTCATGATATTTCTGAAATGAAACACCTGGTACTCGTTGCAAGACTTTTTCTAAAAAAACATACTTAGGTTGTTGCAAGGTTTTCGAATAAACATAAACATTTTGAAATCTTAAACCATTCTCGTGTATAAGAAGGCCAATTAATAAATTAGTTTTTCCACAATTTGACGGCCCGCAAATGATGCATCGTACCGATTTAGGTAATAATTCTCCATGGCGAAAACCAGTCTCCTGAGAATGAACACAAAGTTTGTTTACGTGTAACGATTGTGGTTGTTTAACAAATTTCATGACGACTGCTTGAAACGGTTATATTAATAATGAGTCAATAATTTATTACATTGACATTTATAACTCATTGTAACAAAGTATCAAGGTAAAATAAGGTAATAAGTTATCAAGGTAAAATAAGTTAACAAGGTAATGTTGAGTTTTAGAACTAAAATGGTGGAATAGGTGCCGAACTAGTATTTTACTGCACTTAGGAATTCATACTCCTCCTTCCGCTCCATCGGGTGGAATAAGCATCGAACCAGTATTTTACTACACTGTTTAATCCACCGGGTGGAATAGGCGCCGAACCAGTATTTTACTGCGCTATGTAGGATTTCATTTATATTATTGGGCATTCTACTCCACCGAGAGTGACGAGGCGAACGGAGTGAGCCGATGGAACGGAAGGTGGGGTAGAATGCCCAATAATATCCTACTGATGGGTCGGTAATTTTCAATATCATGCTTGGATCCATATTTATGTACAGGAGTTATATTAGCTCTTTTCCAAATCTCAGGAAACAAACCTTCTGCAATACATTTGTTGTATAAAATATATAGGGGTGTGCATATGATTTCTGCGGTTTTTTTAAGATAAAGTGCTGGCAAACCATC